>PVIW01001806.1:16797-229286 GCA_004026585.1 Noctilio leporinus | reverse complement strand
GGGAAAATGTTTGACAGGGTTTAAGTAGTTCTCTGGTTAATCCACTCCTGCTCCCTATATTCAGAAGGCCCTCCCTTTACCCCTTTCTTTTCTGTTTCCCAAGCATGTTGCTTGATCAGGTGCGTCAGCCTTAGTGTGAAGGTACCTGATTGCAGACATGCAGGGAAGGGGAGAAAATGCAATCACTGGATACTTGCCAAGCTCTGTTGAGGGCCAGGCCAGGTCCCCTGTGCCTAGGAACAGAGAAGGAAGCAAGGGAGGCCTACCTCACCTTCTGGTGGGAAAGAAGAGAGAAGCCCTCATCAGTAAGCAGTACTCACCAGGGAGAGAACAAGTGAAGGGCAGCCACTAGCCCCCCAGGGATCTCCTCCAGTTGACTCAGGCCTTAAAGGAAGGGTGGGGCTAGACTTGTAGAAATAGGCAGCAGTCCCTCCACCTCCCCCTTCTCCTGTGTTTGGAGCTGCTCAGCCGGCATTAGCTGTGTTTGGAATGGACATGTTTCATCAAACAGGCGCTCACCAATAATTCACTGACAGAGTATATGCCATTTGCTCATTCGTTCATTCGTTCGTTCATCCAGTGTCTGCCATATGCTGGGTCCTATCCTGGGTACTGGGGACTTGGCGGCACTGAGCAAGACAGACAAAGCTCCTTCCCGTTCTTACGGAGCTCACATGGCAGGGGCCAGTTAACAAGTCGTAATATACGGTTGGTGGACCTCCACCATGTGCCAGGCCCTATTGAAGCACTTTTTAGGCAGAATCCCACAGTGGGGTATAGTTCCCATTTTAAGGGGAAGCTCTTTGTTGTGCAGCATGGGGGGCATGTTGTAAGATTTAGCATCTCTGGTTTCTGTGCCCTATTGTCAATGGCACCCTTTCTCATGCCCAACCCTGGACTTTGGAACTCTCCTAAATACCCTCTCACAGTTCAGAATGCCCCATTAGGATGTGGTGCTGCCCTCCCATTAGAAACATGACATGATCTCATTTAATTTTTGCAACAACCTGTACGATTGGTTCTGTTACTGATTCCCATTTTACAGATGGTGAAACTAAAGCACAGAGATGTTTAGCAACTTCTTCAAGGTCACACAGTTGGAGCGATGGATTTGAACCTCAGGTCCCTGGCTTCAGGGACAGCACTCTTCACTACTCTCTCACAGACTCTCAAACAAGCATGGAAACTGGCAATTCTTAACAGGGAGGGATGCTATACTGAAAATAAGTGGAGATGATGTTTCATCTTTGTAAAGCATGGGTGGCAAACACAAGGCCCTCCACCTTGTTTTATCTGGCCTGACACCTTGTTCTACCTGGCTCACATAACTGTTTAGGAGTAGATACATTTATACAGTCCTAGAATTACATTTGGCCCTCTGAAGGCGACCAGGAGGCTGATGTGGCCCCCCGTGAAAATGAGTTTGACACCCCTGGTAAAGCATTGTACTGACCCAGCAAAAAGAAAAGAGTAATAAGACTTAATGGCGTAGTCCTCACAGTGCATTATACACAGACCCTCTGGACGCACCATTAAAACTTTAGGAGGGGGTGCACACAATGACACATACCCTCACCCTCTGCTTACTAAGAAATCATTATTTACATGAAAGTCACCCACCAGGAGACTCGCATGTGGAACAGAGATGAAAGGCACTGTAGAGCAAGCCAGATTCTGGGAAGGTAGGCAGCCTGCTTTCTCTCTCCATATCCGACCAGTGGAAAAGTAATTATTGACTCCCGGTGGTGTGGGTCTGAGCCAACAGTGGTGGAGAAGCTGTGGAAGTGCCCCTTCTTTTCAAGCCCTCATTGCAGCTGGCCTCTAGTAGGTATTCAAAGGATGGGGGATGGATGGATGGATGGTTGAACAGAAGGGTAGGTAGATGACTGGATGGCTAGATGGCTGGATGGCTGGGTGATAGGTGGCTGGCTGGATGGACAGGTGAATGGATGAGTGGGTGGGTATATGGACTGAGGACAGACAAAGGGACAGATAAAATTTGGTGCCAGCCCCACATGGACCTTCCAGTTACAGGGGCCAGATATATTCAGGGGCCAATTCAAGATGATATATAATTAAGGGCTAAATTACAAATTAGTATCAATTCTGAAAAACATTTCTTGATCTTTTCTCAAATCAAGTCAAGAATATAGAGAGTATTTTTTTTTTTGTTTGCTTGTTTTGGGCTGGACAAATGCTCCTGGCCCTCAGTCCTCTTAGTACATCTTAGACAGCTGAAGGATAGCGCTAAGATTTGTTGAGAACCTACTGTGTGTCTAGCATTCAACAGACATGATGGCTTTTAGTTTTCAAAATAGCCCTGTGTTTGACAACTCAGGAAGTTTAGGCTGCCCGGATAGGTAAAGCAGTGGGCGCAAGGTCGCACCACCAGGGGCTGAGCTGAGAATCAAAACAAGGGTCGTCTGTTTCTTCAGCCCCGGGGCCCTCCCCTTGCACGCACAGACAGCAGAGGGGTAGGACAATGAGTTTTTCAGGCAGCAGATCTGTGGGGCTGCCGCTGCAGCGTGACCCACCCACCTGAATTGTGGGTTATCTCCTGGTGTGATGCAGGGCTGGCAAAAGACCCCAGGTCAAGAAGTCAGAGTGTTAAAGAGGAAGGAGCCTGGGTGTGTTTCCACTGTGGAACCCAGAGGGCAGCTTCGTCAGCCGCAGGGCAGTTAGTCACTGCGGCAGGGTGGATGGGAGCATGGAGGTGGGTCAGGGCTGTGGGAGGGAGCAAACTCCCACATGGAAAGACAGCTAGGGCCCCTGGCTCTACTGAGAGAATGCAGAGGTGGAGGGACTGGGTGGGCTTCCCTTCTGCCTCTGGTTGTTCCGTTGTTCCTCCAGGCCTAACACGTTTTAGGGGCAGAGAGGAGGGTGGAGGGAGGATGCGGGGGGAAGAGGAGGAAGGAGAGAGAGGAGGCAGCTGCCTTCTTTCTTTGAAGGCAAACAGATCTGCTTCTTACCGTAGCTCCTTCCTGTCCTAGCTGTGTGATCTGGGGCAAGTCACTTTCCCTCTCTGAGCCTCACGGTTTGCTTTATTGGGTTGTCTTAGAAAGTAGACAAGATTCCATGTGTGAAAATGCTTGGTCAGGGCTGGCACATGTTAGGAACCCAGGAATTGGCTCCTCTCCCTAGCTGAGCCTGGTGAAAGGAGAGAAAGGCAGCAGCCTCCGGCCAGGCAGAGGGGGACGGAGCGCTTACTGCTGGCCAGCTGCCCCCATCCCTCCTGCCTTCTTGTGGGCCTGGCTGCCCTCGCCAAGGGTGCTTCTGCCCGGCCAAGGGCAGGGACCACAGGCGATGACCAGTGGCATCTGAGCAGGGGCTGCTTCGTGGATGCCAAAGGTGGACCCTCCAGAATCCTCAGAGATGAGGAGACCGAGGGCCCTAGAGGGCACAAGCCTGGGAAAGAAAGGCAGAGCCAGGGCCTGCCCCCAGGACTGTGGGCTTGTCCTGCTATGCCCATGCCAGTTCCTCCTGCCTCTCTGTCTCCTTGGCATCCGTGTGGTGTTATGCACAGAGTCGGGCCTCCTGAATGTGTTTGTAGGAGTCAGTGAAGAAGGGCATGTGAGAGCTCAGGCCTGCGGAAGGAGGGCATGTTTATTAATGTTCGTAGAATGAACAAATGAATAGAAATGACACCTCGCCCAGAGCCAGGCTCTCTGTACATGTTGGTTCCTTTCTTCTTCCCCACTCTTTGTACCCAAAAATGCTGTTGTGGGTTCACCCTGACAGGACCGGAGAGAGAAGTGGGCAGTGTCATTCCAAAACCTTGCCAGGCCTCCCACGGTCTGTTGGCTTGCCAAGTGTAGCTGTGTGCAGGTAGTGGCAGAGCTGAGAGTCCTCAATGGTCCTGCCCTACCTGAGTACGCTCACCTGCATCCTGGCCACCCCACCCCTGGCAGGTCTTGCAGTAGCTGCTTTCTGATAGTCAGAGGCAGAGGCTCAGAGCCACGGAGCCTGGGAGTGTGGGGAATAGGGGGCGCGAAGTCACAGTGCATCCTTCCATGTCTTCATCCTGTCTACTGGCCAGCAGTGTGTTTTGATGGACAGAGTGTGTGGGAATCGTAAGATCTAGCTGGGTGTCTGCCACCTTCTAGCTGCGTGAGCCTAGGCACTACTTGAACTCTCCAATTCCCTCTTGTCATCTTTCAAGTGAGAAGAGCCGACTTCCTGCTTACAACGCCGTTGTGGGTGGAAGGGCTGTCCATGACTGGATGTTGGGGAGGCTGTGAACATACTTCGGAAACATTTGAGTCACGTTAGCGTGGGAATGTGGTGTCACCGCCACTGTGCTCCCTCTTCTGGAGCAACCTGGGGAGCTGGACAAAGGAGCTGGGCCTGAGTCCTGGCCTTAAGCAGGTGGCATGCTCTCTGAGAGCCTCCATTTTTCTCATCTGTAAAGTGGGCGCGATCACCCTGCGTGCCCTTCTAGGGTCATCTGTAAGCATATCGGGTAATATCAGGAGTCTGTGGTTGAGAAGCACTTTGTAACTCGTAGGTGGATTTGGGTGTAGTGGTGAGGATGGTGTGAAGAAGCCCAGGCTTCCCTCCAAGAGGGAGGACTGGGGGGTGGAGAAACCTTGGTTCTTTATCTGGTGAAATGAGGGCACATTGCTCACCCTCCCCCAGCCGAGCCTCAGGGGGTGTTCAGCCGAACAGTTAGCTGTGCAGTGCTCAGCGCTCAGTGGGCAGTCCCCGGGGCAGCCTGTCATTCAGTTGCCTCCACTAGTAAAAGGAGTGTCCCACAGAGCCCGGGGCCTCCCTCTCTGGGCCACCACTACTTGAGGACAAGCGAGCCTCTCTGACCTCACTCAGCTCCTGCCAAAGTGCTCCCCCAGCTCCGAGTGCTTCTCTGAAACATCCTGGCTTCCTGGAGTTCCCCATCACCACCGATTGCCCTGCACACGTGATCTCCAGCTCGGGATGTTGAAATCCTACTCCAGGCTGCCCGGAAAGCCCCGGCCAGCTGTGGCTGGGCAGGGACGGGGACAGTGAGATCTCCTTGGGTCTTGCCACATGGCCATCTTATTTGGGTTCTCTTTTTAGACGCTCTCATTTCCTCTCCAAGGAGTAAGGGGTGGCAGAGGGAATTCGGGCTTCCGGTGGCTGTGAGATTATTCCAAGTACATTATCATCAGATAGATGCTCTATTTGCGGAACTGCATGAAATGTGGTTTCATGGCACCGTGATCTGTCACAAACTGAGCACAGATGCTGGAATGCACCGTCTTGTGGAGCCAAGCACCGATGTGGGAGCCTCCTGCTCCCTGTCCGTAGGGGAAAGGAGGGCAGGGCGCTGCCTGTTTGTGGGGTGACTGTGCATCCTGACTGCATTAGCTCCCTCGCTGCCAAGAAGTTGGCCCCATTTCACTGCTGATGAGGACACTCAGGCACAGGGAGGAGAACGGACCAGTACTAAGCAGTACTGTTGGTAATCAGCGGAACCTTAATGGGAATCCAGGCCCATCTGGCCGTGAAGCTGCTGGTCTCAGCCTGGGCTTGTTGGTGCCCCTCTGCCAGGCCCTAGTCCAGGTGCTGGGAACGAACCGCGACCAAGAGGCAGCCCCCAGATGCCTCGGGGCTCCAGGCTCTTGCACTGTCCTGGGAGAGCGCTGGACTGGCTCAGTATCTCTCAGACTTTCCACAGAGGAGGTGCAATGAATTTCTTGGGAGTTTCATGTTTCCCTTTTGACACTCAAAGCGTGTTGTATTCCCCGTGATTTCATCGGGGTTTGTTTTACGTTTGAATAAAAAGAATGTTTCTTTTGCCCCCTAAGTCTTTGAGCAGCTTTGCTGCACTGAGATGGTGTGTCAAGTACCCCCTGGCACAATGGCAGTCCCTCACCTGGGCTGGCTGGCTCCTCCTTCCCCGGGTGGGGAGAGGCCAGGGCCAGGCCTGCTCCAAATGGGGTATCCCTTCCACTGCAGCCTGTGACTCAGGCCTGGGTGAGAGGCAGGGTGGAAGAGGACCCTGCCTTCCTGAGAGGTGGCCGATGACCAATTTGAGTGCTCACATTACTGGCTGTGACCTTGAACAAATCGCATGCCTGAGCTCCTAGTCCTCTACAGACATGGGCCTGGATCTAGACCTTCACAGATCAGCGTGACAGGAAAGAGAGCAGAGGTAGGAAAGGTCCCAGCACCCGGCCTGGCATGAGGGGCATGCCGGAACAGGTGAATGACACCTGCTACATTTTAGGACCACTGTGTCTCACAAATCTATAAGCCATTTCCCCCATAAAAATCAAAACCAAAATAAATCCTTTCTCCAAGATACCTTCCTCCTCTGTTTTGCCGTAAGCCAAGGCCTTGGGTTCAGGCATTGACAGCCCTTGTTAAAATGCAGTTGTTACACAGACATGCTGGGGCTGAGTTCCATACCCCACCTTCTGTTTGATTAGCAAGTCATTCCTCTCCTTGGAGCCTACGTGTCTTCCTCTGTAAACTGAGGATGCCAGAGCAAATGAGTTGCTGTAAACAGGACTCTTTTCAAGGAGCTCAAAGGTTAAGGGACAACAGAGGAGTAAATGGGTCATTGTAACCCTGGACATGAAGTCCAATGACACAAGTCTGGCCCTTTGGGGACACAAGCATGGGCCAATGCAGATCTGGAAAGTCAGAAACCTTCCATGGCAGACATGGAGGGTCTCATCAGAGATATGAAGGATGATGGCAGGACTTGGCTAAAAAAAAATAGGGCTTCCGGGAACATTGCCAGCAGTGGGAACGAAGGAAGGTCAACCCAGGTGCCTCACTGAGCCCCACTCCGATCAGTGCTCCGGACAACCCCGCTAGTAGTTACGGTTCACTGCCCTCCGGAGATGAAGAAACTCAACTCAGATACATTAAGTAGTTTGCCTGAGGCCACCTAGCTTGTAAGTGGCTCATCTGGGCTCCCAACCCAGGCCAATCAGATCCCAGAGTCTATGCTTGTAGGTGGGTGCCCACACTCCTGCGGGGGAACAAGGGGCGTGTTTCCCAGAGGATACAGGCAGGGGTGGAGAAGGTTTGCTTCATGGTTGGTGTCTGGACGCTGAGTCAGGGTGGGCACCGAGGTCTGAGAAGTGCAGGGTAGCTAGCCTGGAGGAGTCAGTTCTGAGGGGACAGAGGGCCTCAGCCAGTCACCATGTTGGCCTATCTGTGTTGAGGAAGGGCCAGAACCCTTTCAGGTCCTTCAATATTTGCCTCAAGACCTCACCCTTCCAATGGGGTGTATCATACTCTAATCGTGCATGGGGCCATTGCTTCTGGGCTTTTTCTTCCTTTAGACTCTGAGCTGCTCAGGAACACACACGGGGTCTTCCCATGTCTTTCCCCTGGATATTCAGGATCTCAGAGTCCATCAGTGTTTGCTGAAGGAAACCAGAAATGTGTGCCCTGGGTCCTAGTGCTGCCGTTGCCCATAGTAAATGCTCCCTAAGTACTTGGGCCATGGAGGGGTGGCGGATGGTGTGTAGCGTAGCCTCTCATTTCACAGAGGTGAAAGCAGGGTCCAGAACGATGAATTTTTTCCAGGAAGCCTGTTCAGATTACACAGTGCTCCCGAGGTGCTCTGTTGGGTGAGAAGGAGCTGAGTAGGCAGTCTGCCCCTCTTCCCCTTTCTCGAAGCCAGGGAGCCTTACCATGTTCAGGACCCCACCCTCTCCTGGCCCATCCACATCTTCCAGGAAGCTGAGCATTTGGTGTTTTGCCGAAGGAGCCTGGCCTGTCACCTCCTCCTCAGGAGACGCATCTTCCAAGGTTCGGTAGGAAGGAGAGGCTCTCGGAGCACCATGGGGCACCCAGCTGAGAACTGGACAGTGGACTCCTGCCTGGTTCCCTGGAATGGCTGCTGTGGATGCCTTAAGCCTGGCTACTCCTTGCTTCTAGCAGGGTGGGATCGGAATTTCGGAACCTTCAGAACACTTCCTGTGTGGCAGCATGAAGGGCAGATGTGCAAACCATAGGCTTGAAGACACCTTCACGCCACCCCACTGAGCGGGGAAAGGTGTCTCTTCGGAGGCTGTGGCTCCCCCGTGCAGCCTACAAATCATTTTTTTAATGAGATGTCACTTGGACAATGGGGCTAAGTCTTGGTCCTGTTTCAGTGTGGTTGCCTACTCCCTTCTATGTTTTTCTTTTCTTTCTCCTCTCCTGCTCGCTTTTTTCCTCTCCAGCCTCCACTTACTGGAAATAAAATCAGCACATGAATGGCAGGGAGGGAGGGAGGTGCAGAGACAAAGAGAAGGCTTTGTCTGGCGGTGAATTTAGATAGCATGTGGGTGGCGGGAGCGTGCAGACTTCCTTCATCCACCTGTCACGGAGCTTGCCTTGTGTTGGAGGGGAAGAAGACATGGGTGTACTCTTCTGGGTCCCAAATCACGGACTACAAAGAGAGCCTCAGCATGCCACCCCTGTGGAGCAAGGGCAGAATGGTAGCAGTTGCTAGTTGGGGGAAGGGTTGTGAGCAGAGTCCAGATGCTTCTATTTTAAAACAGTGAGCTGGAGCGTGGGACGATGCTGGCCTCATGGTGCCCCAGACACCCACACCATTGCCACTCCATTTCCCAGCACTTAGGGACACTCATCCCACCCTCCTCACACTGCCAGTGGATTAAATCAAACTAGAGAAGTGAATCCTCAGCGCCACCCCAGTCAGTACTGTGGTCTTCCTCATCGTCATCACCATCATAGCAAGCATTCATATGTCACCTAGTACATGTCAGAGGCTGTTAACTTGTTTATAAATGTGACAAGATCTTCCATATAGTAGGTGCCCCGTATAGAAATGATTTGCAAGGGACTCTATTTCTGCTTTGTTGATAACTTGTTGGGCAAGAGGACATCACCTTTCTGGGTCTCAGTTTCCTCACCTGTCAAATGGAGATAATAGTACTTTCAGCAAAACATTGTTGGAGGTTTCAGTGTGTTGAAGCACATGCCAATGCTTGAAAGAGGTCATGTGCTAGCCAACTATTGATTAGTGTTATTGGAGCATGTTAGTGGGCAGTATCTTGATACTGGAAAAGGATTCATTTGATGTGACATCCTACCCACCACAGCTTGCCCTGAATTTCCTATAAGCACCTTCTTTTACTTATTTATTTATTTTGCTATTACAGTTGTCCCAATTCTCCCCCCTTCCCCCCCCCTCCACCCAGCACCCCATTCCCTCCAGCAATGCCCCCCTTAGTTCAGGTCCATGAGTCATGCATATAAGTTCCTTGGCTTCTCCTCCACTTCCTTTGTTCTTCTCAATACCCCCCTGTCTATTCTGCAAGCACCAATGTGGACTTTTCTTTTTTCTTCCCTTTCGCATCCAGACAATTTACCAAACACATGCAAAACTACATTTACACCCACACGTATTTAAAGTACATACTGGATTTTGAAGAGTTAATACAAAAAATTTAAAATATGCCAATAGCTTATATAATTATTACATGTTAAGTGATAGTATTTTAGATATATTGTAGCAAGATTAAGCAGTTTTTTTCTTTTTTTAATACTTATTTTACTCCGGAATGCTATTTTTGTGAAATATATCACAGAAATGGTGTATTGTGGAACTCACTTTCGTGAAAGTTGTCCTAGGGACAAATCCATAGTAAAACATGA
This sequence comes from Noctilio leporinus, assembly GCA_004026585.1. NCBI lineage: Eukaryota > Metazoa > Chordata > Mammalia > Chiroptera > Noctilionidae > Noctilio > Noctilio leporinus. The sequence goes on along the minus strand of PVIW01001806.1, from coordinate 219,683 downwards.
ATTTGGTTTTTGAGTCAGATCCTCCCCACTCCAAGAATACAACTCAACTTTATTTTAAGCTACTGAAACTACAACTTTTCTTTTTGGAGTTTTCCATCTTAAATAGTATATTATTTATTTAGGCTGTGCACAGGTCTTACTTCTTTCAATACCCTCTGTTTTCCTTCTACATGTGTTTTACAAGTTGAAACCTTCAGAAATAATGGCACTTGCAGTCCTCAGCCAGACCCTAGAGTAGAAATTATTATGTCTACTAAGTTGAGGTAAAAAATAAAAATCCCTAGGATTTAAATGATTTTGTAAAATAGTATTCTGGCTATTTTTTTTAAACTTGTGGTTGACTTCCTATGTGGTCCTAAACTAACCCCTGAACTATTTAAGAGTCTATTGAGGTAGAGATTAGGTATGATCACATTTTAATAATAAAGTTTACTATAGCATTAATTCCTTTTCCCAAGTATTCCTACTTTGGGGGCCTTCATAACTGGAAATGTATTTAGTTGAAAGGAATCTCATCTAATTTACATGTTAATATGAGAATATATATTGTCTATGTACATGAGTCATATAGTTTAGTAGTTTGCATCTTCCATCCAAGTTGTTCTTGATTCTCATCATCTTTTCTAACCTAAGGATTGACTGATTTCACAACACACCGATGACCAGTTGGTTGCAATTTAAAACATAAATTGCTAACAAAATCTATATATTACACACCCACAGATAAGCACATATTTTATAACAGTGAATAAGAAAGATAGTATGTCTTCTACGTAATACACATCCACATTTTCTTTTTCCTTCCTTAACTGCATTCTATTTTTCTGAGTTATTTCCTGAAAATCAAGTAACCTGATTTTCCCATTTTGTGAAATGATTCAATCTTAGAAAACTTAACCTGCAGTAATGCAGATACAAATAATATACAAAATTGTACCTTATTTAGTAAAATCTATTTATAACAAGATCACTTTAAAGCATTCATGAGTTAAAGTTGGTTCTTATCCATTCAGCTGCCCTATGTCTTTTGATTGGTGCATTTAAATCCATTTACCTTTGTACCTGTGTTCCTGTCTGTCTCTCTGTTTTGTCATCTTCTTAAAGCAGACCCTTTAGCATCTTTTACAATGCTGGTTTGGTGGAGATGTATTGTTTTAGACTTCTTTTGTCTGGGAAGCTCCTCATTTCACATTCCATTTTGAATAACAGCCTTGCTGGATAGAGTGTTCTTGGTTGCAGGCCTTTGTTTTTCGTTGCTTGAAATATTTCTTGCCATTCCCTTCTGGCTTGTTGTGTTTCTGTTGAGAAATCAGCTGATAACCTTATTGGAGCCCCCTTGTATGTTATTAGCTGTTTCTCTCTTGCTGCTTTTAGGATTCTCTGCCTCTGAAGTTTGCCATTTTCATGATGATGTGTCTTGGAGTGGGCCTGTTTGGGTTCATCTTCCTTGGGACCCTTTGTGCTTCCTGAGTTTGCATGACATTTTCTCTCTTCAAGTTAGGGAAGTTTTCTGTCATTACTTTTTCAAAGAGGTTTTCTATCCCTTGCTCCTCCTTTTCTCCTTCTGGTATCCCTATGATACAGATGTTATTACATTTCATGTTGTCCTGCAGTTCTCTTAAACCCTCTTCATTCTTTGTCAGTCTTTTTTCATTTTGTTGCACTGCCTGGGAACTTTTTTCTACATTGACCTCCAGTTCACTGATCCGATCCTCTGCTTTCTCTAGCCTGCTTTTAATTCCTTCCACTGTGTTCTTCATTTCAGAAATGGTATTCTTCATTTCCTCCTGGCTCTTATTGATGGTGTCTATGTGCTTTTTAATGCTTGTGTAGTTCTCCGTAAGTTCCTTGTAGCTTCCCTGGAGTTGTTTGCAGTTTTCCTGGAGTTCTTTGTAGTTCCCCCTGGAGTTGTATGTAGTTTTCTTTGAACTCACTGAGCTCATTGAGCTGCTCTATCATCATTATTTTGAATTCCATGTCTGATAGGGTGCTTGCTTCTATTTCATTTTCTCTCTTCCTGGGGATTCCTCCTTTCCATTTGCTGAAGGTTTATTTCTTTGTCTTCCCATTTTACGTGGCTCTTGTTTGTTTCTGCTTCTTAGATTGGCCTGCTTTAACTTACTCTCTTAGTGGTGTGACCTTCTGTGGTGTAGAGGTGCACTTTTTTTACTTCCTGGATCTGTGCTTGATGATGTCAGCTCGTGTCCCTGTCTGGGCCTAGTCAGCCAGTTGGAGGCTACCAGAGAGAGATTCACTGTCTTTGTCTCCTTTAGTTGTTAATCCAATCAGTCTGTGATCACTGGTCAGTTTTAGGCACCTCTGGGTGGGGCAGATGAATCCAGTTGTTAATCCAGTCAACCCATGATCTGAGGTCAGGTTTAGGCGCTGCTGGGTGGGGGCTGTGGCTTCCCCTCAGGGTCCCCCCCTTTGGAGAAGAGTGGTCTGCTGGCTGTATGGGGGATGGGTCAGCACTGGACTCAGGGGCTGCTCCCTCAGCTCTCCCCCTAAAGCCACTGCCCCAAACTTTCCCCAAGTGTCTCTAGTCCACTCTGCCCTTCCTCTGCTGGAGCCCAGGTGGGTATGGCTGTATTTTCGTGCGTGGTCCCTGTAAGAACTCAGTCTCTCTGTCAAGCTGCTAAACCTGGAGGCTTTTTGCTTTTCCCAGCTGGGTGCTGTTTTACTCTCAGCTGTGTTTCTGTAGGCTGGGAAGCCCGGTTGGGGGGGTTAGATCCCACCCTTCTCAGGTGGAGTCCCGGCTACTGAGATGTTTCTCTGTCCCTTCAACAGCCGCCCGTGGGAGCCCCGCCAGCCTCTCGTGTCTCCGCACTTCTGACCGGTCACGTTGTGATGAACTGGCTCTTCTGTTCTGTCCCTGGTAATTAGCCTTCTCTCCAGTTGGTGTCCTGTTGGTTATTCTGGATGATTTCTCCCCGATTAAGTTGTAATTCCAGTTTGGTGTTGGTGAGATTAGTGTAAATCCACTTACTCCTCCGCCATCTTGGTTCTCAGCACCTTCTTTTAAAAATAGTTAATTAAATTTATTGAAGTGACATGGGTGAATAAAACTCTATAGGTTTCAGGTGTACAATTCTATAATACATCAGCTGTATGTTGTATTGCATGTTCACCAGCCAAAGTCAAGTCTCCTTCCATCACCATATGTTTGCATTCCAAAACCCAAATGCAACATTTCATTCTTAGCAGTTTGGACTGCCCCCAGCCCTCAGTTTGCTTTTTCTCTGCATTCCGCATCTCACCCAGTGGCATCCGCCACCACCCATGTCAGTCGATATGGGCTGCTACGATATTTATTTTCCTCTATTCTTCCCTCTGCCCTCATCACCCTCCCAGTCCTGGAGGAACAGTGCCATTGCTTTTGTCCCTCAGTGTCTCTCTGCTGTCCATCCCTCCTGCCCAGTCTCCCTCAGGCCCTCTCCTCTGTCTTGGAGCATTGTGGCCACCTCCTCTCTAGCATCTTTGCTTCTGCCTCCTTCCCAAGCTGCCCCTTACCATGGTGGCCCCACGGGTCTTTCTGAGTCACAGACATAGCCCATAACTTCTGCTGAGCACCCTTCAGTGAAAATAGGTGATGAACCAGCGCAATGCTTACTGGCCATTGGCTGTGTCCCACACCAGCTCTGGCCCTGAACACAGGAGGGAGTGGCTGTAAGTACTTGCCAAGAGGCCGCTCCTTATAAATTCACTGCATGAATGTTTGTGATTTGCCTTCTCCGAGCCAATCACTGGGCCCTGTGCCTGCTAGCTGGCTCACTGATCCTCCCTGTGAGGGAGGTGTCACTCTCCTCTTCTGCACGAGAAACTGAAGCCCCGAGGGGTCCACTGGCTGGCCAAGGCCACAAAGGCTGTGTTGTATTAGACCTTTGATCCTGATGCCATGGTCTCTGAGGCCAAAGGTGCTGTCCATTCACTACGGGAGGCAGAGTCCTGGTGGGCTTGGTGGCTGCAACGTCTGCTCCCTGCCCGGAAGGAGAATGAAGGCTGATGTGGGGGCAGCGGGGGGACCCGGCGTGAAGAACAGAGCTGGGGACAGCAGGGGAAAATTGTGTCTCAGCCAGCTGTGAGGGAGGGGAGAGCCGGGGCCAGGGGCGGAGAGCAGGAGCTGGGGTGGACTTAATGGCCACTGAAAGCGAGATGCCCCTCGTTAAGTGCTGGAGAGGGGCAGGGTCAAGATGGAATGGAGCAAGTGGAGAACATAAGGATGAGGGTGAGTAAGGCCATGGGTAGAGTCTCCACCCTCCACTGTCAAGCTCTTTGCTTTTTTATAGTAATTGCCACTTAGTACCTGGGTGTTGGGCAGTTGACCATCAGCACTGGAGTTTCAGGAGCCAAGGACACCCCATCCCTTGGCTTGTGTCCTCGTCCTCCCTCCTCCTGCTGCCATCACTTGGTCTCAGCACTGCCCTGTGTGGCCTGTCTAGCAGTCTCTGGAGGTGATGACAGCAAAGGCTTGGATCATCAGGTACCAACATAAAAATTGATCACCGCAACATTTCCTCCATGCAATTTCTCAGAATGCCCTAAACTGTTTCGCGTTTGCAGCATAAAGCTTACTTCTGCCAGTTTATTTATTCTGTGAACAGGTACCAGCTACAAAGTCTGCACTAGGCCCAGGGCTATGTCTGGGTGACTCTAGGCATGCTGGGATGCCCTTGCCTTCTGTGGGGGCTGGAAACCTGAATGCCCTGTTCCCTTCTGCCCACCTTCTGCCCCACCTGACCACAGTGGGTTTCTCTGGAGAAGACAGGTCCTTGACAATGTAACTTGTTATACTTGGGGGCAGCCAAGCCTGAGCAGGGGTCTGGCCCTAGAGCATGGCGCTTCCTGGTCCAGTTGCTGTGTGATGGGGAGTGAGCAGAGCTGTAGAAGGGATTCATTTGGCCCAGACGGAAAGCTTAGCAGGGCCACCCTGCGGAGAGGTGGGGCTTAGGCAGCAGGGAGGGTGCACACCGTCATGCATCCTGGCATGTTCCACTCCACCCGAGCCTGCTGTCCCCTGCTTTTGCGTGGTCGGTCCTGTGTATACCAGCACCTCTCAATTCTTTGTCTGCAGGCATGCTGTCCTCTGCTAGCTTTCTGCTCGCTGGGTTCCTCAGATCCTTCACCTCCTGCTTTGTGACCCTGGGCAAGTTGCTTAGTTCCAGGTTTCCCAAGATGATAGCGCTTGTCTCAGAGCAGCCGTTAGGGGTTCAGGGTCAACATAAGAGCCATTGGAAAAGCCTTGCTTCTCCACATGCCTCCGTCTTCCATGACCCTGCCAGGGCCCTGCCCTGGTGCTTTGGTTCCCGTTCTCCACCTTCCTTCATTGTCTCCTCTGCGTAGCCCCAACCAGAATTCTCCCACTGCTTCTGCTGCTTAGGGCTGTCCTTCTCTGCCACACGCCAGACCTCCTAGAGGACCAGGACCACATGGTTTGTTCCTTCTCTGTCCCCCACAGACTCCCAGAGTGCCTAGTTCAGGGTCGGACCCTTCCACAGCAAAACCCTCTTGGCCAGAGGAGTCATTCCCTTGTTTGACCAGAATTTATTGAGATGGTTTTATTATCTGCCTATTGCTCTTGAAAAATTACCCCAAAACTTAGCACTTAAAACATGAAACATTTCTGTGGGTCGGGAATTCAGGAGCAGCTTAGCTGGGCATTTCTGGCTCAAGGTCTCTCCTGAGTCTGCGGTCAGGATGTTGGCCAGGGCTGGGGTCACCTAATGGTTTGATGGAGCCAGAGGGCCCACCTATGAGATGGCTCCTCCTATGCCTAGCGTGCCACATTCCTTTCCACACGGGCATCTCCACAGGCTGCTCGAGCACCCTCATGGCATGGCATCTGGCTCCCCCAAGAGAGTGATCCCAGAGAGAACAAGGTGGAAGCGCACCTTTTGTGACTGAGCCCCAAAATATGCACCATCATTTCCAAGGCATCCTCTCCGTTAACACACATCAACTCCATGCACGTGGGAGACATGTTTGGAGTATGAACACTCAGAGACAAGGGTCACAGGGTGGCATCTGAGAGTCCAGCTGCCACCAGCATCTACCGTAAGGTGAACTGATTTTTCTATACTGTTCATCCTGAGTCCCAAGCACGCAGCTGCAGATCTGAGAGGTTCGCAGAGGCTCATGGGACTCGGGGGATGCAGGGCTTCTGGTAGGGCATTTGCCACCATGGTAAATCAGAAAGCAGGCCAGGTTGGTGGCCTGGAGCTTCTCAAAAACAAAGAGGACCCCGAGGATTAAGACCCAGGACCAAGTCTCTCACATCAGCCTCTTTATCTAGCTTCCTCACTCAGTGGCATCTACCTGCTCTCTGGACTGCAGTGCATGGCTGCATCTGTGTCCACAGTCAGACCCATCTAAAGACGGGCTATGTGTTCTTCTAGGAGGCAACGGGTGCAGCAAGCACCTTCAGGGGTGCAGGTGCTTGCTGCAGAGCACTGGGCAGAGGTGCCACCCAGGGGCCATTCTGACAGGACATCTCTCAGCCCTGAGTTTCTCTCAGCTCCATTTTCTTTGAGACGTGTCTGCAGGGGTTAGGCTCCTTCTTCACAAATATGCCTAGTCCTTCTGCAGGAAGCCTCAGCTCACCCCACTTAATTTCCTGAATGGGACTCAAATCTATGCAAGCTATCCTCTTTCCCCACCCCACCCCCAACACCTTCCACCTGTAGGGGCTAAGTGCCCGGAATCCTCGCTTCCCGCCCCTGCTGCCCACATCCCACTTGAGAGCCCTCCCCAGATAATCAAGACCATTAGAGGCCTTCTAATGCCACCTGACCTCAGGCCTGTGATGGGCCCTGCTCCGGCTGCTCATACATTATTAACGTGCAGAGAGCATGAGAGAACCACTTGGATGTATTTCACCCTCCATCTCCTGTGCATTTGTTGGTAGCATTTGTAGCATCCCACTGGTGGCCCGATCGTGCCCCCCAATCTGCCCTGGGGGTGAGCTCTGACTGCAGAGCTGGCTCTCCAGGTACTGGGCACCCACAGCAGGAGGAGCTGGTGGCACTGATACCAGGGGTGTCAGGCTGGGTGGCCTGGCCCATGCATGTCAGGGAAGGGAGCAAGTCGAAGGGTCAGCTCATCTGCTCCTCAGTGTGTAGGGAAGGAGCCCGAGGCTCAAGAAGGGAAGAACTAGATTTTCAAGGTCACAGTGAGGGAGGTGGGGCAGAGGCCCGGGCTGCTGGTGCTCCCCACCACCACTGAGCCTCCCTTGAACTAAGCCTTGTCAGCTCTGAGGCCTTAGACAAGGCCCCCCTGAGTGGACAGAAGGGAATTCTGGGCAGCAGGGGTCTTCCTGGTCCCCTGAGAGGCTCCAGGAGAGGGTAAGAGGAGAGCTCCTTACTCTGCAGTTGCATCTCTTATGGTTAAAATCATTTATCCCCGAAGGGCTATTTATAGGACATTGGCCTGGTCACTGACCCTTTCTTGACTTTACTGAGCACCTGAATACCTGCCTTCCTCTCCAGGCTGGTGTGAGGCTCAAGAAAAGTAGCAGCTGAGAGGGAGGCTAGACACTCACACAGGGACATTTCAATCGTATGTCAAAAGCAAGAACACATCTCTTTCCTGGTTTTCCTGGTCTCCAGCACCTTGCAGCTTTCAATGCAGAATCAGCTGTTGGGCTGGCTGACCTGCAGTGCAATGGAAATACTGAGAGGAGTGGGGACAGTCACTGTGAGGCCCCAGGACCATAACATTGAAGAAGCCCTGCTCTCTGTCCAGCCCTGCTACCTACAAGCTAGTGACCTCCATCATGGCCTTCTCCTTTGCTTCTCCTCCCTTTCTCCTTCCGTAAAACGTGTAGGGAGTTGAGAGGGAGGAAATTAGAACTCCTTCAAGCAGCTCCCAGCTCTGAAGTCATTGGGGGCTCATTCAGACAAAATGGGAACTGACTAAAATAAGGTTCTTTTCTAACACCAAGTTTTGGGAACCTGGCGGTGAAGGGTGGGGAGGAGGGCAGTGAGGACAAGCGTTGCCAACTGTCCCTTCTCTCCTGAGGGCCAGTGTCCACTCAGCCTCTTCCCCATTTTGCAGACAGATCAGCTTATAGAGAGAGTAGAGCGAGTTGCCTCAAGTCACAGAATTCGGGTTGAGGGATAAAATGGGCCCAGGCCCACCTGCTCCCTCAAATGTAATGTAGGAAGTGGATGGGCAAGGAAGGGCAAGGGGCTGCCATGGTTGTCCACCCCTGACCTCTGCGGGTCCCTTCCAGGATCTCGTTTCTTTCCCACAACCCTTCCGGGGAGGCAGGTATGTGTGTTCTCTCCATTTCACAGATGGGGACACTGACACTCAGCAGGCAAGTGAGCAGCAGCCCTGAGTGGGATGGAGCCGTGGTCTGAGTTTGGCTCGCTCCTCGACTGCTGTGGGGGGCCACGTGGCTGCGGCAGCCTGAGTAGCCCCCCGTCAGCTTTGGGGACCGTGGCTGGGAGCGAGACCGTAGCCACACAGGCAGGGGAGGCACCGGCTGCAGCAGCTGACTTCCATGCAAACGAGGCCTTCAGCACCCAGCAAGCCCAGCAGAGAAACCCCCTTCTTCCCCTTCCTGTGACCCCAAACGGTGCCTCGTGACACCTTCACCGCAGCAGCTGCCCTCACTCTAGCCCAGGCCGGACCCGGTCACGAGAGCCACGCCCGCACGCTGCGTTAATTCCCACGTCCACCTGGAGGCAGTGGCCGCCCCAGCGAACATCTGGAAAGGAAGGTGGGAAAAGCTGGCGCTGGGTGCCAGCTCTGCAGTCAGGTGCTCATGGACGCATCCTCAGCAACACGCCCGGATCACTTCCGGCCTCGTCTGAGCCCCGTTGGGGGAGCTGTGGATTAGAGAGGCCCTCCCCCTAGGAAGACAGGTCCAGCCTTACCCACCACCGCTGTGCCCAGACACTTCCCCTCTGCCCTGCCTCTGTGCCTTTCTCCTGCTGTTTCCTTCACCCACCCCTCTCCCCCTGTGCTGACACCCCTGCTCAGCACTGAGTGGCCCGCCCCTTGGTGGTCCTTGTCATTGTAATGCCGCCCTTGCCACCGCCAGGCTGGTGGATTTGTGCCTGGCCCTGGACTGAGTGCTTTACTCACACAGTCTCTTTGAATCCTCATAACCTAGAAGGTAGGGGTGCTTCTTGTTCTCACTTTACAGATGAAGAAAGGTGCTCAGAGAGGGCAAGTTACTTGCCTGAGGTCACACAGCTCCAAGTGGGGAGAGTTGGAATAAGGAGCAGGGAGTCTGTCTGTAGAGCCTGTCATTGGAAATAAAACTGGCTCTTCTTCAGTCTTTTACTGTGGCCCACAGAGCACAGCGTGTTTAAGACCAGTAACTGTCAGGTAAATGTTTGTTCAGTGAGTAAGGCAGTGATGCTCCTGCCTGACCTCCTGCAGCTCCCTGGCCCAGGCCAGGGCTTCCGGGTGCCACTCACTTGCCCTGCACCGGTCTTTGGCTCAGGAACAGCTCCCCTGCAGTGCGGGGGGCTCACCCAAAGGAAACCAGGGCCCAGTGAGGTGTCATCGATGTCCCAGCCGCACCCAGCAGGAAGTGGTTGGCCCAGCCCCCAGCAGAGGGGTTCTGGGCTCTGCATTGGTGCTCTGGTTGGAGGGGGCCTTCCTTACCAAAGCCATGGGGCTGCCTCTGGCCTGAGGGGAGGAGGTGGCAGTGGCATGGGGCAGTTGGCCAACTGCCACCCCCTCCCACCCCATCTTGAGAAGAGAGGAAACACCAGGCTGTGGGGGATTCCTCTACCGGCGCTGCACCCCTCGGCCACTTCCTCTGGACACTCTCGTTTTCTTTGTCACTTGTTTTAGTTTCTGCTTTTCTTCCCTCGTTCCTTTTTTTCAAGGCCACTTTCATTTCCGTCTGTCAGTGTCTCCCCCAACCCACCCTCACCCGCTTCCTCTGGCCCCTTCACATTATCCTCCTACCACCTTGGGATCCCCAGTGGCCTGGAGTCCCAGCTAGGGCGGGGGTCCGGGATGGGGAGGCACCAGCACCCCTCCTCTTCCCTGCAGGGGGAAAGCCGAGGAGGCTCTCAGATGGTCCTCAGAGGCCAGGCAGTGGTTGGGACCCCCCACAGGCCCTCTGCTCAGCCTCCCTGGCCTCAGGTTTCTCATCTGTGAAATTAGTAAGAAAACCAACCTCAGAGGACATGAGGAGAAAATGAGATGACACGTATAAAGCTCAAAACACTAGGATTTGGAAAAACTCAACAAGTACCAGTTCTGCACCTCTCGGATCTGCCTCCAAGTTCAGTCTCCTACTTCTGTGGGTCTGTGATCATCCCCAACCCGTCTTCACTGGGCCCACACCTGGCCAGAGGCAGAACTTGCCATCTGTGCCTCCTGTAGTGGGCCACCAAGGCCTGCACAGAGACAGGTCTGAGAAAGGAGGGATGTATGATCAGTTTCGCCCTCTGAGTCAGTACAGCCCACTACCCACAGCAGGATTCTCCTTCCTCGTTCCCAGCCAGAAGGCCTCCTTCCTTGCAGACTGCCAATGGCAAGCAGCTTGGTACTGCCCAGGGCTGCCCATCTGCTGTCAGACAGCTCTGCTAATTAGAAAGTCCGTCCGTCCGTCCTTCCTTCCTTCCTTCCTTCCTTCCTTCCTTCCTTCCTTCTTTCTTTCTTTTTTGAGTCCAGCTTTTTATTGAGTGTTTTAGAAAAGGGGTTTAGTAGAAAAGACCAAAGCCCATGTCACCATCAGACTTCTCGGATTCTTCTTTCTTTGCTTCCACTTTCTTTTCCTCAGCTGGGGTAGCAGCAGTGGAGGGGGCAGGACCTCCTGCTGGCGCAGCACTGGCTGCGGGAGCAGGTGCACCACCAGCCCCTGCCATGCAGATGAGACTCCCCATGTTGACATTGGCCAGAGACTTTGCAAATAAGCCTGGCCAGAAAGGTCCAACATTTGCACCAGCTGCTTTAAGGGGGGTATTGACCTTATCCTCTGTCACTGTCACTTCAGCCTGGTGCAGGATAAGGGCCAAGTGGATACAGGCAAGCTTGGAGACAGAGGCCACAGTGTGAGTGCTGGGCATGCACTGCTGAGAGTGGTGCTAGCTGCCAGCTGAAGTGAGCACCTCACCCCAACGAGGCCTTAGCTTCCTTGGAAGGACCGAGCACGTTTGCAGCCACTGGGGAAAGTGCAAGTTCTTTTTTCTAGTGAGCTGAGACCTGCCTGCCTTCACTTCCACCCTCCACCTTTAGCTGTCCCCAAAGGGACTGTTCTTCTAGACATTTGCACAGCACACTTGGGCAACTCCAGACTTGCCCTAGTTCCCCAGCCCTGGCCTGAAGGGCAGGATGGCTCTTGGACTCTACAGCCCAGCTCCCCCGGTTGAAATCCTGGCATGGCCCCTGGCTCCCTATGTGACATCACGCCCAGAGGAAGACAACTTCGGACTTCGTGAGCTGATGTCTACGTAACATGCTAATATATTGTAAGCACCTGATAAATTTCACCCACCAATTATTCTTGTTTAAGACCAAATACCCATGACTCTTTTTAAAAATTGAGGTAAAATTGGCATGACATTTAAAAAAATTTCAGCTGTACCACATGGTTCGATATTTATATATGTATGGCAAAATGATTACCACAATACATCTGATTAACAGCTGTCACCATACGGGCATACAAGGTTTTTTCTTATGATGAGAACCTTAAAGATCTACTCTCAGCAACTTTCAAAAGTACCATCCAGTGTTAGCAATAGCCACCATGCTGCACATTACATCCCCAGGACTTCCCTTGTAACTGGGATTTTGTGCCTTTTGACCATCTTCACCCATTTTGCCCAGCCCTCACCCCTCCTAGTTGTTAACAGCTACTCAAACTCGGTCATTCCCAGACCCCTTCCAAACCACGTTGCTTACTGGGTCCTACTCAGCAGTTTCCCTATTACAGCTTGGAGGAGGTGCCTTGACTCCTGGAGACAGGTCCCCATCCATGAAAGAACCCCAGCTGTAGTGTGAAGCCTGAGTTCATGCCCCAGCTCTGCCCTGGGCCCCGATCACTCAGGCTTCCTGGGGTTTGCACAAATGGTGAGACACGAAAAAAAAAAAAAAAAGGTTAAATATCAAAAAATGAAAATAATGTATCAGAATGATTACATGTAGTTAATATATTCAAATAGGATCAATTGTTTAGTTGGTTTTTATAAAATCGGCCCTCTCTTTGGGTTTCCGGAGCTCAGCTTCGCCAAGGTTCCCGATTGCAAACCATGGCTGAATCAGCAGTCTGTCGTTCATCTTACCAGCTATTCGCTGCAATTTCAGCAGCAAAATTAAAACACTTCAGGGTTTTATTAAATCCAAAGAATATATTCAGAATGTTATGTGTTTTATATAAGGTGGGAAAGGCTTTCAAAAGTAACAGTAGCCCTGGCTGGTAGCACAGTGGATAAGGTACCAGCCTGCGAACCCAAAGGTCGCTGGTTCGATACCCAGCCAGGGCATATAACCAGGTTGCAAGCCAGGTCTCCAGCCAGGTCCATAGCTGGAGGCAGGTGAAAGGTAACCATATGTTGATGTCTCTCTCTCTCTCTACCCTTCTCCCTTCCTTTCTCTCTGGAAATAATAAAATCTTAAAAAAAAAAAAAAAAAGTAACAGTAGCTGGGTCTTAAAATGGCCTTAAGACAGGCCACTTTGAGTCATGTGCTTTTCACTTGCCAGATGAGGACAATACACATGCTTCCCAGGACTGTTGAACCTAGCCTGGTCTCCCATGGAGCCTGCCTGTCTTTTGAGGACTGTTAGAGGAAGGGACAGAGGACAGGTGACCCTGGTTTCTCATGCAGTTTCTATACAGACACTGGCTTGTTAGCTTTATTGACTAGTCCCATGTATCTGGGTCTTTTGTGGGGACTGCCACCCTTCCTGGCTGTAAGGGAGCAGTACCATCAGCAGCAGATAATAGTTTGGATGGTTCTGGGAGCGCCTCTGTTCTTCTTTTGCTGCTACATTAGGCAGTTCCACATGAGTCCTTGAAGTTGGACCACCCTCCCTGGTGGTAGCAGAATTTGGCTGGAAGACACTTCTGCTCTCTCGCCTTTCCACAGCTTTTTCTTATAAGGAGCCACCATCCCTGGTCATTGGGAGAATGGCAGAGGTGGGGAAACACCAGCATTTACTGATGGTGCATTTCTGCCCCTCCTGAAATATTCTCAAGCCAGGCATGCAGTTCACAACTGAGAGGTGCTCTCATCTGTGCCCATCCTGCCTAGGGTGGGCTGTTTCATACAAAGAGGTAAGAAACATGGAGTCCTGGGTTTTCCTTCTGCCTTTCTCATCCACTGCTGTGGGACTTTGGACAAGTCACTAGACCACCCTGCGTATATTGAGAAACAAACAGCTCTCCACCCCTTCCCTGGGCTGATGTGAAGCTGTGGGTGGGAAAGGTTCAGTGGACCGTCCGTGTGAAGCTGCAGGTGGAGGTGGCTGTGCTCTTTGTCTTGGTGTGAGGACCCACCTGGGGTCCCTCACCAACTCCTGCTGGCCCCAGCCTGGCCCAGGCCTGGGAGTCCCCCCCCATCAGGGAACAGAGCTCACAGCAGGTGACCTCAATGCAGACCAGGTGTCAGCACCTCTATTTACACTTATACATCCAACAGCTTCTGCCTTGTCCCTGCCTTGTCCCTGCCGAGAAGTCTTTCACAGTAGAATGAAACAAAATTGAATTATCACCAGGGAAAAAAACGCATCTCGCAGATTAGATAAAAATAGTCATTTCTACTTCATCAGCCTCATCAGCCACTGCACATGCCCAGAATCAAAGACAGGGGTTCATTAAATCAGGGAAGTCCTTTGAAGTGATTCCGTGTAAGCCAGCCTTTGTCAGCCGAAACCAGAAGCCTCAGCGACGTGCCCAAGCCTGCGTAGGGTGTGTGTACAGAGCTGGGGCCAGAGCTCAGACCTCTAATTCTTTATGGGACACCAGCCGCCTCTGTTTCACACCTCAGTGCCAGGCGCTGCTCCCTTTGCCCGTTACCTGCTCCCGGACTGGGATATCAGCTCAGAGCAGGGCAGCTTCAATCTGCAGAGTATTCCCGGAAGGGCCAGGGAGGGTGGCTGTGGCCAGGTGTTCAGGAGCCTCCCGAGTGTGTGATCCCAGGCAAGGCTCTGTTCTCCGGTCCTGTTTTCCCATATGCAGAATGGTGTTCTTGTTGGACCTTGGTGTTCACTTTTGTTGGCTGCAACCATGGTGCCTCCTGAGGAAAAGCCCATCCTACAATTCATTCAGTCCTGGGCATATTGCATGGGAAGCCAGCTCCCTCTCCCCAGGGGAACCAGCCCCACAGCTGTCCTCAGGAGTGGGGCATCGTGGGGACAGTGAGCTAGCTGGTGGGGGTGAGAGCATGTAGAAGACTTACCTTGCAGATGCGTTCACAGGGTAAGCACTTTTAACCTCAAGTTTATGTTTGTGCTGTAGACTAAGTGTGTTCCCCCAAAACCCACTTAATCAATGTGATGGCATTAGGAAATGGGACCTTTGGGGTGATTTAATCATGAGTGTGGAGCCCTCATAAATGGGATTAGTGCCTTTGGAAAAGGGACTCAGAGAGCTCCCTTGTTCCTTCCACCCTGTGAGGACACGAGGAGACGAATGCTCTCTGCGCACCAGGGAGTGGGGCCTGGGCAGACGCTGAACCTGCCAGCCCTCGGCCTTGGACTCGCCAGCCCCCAGAACTGGGAGACAAGTTTCTTTGGTCGATAAGACCCGCAGCCTGTGGAATTCTATTACAGTAGTCCAAATGGGCTAAGAAAGCTTGCTTAATCAGAGTGCCTTTGGAAGGTGGTGGTAGGAGAGGGTGCTAAAGTCGACCCAAAGACATGTTTAATGGTCGTTCCGCAGAGCTGGAAATGGTGGTTCATGTTTAGGTTGCCCGGAGGCTGCTGTGATCTCAGGCACAACGACTGGCTGTCTTCTCAGGTGCAGAGACGGAGGATGATGTCCAAAGGAAGTGGGAGAGCTCCCTACTCTCTGTGCCTAAAGCCAAGGTTGCCGGTACCGCCCAGAGCATCCTGCTGGCCATTCATTCCTCAGCATGAACTGTTTAATCAGGTTCCAACCTTGACCAGGAGAACCCTGTCGGAGCGCTCCACCCAGGCCCTGAAAGCTCTGCTGGGACATTTCACTGCTCAACTAGATCGATACCAGTCTCTCCCCAGTTTGTAGTAAAGAGCAAAATTATTACTTAGAATTATCTCCGTTTTACATTTTTCTCCCACTGGCTTTATTTAAGCTCCTGGAACTGGCTACTGCTTGGTTGCCAGGCAAAAAAGAAAAAGAAAGAAACGTGCAGGTAGAAAAAATATATGATAGTAAGAAGTATCAGTATCAGCCAATTCTGTTGAGTTTCACAGCATTTTTTTTTTTTTACAGTGGCTGTGCGTGTGTGGTTATGATTTCATGGCGCACATTTTCTGCTTATACACAGCTAGTAAAATCATCCCCCGGAATGTGACAGAGCCAGAAGTTTAGTGTTTCATGGAGTTCCCCCTAGAATGCCATTCCATGCCTTCCAGTGGTGGCAGTGGGATGAGGGTGGAGATGGTGGCGAAGCCAGGAGGCCCCGGGAAGGGCTGGATGCCCAAACTCAGGCCTCATTGCTGACATGCCACTCCCACCCCCATCCAAGGCAATCAAAACCTTTCAGGTGTTCCTCCGCCCTTCTTCACACTTCTATTAACCTTGCCCCGCCTGGAGCTGCTTCTGTGGGCCACCACCTCAGCCCTCTGGTCTGTTCTGCACGGTGTGCCAGGAGGGTCTTGCAAAACACAAATCTGGTCCCGTCATCTCTTGCAAAAAATCCTTTCATTGCTCCCTATGGCCTCCAGGGTTGAATGCGGAGTTCCTGTACAGTGGCTTAGAGGGGCCCCCAGGATCTCACCCCTCCTCCCTGCTGGCATCTCTGTGCTCCAGAGGCCCCAGAGTGTGGTGCTGCCCGGTGCCCCCTGGCCTGCGCCGGTGTGGTTCCTTCTTCCCAGGAAGCTTTCCCTCCCTCCGACCAGCAGGCACCTTGGTGGTTCTGCCTATAGTTCCCTTGCATTTTGCACTTTAAAGAGATGGAGTAATAATGTGTAGTGTTCAGGGCTTGAACGGGGTGAGCCGGTACTGGGTGAACACATTTCTTTCTGGATGGACCCAAAGCTGCCCTGTGTCCAAACAGAACCAACCTGTGCATGAATCATTCGATTGGTGGGATATCCCAAGGGAGAAAACTACAGCACCTCCCTTCCCCTTTGGTCCCTTCAAGAGTTTCCATCAGGGGACTGGGAGCAACCCCTAGGGACTGATGGGGGGTGGGGCTTTGAGCACCTCATGTTCATCTTGCTGATGATGGAAATCCCTGGCTGCCCTGAAGACTTCTCAGCATCTGGGATGGAGGCCTGGGAAGATATCTGAGGGAGCGCAGGGGAGGTATAGGAAGAGCCAAGATGGCTTGGAAGGGACATTTGGCTGAAACCTGAGCCGAGAGTCTTCTGTGTCACGGAGTCTGGGCCTCTGAAGCATCAGGTGAAGCTGAGCCTCATTCCCTTCCTTGTGGGACTGGGAATAAATTGCTTTCCAGCTCAGTTTATATTCTTGGCCTGTGCCACTTAGAAAAAGAGATAGTCTGGCCTGATGGAGAAGATCTGGAAGCTTAGAATCTTGTGGTCCTGGGTTCAAATCCAGACTCTGCTACTTAACCAGCTACAGGTCTCAGGCAAGATGCTGAATCTCTTCAAGGTTCAGCTCCCCACCTGGGGCTACTGTGAATTTGGGGTGAGGTTGAGGAAGGGCTCTGTGTGCCTCTCCTGAGCCTGGTCACCATGTCATTCTTCTAATTTTATGGCTTTTGTCCCAGAAAGATGGATGCCCTGGTGGGGACAGAGAAATTGGCCACAGACCTCCCTGAGCAGCAGGGCAGCCAATGACTGCCTGCTGGTCAGGAACACCTGCTCTGAGGCAGCCCCCCTCCTGTGTCTGGGACACACCCATCTGGGAGATGGAAAAAGTGAGGCACAGGAAAGAAAAATGAGTTGCTTAGGCTGCCTCAGCTTTTTTTAGAGTTATTCACATGCATGAAGGAACTGCTGTTTGTTCAAGGTAAAGGTGAAAACTGTAGGCAAAAAGGGCTTCTTGCTCCACCTCCCCACTCACATCTTCCAACTTAGAAAAAGCCTAAATTGTCAGTGGAACCTCACTGTTATTCTGCACCCTAAAAGTTTCAACCTCTGTGCCTTAACTTTTTTGTTTTGTTTTGTTGTCTGCTTGTAATGCAGTTCTCGTACTGAGCAACAAGTTCTATTTGGCCAAAATCTTCCCATCCTTCAAAGCTCAAATACAGACACTCTCCTCCTCCTCCAGGAAGTCCTCCAGGTGCCTGGTTGCCCTTTGTGCAGCTGCTGCCCATGGCCCCCACATCACAATCTGATCCCTTCATTCCAGCTGTCTGGCCTTAGTCTTTCACCATCAACAAGGGTGTGTTTCTTATCAGTCTCACTTGGTCCTGGGCTTTAGCTCTCCTGACCTCTGGGTAGGCCCTAGTTTCATCATGGCTAGTTTTAGCCCAGCTTAGAGAGGATTAAAACATGTACCTCAATCTCCAATTAAAATATTCTGGAACTTCCCTGCTTCCCTACACTCTTGCTTAACTCCCACCATCCTGGGGTAGGTCAAGGTCTTATGACCATAACTGCTGCACATGTGTGTGTGTGTGTGTGTGTTTGTATGTGTGTGTGTGAGAGAGAGAGAGAGAGAGAGAGAGAGGGACAGAAAAACAGACAAGACAGACAGAGACAGAGAAGGAAGTAGGAAGAAGGGGAGGGGAGAGGGTACATGCCAGGCCACACACACCATGTTTCTCTTTTAAGGTGAGAGTGAAACAACCCTTATTCCCCATCAGCCAACATCCCAGGCAGATCTTCTGTGGGATACTAGGCCTGCTAGTGGGGTGAGTCAGCTGTTCAGATCCCAGCTGGGTCCAATCTTTGTCACCTACAAAGAAAGATACCAGTGTCCTTGGAGTTTCACTGATCATAACAACCACCACAAGAATTTGGAGCATTTGCCCTGCTCAGCGCTTTACATATATTATCTTAATTCTCACAACTATTTGAGGTAGATACCATATTAGTCCCATTTTACAGATGAGGAAGTTGAGGCTGAGAAAGATTTCATGCCATTGCAAGCATGGAATGCAGACCCATAGCCAGCCTATCTGGCCCCCAAGCCCACATTCATCTCCATTACCCACTGGCCTAGGAACCTGGACTACTGGGTGTTAAGATCCTGGCTCTGCCACTGGCTGCCATAGGTGGGACATTCAGTGCACCAGGCCTCAGGTCCAGCCTCTTTCAAGTTGACCAGATGCTGCTAAAGGGCCTTGTCCATTATCCTATGCTAAGAAGTTGTGCTTGGATGATTCTGAATTCTGAGGCTAAGAAGATGCAATCATTTGTCTCCTGAGTTTCTTAGCTTCTGACCACAGGCTAGGGTCCTGGAATCCTGTGACCCCCATATTCTCTGATCTTCATTAGAATGTGGGCTTTAAGAGGGCATAAGCTTTCTGTCCATGTGTGCCCTGCTCTATGCCAGGGCCCATCACAGCCAGTGCTTGGCATGTGGTAGACACTCAGTCAATATTTGTTCGCTGAATGACTGACACACCCTCCTTTCTGCCTCCCTCCACAGTCAGCAGGCAGCACTCACACTCTGGCTGGAGCCCAGGCCCTGAAATGTGGCCAGTTGCCCACACATTGGCAGACAAGCTCTGAGCCAGCAAACAACCCACTTGCCCTCTGTCCCTGCTTGGCCAACATGACTCTAGGCTAGTCACATAACCTCCCTGAGCTTCTTTTTTCCCCCCAAGAGCACTAGATGATGAGTCAGAGAAATATACAAAGCCCATTCCTACCCCAGGATCTTTGCATGTACCACTTCCTCTGCCTGAAATACTTTTCTCCAAAATGCCCTTTCCACTGCTTCCTCACTTCATTCAGGCCTCTGCTGAAATGTCACCCCTTTAGAACCTCAACTCAGAGAAGCCTTCTTTGACCACCTCAACTCAAAGATCTCCTCTGGTCACTTTCCTTTCCCTTCTCCAGCTCGTTCATTTCTTTCATAGGACTCCTCATTAACTGACAATATTTACTTGTTCACTGGTATCTGTTTTCCCAATTGGAATTGATGCTCCAAGGAAACAAGGATTTTGTTTGTCTGGTTCAGTACCTAGACCAGTGCCTAATACATAGTAGGTGTTCAATCATATTTGTCGAAGGAGGCAGAAGGGCAAAAGCTTAGTGGGCTGCCCTGCCCAGGACACTTCCACCCAATCTCTAGTTTTCAGACATTAAGACACTTGGGGTGGCTCTTTTCCTACAGGCTGACTCCGTCTGACCTTCCATGAGGTCCAGACCCTCTCCCAGACACAAGCCTGGGCACCTCCACCATGGGAAACTCAGACCAGAATTATGTGCCCTGAGAAGGCAGGACCGAAGGCAACTTGCATTCCCCTAAAGGGGAAGACAGCAAGGCGGAGGCCTGGGGAAGCTGGCTATGTCCTGTTGATGTAAGAATAGTTGCTAAGTAAACGTACCCATTTTCCATGACATGCTGCTTGAGGTTTGGTATCTGTTGCTGGCGCTCAGACAGCCAGAGAAGAAAGGGGATCCTATGTCTGAGAGTTGGCGAGAGGAGCAAGGAATTATACTCTGGCCCAGCTGGCTTCCTAAAACTGCTTTGCTCACATCTCCTCACCTGCCTACACCCCTCTTGGTTCCCCAGAGGTCTTCCCTGCCCACAAGAGAACAAACGCAGCCTCTCAGTCTGGGATTCATGGCTGTCTGTGGCCCAGCCCTGCCCAGACCGCCAATCTGCTTTCTCCCAACTCCCCTGCAAAAGGTCTCAGCTGCAGCAGGGTCCAGGTGCCATTTCCCCAGTGTACGGTAACAGTCCCCTCACGAAGATTTATTTTCACTATGCTGTCTGCCCGGAATGCCTCCACTGACCCTCTCCCAGGAAGCCCTCCTTGACCACATCAACTCATGAGCTCCTTCCTCATCTGATCCCCCTACCCCTACCCCCACCCCAGCTCTCCTGAACTCACCCACTTCTAGGAGATGCTTGGAAATCACATGTGTATGTGGTGGTAGGAAGCCCTGAAAGTAGGGTTGGGGGACACCATGGGTGGGGCACAACCCTCTGCCCACCCTGGCTTGATCAAATGAATTAATGTACATGGATGTGCCTTGTAAACTATAAAACACTGTTCTGCCTTAGCCCAGGCCCCTTTATGTCTGGCCTGAACTTGTACCAGCCTCCCCGTGGGCCTCCCTGCCTCCAGTTCACCAGACCTATCCAGCTTCCGTGCTGAGCACCACAGTGGGGATTCCAAAACATGGCTCTGATCAGTCCCCTCCTCTAGTGACCTCTGCTAGCTGGGAGGTTCCGGCCCAGCAAGCCTGCTCCCTGCGGTCAGCTCCTCCTCCTGCTTTCCCACCTCCCTGCCTTTGCTCAAGTCATTTCTTCTGCCTGGAATGACTTTCCCTCTCCCTTGTCCTCATTCTATTAGACCCTTCTCTTCCTTTGGAATTACTGGGACCCTCCAGGTACACCTGGTCACTCTGGGCGGCCTTGCTAGCCATCTCTGTGCAATGGCACCTCTCTAGCTATCTCTCAGTCCTTATTTATTTGCTCAGGTGCCTCCCTGGGGTTGGCTTGGCATAGAGAAGTCAATCTTCTGCTGGTGGATGGTTTCACCTGGTGGATGGTGCTCTTTACTGAGGATGTTCTACGTGCAGGCCTGGCGCATCACATACCTCACTTTATCGAGCACCAACTACAGTCCTGGCACAAAAACGTTTTCTTCCCTATGGTAGGACCGAGGCTCAGAGATGCTAAGGGTCTTGCTGGAGGACGCGTACCAGTATGTGACAGAGCTGGCTGGCCTGGGGACCCTGGTCAGGTTGATTTCACAGCTTTCCCCCATATTGCATATCTGTGACCAGGGTAAAGACACCAGATCTCTTTCCAAAACATGACTGTTAATAAACCTTCTTAGGGATTTTGTCTGTCTTTTATTTTTTGCTGCCCAGTTCTTCATGCCTCTATGGGTGCTTCCCTCTCATCCCTGACCAGCAGCTGCTGGCTGGTGTACAAGGGACCCCAGTCCTTATCCTCCTCCCTGTCCCTCCTTAGACCTGCTCCAGGTCACCTGGACCCAGCTGCAGAGCAAGGTTAGCCTCTCCTGGGCTCCTCAGAGAGCCAGGGCCGCCCTGTGCCAACGGCCGTCCCAAGCCACCTCCTAGCCCTGACATCCAGGCTGGAGACCAATAAATCTGTCTCCTGCTCTTTCTCTCCTGACCATCTGTTCTCCCTGGTGGTCCCCAGGGAGCCTGCCAGGCTGGCTTCAAGCTCCCAGGTCAGAGAAAAGCAGCTATTTTGGGACCATCTGTTTGAGAGGTGCCTCCGGCTGGGGCTCCACAGCTGAGGGAGGCTGTCCAGGCAGTGGGTGGCTGTCAGGAGGGGACAGCAATTAGGGAATGAGAGTCACCTTTATCTGTGGGCTCAAGGCCAGGACGTGCCAGCGCTCCCCTGACTTGGGCAGACCGGTCAGATCCCAGCCCTGGCTGTGTCTTGGATGTGTCTCGGGCCAGATGGTGCCGGAGGAAGCCGGGAAGACAGTCTGAACCTCACCACCTCCCCCCCTACTCCTTTTAAAACATATACACACACCCTTAAAATTGGGTTGCCAGTGACAACCTGGCATATCGTCTTCTTTTTATATTATTCTTAGCCCCTCTGTTACCATAGCAACTGAACAATGCCTTTAAATATAGCAGTTAATTTTTTCAGCTCCAGCAACAAAGTTCTGGTGCTGTCCAGAAGGCCAGAGGCTGGTTTCTTTCCTGGGGGCAAAGCCCCCCAACTCATCTCACCACCTGTCAGCCCCAGAGTGTGAGCTGGGGCCGAGTGTCCTGAGGCCAAAGGGACCCTCTGTGCTCCATGACGTGGCTGCACACCAGAGTCAAGGTGTAGCAGAAATACAGCCGTCAGTGGACCTGGCTCAGTATCTTCCCCACCCCATGCCCCCAAAGCCCTTGCTATGGCTCCCTGAACCTCAGTTTCGTTATCTGGTTGATGGGGTGATGGTATCCACTTCACAGATGCAGAGAAGGCTTAAAAGAGCTAAAGGAGGCAAAAGCAGAGCATGGGGAGCTCAGCAAATGCATCTGTGCTTCTTGTCCTTTCTCTGCCCCCTCCCCCATTCCTTCCCTTCCTCTTCCTTTTCATCCTTACCTCCCTCTCTCTTTTGCATTTTTCTCACCCTCTTCTCCCTGCTGCCTTGAATTATTGATGTTAAATTCCCAGCCAGTCACATCAGAGGGTTAAAATCCCTCACCAGCCTTCCTCTGGCCTCCCCTTGGATCACCCTCCCTCCGTGAGCTGGTGAGCTCATCAGAGTCATTAATCACACATCAGGCTGGCGAACCCAGGCCCCTGTGGCCTGCCGCTGGGCAGCCCCGGGCAGAGTGCGGGAGCAGGATGCAGCGACTGGCTTCCGCCAGGCCGGGCTGGCACTGAAGTCTCGGGCACAGCAAAGCGGGCGCATCAGTATGAGTGGGTCTGGGAAGCGGGGCTGACAGCCCGCGGAGGGACATATCAGGAAGGGCTCCCTGGCCCAGGGACTAGAGGGGCCCCGTCCAGGTGCCAGCTCCCAGCACCCTCCCACCACCATCCTGCACCTCACCCCCCACCTTTTTCTCTGCGTTGCAGAGCGCAGCCTGGCGGGCCTTCAAGCCTCAGGCAGCCAAGTTTCTAATGCTCAGGAGCGGTCAGAGCATGGCATGGTGGCCCCGTCCGATGTACTTCCCTGTCACCAGAGTTTCACTCTCAGGGGGCTGGGCATTGCGGAATGGGTTACAGTACCAGGTTACAAACAGAAGAAACTGTAGTCTTAGCCTATGATTATGTAATGGGAAAATAATATTAAAATCACCATGTAATTTTGCAGAGCCTTGGGTACTGATTATCTTCATTTACATAAGTAAATAAATAAATAGATAGATAGACAGATAGGCAGGTAGATTTTGAAAAAGCTGGTGTGACTCAGTGGATTGAGTGCCAGCCTGTAAACTCTAGGGTCGCTGGTTCGATTCCCAGTCAGGGCACATGCCTGGGTTGCTGGAGGCACATGAAAAGCAACCATACATTGATGTCTCTCTCCCTCTGTTCCTCCCTTCCTTCCCCTCTCTCTAAAAATAATAAATAAAATATCTTTAAAAGAAAAAAGAAAGAAAGAAGAAAAGCAACTTGTCCAGGGTCGTTAGGCTGGTAAGAAGCTGACTCTGAATCCATGATTTTACCTTCCCCATTACTCTTCAAGTTCAGCTTTCCTGGCTGAAAGCTGCAGAGCAGCCGCTGAGACTAGCGTGACTCTGCTGAGGCCCAGGCTGGTGGTGGCTTAGAGCTGTACCGGGCCAGAGGCTGCTCCCCGGGAGCTGTGGGTTCCACCGACAGACACAGGCAGAGGACACCAGCGCTCAAAGCTGTGCGGGGCCTGCGGAGGGAAGATGCTCTGGGCTGGTGGCCAGGCTCACTCGTGGCCAGGCCCAGCGGGAAGGGGGCTGATGCCAGAGACGCCCAGCTTCTCAAGCCCACCCTGGGCCACAGACCTGTGGGCATTTCACTCTCACTTCGTTTCATCTCCCCGCAGCTCTAGGGGGTGGCACCGCATCCGGTTTTGACAGATGCGCTGCTGAGCTTGTCAAGGTCGTGTAGCTCAGGCGTGGAGGGACCAAGTGCGCCTGCCACCAAAGCACCGCTGACATCTGTGGGAGGTGGCAGAGGGGAGGGACCAGTCTGCCACATCTGGATGACTGAGGACCTGTCAGTCTCCGTTGACTGAGGCCAGCAAGGGCGCCTGGAGAGCCAGGAGGTGGAGGTGGCTGAAGGGGCCTGGCTCTGGCCCCAACCTAGCAGGGCTGCCTCTTGCACCCCGCACCCCATCCCCTGGGGAGGATGGAGGGAGGATGGTGGTCATGGGGACAAGTGGCTGACTGCCATTCAGGGGCTAGTTCCGGCCTGTGAGATAAGAAGCCTGGGGCAGGTCGTGACTCTTGCTTGTTCTCTGTGACCCCTGAGGCCGGTCATCCCAGGGCCTGGTTCCCCTCTTCACTCAGAAGGAAGAACGTTCATGGCCCTGCCTAGCTCGTGTGGTAAAGTGAATTTGTAATTTAGCATCCACCTGACTATCGGCCTGAAATGTCAACCAGTGACAGGTTCCCCTGCTGTATTTTTCATGATAGCATTACACAGCCTGACAGTCTGTCATACGCAGCTTCACTTATCTGCGACTGCCTTTCTCTGTCATGAGACCATAAAGCGCAGGAAGGCCAGACTGGGCTTTGTTCAGGGCTGCGTCTCTAGCACCTAGACAGTGCCAAGCACATAGGAGCACCAGGCACGTCTGTGAATGAATGAATGATGACCCATGTGAGTAGGACGGTCCGTCTCCTTCATGCTTCCACAGCCCATGTGTAACTCCTGGTACTCGTCACACGTAGTGCAATGGCACGTGTCCCATCTGTCTCCACATACTGTGCGGTCCCTGTGGCTGAGCACAGGGCCAGCCTGGAGGAGGTGCTTGATAAACATCTGTTGGTCCTCAGTTTCCCCATTTGTACACTGTGAGGTTGGTCACCCCAGAGGCTTTTAAATCATCCTCCCTCAGTGATAATCTGGGATTTATAACTTGTTGGCTGGCATTGCTACACCTGCACCTCTGTATGTTTTCCACCCCAAGGCTTGTCCTGACCCTCCAGGCTTGGTCACTGCCCGGAGCCTGCCTTCCCCTTGATGAGCAATTAAACCCCAGAATAGCCCATTGTTTAGAATCAGGTGCCTGGACCCTGTACTTATCCCCAGAGCGCTGAGTATGCTGAGGCCCCTGGCAGCCACAAGGTGGGCATCACTGGGACTGCTTGGGTTTCTCACCCTGAGAGGCTGTCCCTGTCACCAGGAGGCAACTAGCACCAGGAGGAGCAGGAGCCAGTGAGGGGAAGACGTGGGAGGGAACCAGCCTTCATGGAAAGCCAGGCACTAGACAGGGGTATTACATATGGGCTCACAATGCCACACAAGATCAGTGTTAGCCCCATTTCACAGCTGGGGGGTTGGAGGCTGTAAGAAACCATCCTTCCCATGGAACCGCCTCTGGATCACAGATTCTGAGGGACAGGGCTGGGTCTAAGCACGGGACTGTCAAGCCTTTTCATTGTGCTGCTCAGCACCCCCTGCAAGGGGGGTGCTCAGCACCATCAGCCCCTGAAGCCGCAGCCCAGTGACTGCCAGTGAGCGAGCGGAAGGGAACCAGTGTCATGGACGCTGTCATGGGGTCCACATCTGCCAATAATCAGGGCCTGCCAATAACCTCACATCCTCTCTGAAGGACATGGCAGAGGCCTAGAGTGCTAGGGAGTGAGAGAGGCGAGGGACTTGAGACCCGCCGTGCCAGCCGGCAGAGCAGTTGCTCCAGGCCAGCTGAGGGGATGGCAGAGAGGAATCCCGTCCAGGCCTGCAGCAGGGCAGACAGATGGTTGACATGTGACTGTCAGGGGGCTATCAGGCACTGCCACTTACCAGTCAACTGCCTTTTTGTAAGACAGCCTTCAGCTTCCTCATCTGTAAAATGGGAGTGAAGATGACAACGACCTGGTATGGCCCTCTTTGGGATAAAGTAATTCATGTCAAACTCTCAGAGGAACATCTACTTCAGAAGCCACTCTTGGCTGCCACCATGCTGCACAGTCTGGGCACTGGAGACTCGGGCTTGGGGCCACAGCGTGGCACGGGACCAGGACTGAGGAATGAGGCGGCACTGGACCCCAGGAAGAAGACGGTGACGGTTTTCAGGAACAGGGCACAATATTAGAGCAGGGGCCATCTGGGCCAGGGGTTCTCTAGATGATGCTAATGATTGTGAGAGGAAAGGTTGGTTTGAGAACAAGCAGTTGGGCGGAGTTTGCGGGTGAGCGCGTGGTCCCGGTTGTTGGAAGAAGAGAGGTGAGGGAGAGGGAAGTCAGATCCTCACACTGGGCTTACGTTGGAGCCGTTCCATGCCACTCTGAAGAATTCAGTTACTGCCCCTGTGTTGGTCCTTTTGAAGCAGAGCTGTGGCCCTGGAGATGGTGCAACTGCCCAGGCTCACAACCAGCCAAGAGCACTCCCTGCTCTTCTCTGTACCTATTTTTCCCTTTTGGTCACATGAGATTGGTACATTAGATGACCTTTGGGGATCATTCTGGCCTGAAGATGACCCCTAGGGACTATTTCTGGGGTTATTGGGTATTAGGGAAGGTGAGGTGGGTGCTCTGAAGGGGCAGAATTTGCAGAGGAAAAGGTAGCAAGGGGAAGTGCCTGGTCCCAGGGCTGATGCACAAGAACAGGACGGAGGAAGGAGCGCTGGTTCAGCAGCTGCCCCCTTGGACTTGAATGGGGCTGTCTGCCCAGGGACAGGGGCTGCTTGCACATCATCAGACTCGGGTTGGCATAAGCTGGAAATCTCACCTGAGATTTCCCAGCTCCGGATGGAAAATGCTTCTAGACCTAAGGCTCTGTTAGTTCCTGCCCTCCCAGTGCCACTGTAGGCTGCGTCCCTCCAAGGTGCCTGTCCCACACCTGAGCCAAGGTGGTCCAAGTTTCATCAGTGCCCGGAAGCCTGGCCAGTCCTGGAATTGCCTGGTTGTTCTGAACTCTGTACCTGGCCTTCCTATGGATGGTGGTGGGGTGCCTATTGGGCTACAGCCTCCCCCAAACCCTGTTGTGTTGGTGACTCTGCAGAACTAACAGGATTTGCTCCTTTCTGCCTGTGTTTTCCTGCCTTGGACTCCAGCTCTCTGCCAGGGTCAGAGCCGCACTGAACTCCACTCCCTGAGGCCCTGACTAGCTATTACCATGCCATGCAAACCTCACTTTGGGCTGGATTCTGCTCCCCCTGCCCTCGAGGTGCTGGCTGGGCTCTTGTCCTAAACAAGGAAGATCTCCAGAAAATGGTGCTGCCATCTTTCTAGCTTCAGAGATCGCCACCGTTGGAAACTGCCAGGAGTGGCCCAGTTTGAACCCATCACAGGCTTGCCCCAATCTCCTGATACCCCCTTCTAGCCCCTTCCTGCCACTGGCCTGTGATGCTGCTGCAGGGTCAGAGACATTTCCGGGTCTGAAACTCTGGCTGGGTGTTCCAATGCTTCGGGCTACAGGCAACAGGAACCTAACGACTAGTGGCTCCAACAATAGGGTTTTATTAACTGAGAGCCTGAGGGTAGGGGCCGTTCCCAAGCTGAGTAACTCAACAGCCCAATGACGTCAAGGATTCTCTCTCCTTCCAGCCTCCTCCTGCTGCCACCCTAACCACCGAGTCAGCATCATCTGGCCCAAGGTCACAAGATGGTCTCAGGGCCAGTTGCAGGCATGATGGTGGTTGGTGCAGAAGAGGAATGTTTTCTCCAAAATCTCTCTTCTTTTTAATTAGCAAAGGAATAGAGAAAGACTTCCCTTAGCTGTAAAATGGGCGTAATTGGCCCCATAAGCCAGAACTGAGTCACATTCCCATGCCTGTTCCAGTGACTGGTCGGTCAGAACAACCCCACTGCTGCCAGACTGGACTAGTCATGGTTTATTCCCTGGGCCTGTGGCTGGTCCGGCCACCTCCCCCTCCCCCAGAAAGCAGGCCTCCTCCAGCAAAAAATAAAAATAAATAAAAAATAACAGGGTGGAAAGAAGAGCTTTATTGAGTAGCTCCTAATATTCGACTTGAACTTCCTCTTTGCATTTGGTGCCAGAGTACCTGGTCACAGCCCCTGGTGCCAACGAGCCATTTTGACTTCTTCCTCTCTGCACCCATCTGGACTCTTTGATGTAAGCGACAGAAGTTGATGTTAGGGCAGCTTAAGCAAAAAAGAATTAAATTGGAAGGATAATAAGAATCTCGCAAAACTGATAGGAAGGCTGGAGAACCAGGCTCAGGAAAGGATCCTGGACTCCCCAGGGACACAGAAAACAGGAACTGATCAATGGCTGTCCTGTCATGGCCACAGGAATGGAAGATTCAGGGCCCAGAAGAGGGCGTTCAATATACCTAGCTGAGCCTCGTATCCTCCCCTGGGCTGCAGGAAAGCAGGGAACCTTGCTTCAATGTCCACCAAGACCAGGAGAGCTAATTCCCCACCATGGAATTAGTGTGCTATTGCCGAAGCAGGGAGAAGGGGTGCTGAGGGGCCCCAAACCAGCAAATGCACACCACACATGGTAGCACATGGCTGGCCCAAAGACATGACAGAGATGGGCATGGCACACGTCTCTCACAGGGGTAAAGGGTGCACAACCTTAACTGCCTGGGAATAGCTGGTTGGGGCAGGAGACATGTAAGCACTCCCTTAAGTTCCCCCAAGGGTGGCCCCCCTCTGGTGTCACTCTCACAAGCAAAGGATTCTGTCAGGTCTCCCTGAGCCGCTCACAGAGGAGTGGCCCCTCCTGGCTTCTCTCAGCTGCCCTAGAAATCCTGTCAAGTGTCCTCTGTTCCCCAGTTACAGGAAACTCGTGACAGACTCAGAACACTCATGAGTCTTCAAGATGAAAGTCAAGTTGAAGTCAAGACCTTCAAGATGGAAGTCAACTCCCAGGCTTACCATCCCCCTGGCAGGGTGGGTTTCAGGCTGGGATAGGTCTTTTGCTGCAAATAAGAAACCATTCTTGAGCACCTACTGTGGGGCAGACAAGGTGCTGGGCACTTGGCCTGCAGCATCTCCTGTAATCCTCCCAGCCACCCTATCATGCAGCTGTTATTTTCCTTTTCTACGGATGAGGAAACTGAGGCTTGGAAAGAGTCCATGACTCATGCCATGGTCACAGCTAATAAGTCGCCTACCAGGATTTGAATCTGACCCAGAGCCCCCTCTCCATCACTTCACCCCATGGCTAATAGCTTCTTGTCCTTCCTATTGGAACAGGAATGGGACATGACCTTAGTTCATGCATGTGTCCTCTAGGCTTATCCGCCCACCAGACACCCTCCTCACCTTGGGAAATGGCCCCTGGAAAACATGGTCTCCAGAAAATTTACTTGGGAAGTTTCTCCGAAGTGCTGGTGCCAGCGCATCTCACAGCTAGCACAGCTGCCTCTGAGGCAGTCCCAGTCCCTGTCGTGGCTGCAGACACCCCTGTGCTCAGTTTCCCTGGCCAAGGTTCCCAGGTTGGCAGACCATCCTGCTGATGGGAAAGAAAGAACACCTATTGAATCAGGAACTTTACGTTGCTTGTCTCATTTCAGCCTCACAACAGGCCTGTGGTTGGGCACCCTGATCTTTCCATGTACTGGGCTGTGAGACCCTGGGGCCCATGCCTCAGTTTCCTTATCTATGAGCACTGGGTAAATCCCCTTATTCAGTAAACCCGCTTTGCAGAGGAGGTAGCTGGAGTATAGAGAGGGATGTTTATTGTTCAAGATCATGTAACTAACAAGTGACAAAGCTGGAGCCGTTTGACTTCAAAGTTCCATTCATTCATTTATCCATCAACTCCTCCTTAAAGGCCCACCATGTGGTATGCACTGAATCTATAACCTCTCTCTCTTTAAAAAAAAAATTCACTCCTCAGACCCTAGACCCAGCAAGTCCTTTCTCCAGGTCAGGCACTGTGTGAGAGCTGGTATTAAGAACCATGTTGAATCCTCATGACAACCCTGCACAGTCGATTGTTTTATCCTCTTTACCTATGACAAGAGGGGAAATTCAGAGAGGTAAAAGAACTTGCCCCAGCTCGCACACATGGAGCCTGATAGTAGCCTGCATCATAAACCCCAAACCCCTTCCTTCCCTTTCCACCATGTTGCTTCTTTCTCTCTGCAACACTGTCATCTCCTGCCCCTACTCAGCCCACAGCGATACGGGCTCTGGAAGTTCCATTAGTGCCCATACCCAGAGTTCCTTGCCCACCGGAGAAGGACAGCTCTCAGCCACGTTGGCCAGTGCCATCGGCACTGGACCTTCAGGACTCTGTGCCTCCCTGGCTCACCCATCCCCTGAACTTGACCCTCACATCTAAAAAAAGACATAGGGAGATTAAAGAATAAATGCAGAACAAGACCTTGAAACATCAGACAAAAGCAAAGTTCAGACATAGTGGAGCGAGGGAGGCTGGGAACGTCTTGAAGGACAATGCCCAGTGTGCACAGGGTTGGGGGAAGTGATTGCTTCCTCGTTGCTGCTGGTAGATTATTTTTGGAGAGCAATTCCATAGCCTGCACCAACAGCTTTGCCTCATAAATATCCATACCTTGGGGCACTACCATCCCAATTTCCAGGAATATCGTCTAAGCAAAAAAAAAAAGTCTAAGGAACTTTTACATATTATCTATGGCGGCTTTTGTGTGACAGCTGTGTAGTGGGACAACAGGGACAGAGAGTATGACCCCAAAAGCCTAAATATTTACTTTCTGGCCTTTTACAGAACAAGCTTGCTGACCTCTGCTCTGCTTGATGGAATGTGAAGAATGTGATACCTTTAGATGTAAGGCTGAGAAATGCAAGCTACAGTTTTATATACAGGATGACTTCACTTATGCCAAAAGGAAAAAAAAAACCTATGTGAAAATTGTACCTAAACAAAAAAACCAGAGAGGCAAAAATGAAAATATTAAAAGTCTTTTGGGACTAGAAACACAGTAAGCTGGCTTGACTTTAAGCATGTCTTATTACAGAGCCACCTCGCTTCCCTGTACCAGGGTCCCTAACTGTGGGCCAGGAGGACGGGCATCTCAGCAATGCACCGTGAATACCTACTGAATGAATATTGAATGACTGGATTCTCAAGGGGTCAAAGCCTTAAGCTCAGTAGACGTAAATAACATGTCTCCAATGAGTATGTGTAACTATTATTTAAATGTATGTGGTGGTGCCATGATTACTAAAATACAAGCTAATTGTAAAGTGTATGTTCATTGTGGCTTTTGTATTGCTGTTTATTTTCCCAATGAAAGGATACTAAGCGTACAGTTACCATCAACAGGAGTTTTAAGAAATATTTTCACACAACAAGGGGTCCTTGTGCTGAAAATGGTGGGAAGCACCGTGCCACTCTGCACGGCCTATAAAAAATGCTTTCCCCGGGCTCTGGCACGGAGATCGCTCAGAGGACTGACGAAACCCACCAGGCTGGGTGTTGAGAGCCTGTAACATTTGCCCTGGCTCCACAAGTGACTTTCTTGCTAGACCTGTGCTGTCATTCTCAGTGACTTACCTGTGTAAGACTTGACAGTAGCATCTAACAGCTTTCCCAAGTGGCTATTGAATGCATGCATGAATGAATGAATGAATGAATGAATGATGGGGAACAGTGAGGAGGGAGCACCAAAGAGTGCTTGACAGTAGCAGTGTCTCAGCCTAAGAGAAGACAGAATGCAGGTTTTGGCAGTGGCTGGTGATAGGGCTTTCAGCTCTGAGTGGATGATAAGGGTCTGGCTGCATCTCTTGGGGAGCCTGGCCTTGACCCTGTGTTGACCATGGTGTAGAAGAGGTGGAAGCTGCACTTGGCTATGAGGCCACTCTCCCCAAGGCATCATGTTTGTATGCATTTTTCAAACTCAATGGAAGGTTGACAGATGGTGCTGGTATAATAGTCTCACTTCCTCTGTTTCCCACAGGTCTCCCTCCAACACACTCCTCCAGACTCTAAGAGCTCTCTGACACATCTCCACCATTAGACCACGGCTGGCTTTTGGCAGGTAAGCTCTCCCAGCTCTTTGTCACATCACAGGGCACAGAGCAATTCCAGCACAGCCCAAAGGTTATGGGGCCATGTTTGTGGCCAGGAGGTGGGTGGAGCTGACTTCATCCCCAGCAGGAGAATGGAACCCCATGCTTTACTGAGACTTCGGGAAAAGCCCGCTAAATGTCCAGAGCCCTTCAGCTGACATTTCTGCAAATGCAGCATATGGTGATGGGCACTCATCCTGGAATGGAAGCCGGGGAGTTGGGTTTGACCCTGGTCTGCCTTTACTGCTCAGGAAAATCTTGAGCAAGAACCTTCCTTTCCATGTCTGTTTCCTTCTATGAACAGTGAGGGAGTGGGATTCAGTGAACTGGGCAGGTCTCGAGATGCCAGCTCAAGCCAGGCGTTGGGGTGAGGGAGGAGGTGGGGGAGGGGGAAACAGAGGCAGTCTGCCACTTCCCTGGGACATGGACCTCACATCCACAAGGGGCCCGAGCTGGGCTGTGTATATGCCATGTGTGTGCATGTGTGCATTCAGGGGCCTGTGTCCCATTCAGCAAACTCTGCTTAAAGTCAGGCTCAGACATGGACTGTCACCAGTCGCACACCTGTCCTCTCCTGGCTGGGCAGCGCAGGACGGACACTGTAGACTGCTGGTGCCCAGAGGGGAAGGGCAAAGACTACCTGCACACTGAGAGCTGGATAGGCCCACAGCAGAATGTGGGGGTGAAGATCCAGCTGGGTGAGGGGCAACGCAGGGTGGAGACCAGGTTAACCTAACAGCGAGGCCCTCATTTAGAGCAGGAGGGGCTCCAGGGCTAACACTCATGGGCAGATCTGCAGGGCAGCTGAGGGAGCTGCCTAGGAGATGAGGCCTGGAGGGTATGCAGAGGCCCTTTGGCCAGCAGTGGGAGCCATCTGGTGGGCCGGAGGCTGCCCCTCCACCATGCCACTCTCAGTCTTGATCAAGGCTCAGGTGATAACATGCCAGGAATTCAGCACCCTGTCCCCAGCCTGCCTTCAGGCCTCTGCCTGAGTCCAGTCCAGGCCTGGCCTCTGAGGGAGGAGAGGGCCACCCTGATGACCTCAAGGTGGTTTGAGGATGGGTGTGTGGGTGTCGGCCTATACCTACCTGCTCCCTCAGGCAGGAGACCTGGCCAGGGAGGCTCCTAGGCATATAACACTGTTTGGCTGGTTCAGCTGCAAAGCATGCTGGGAACGTGGGGGGCTGGGGACTAGGAGGAAGCTAAAGCAGCTGCAACAACCTGGAGGGATCATTTGTGGCCTGGCCCTGCCCCTCACCAGCCGCGTTCCCTCCACCCCCAGCTCTCTGTGATGCACACCCCTGCTCTCCAGCCCTGTGAAGGCCCCTGAATGGAGCGACATTCCACTCTTCCTTGCTTTTGCCCATGTTCCCCCCATGGTCCCTCCTCTGCCCTGCTATCCAGACCTGTGGGCTCACCTGGACCCTAAATCTTGGTGTTTTGGGGAGCCTCTGCTGACTAACCAGCTGGCCTCAACGCACAGTCTGTGCTTCTATGGTTCAGCCATCGGCTTCCATGTCTCCCCACCTCAGTGGAGTTCTTGAAGGCAGGGCTACGTCTCAGCCATCTCCAGAGTGAGCTGTGGGAGTCCTTGGGAGTGAAACGCTCTGTGGGGAAACTGAGGCAGGGCCTGGCCATCGGGACACATTGCTCTGAGCTGGGCACTGAGGCACACAGAGGAAAGGAGTACGTCGTCCTTGAGGAGCTTCCTGTCAATGGAGATGACAGGCACAGCACAGGCGACCCGTGAAGGTGGCAGGGGTCCCTTCTGTTTGGGTTTGGTTGTGGGGGTGGTTCAGGGAAGACCACTCAAAGGTGACCCTTGAACTGGGCTTGGAAAACAAGTAAAAGTCCACCAGGTTAAAAAAAAAAATGAAAAGGACATTCTAGGAGGAGAAAGGTACAAAGGTGGCGTGGCTGGGACACAGGCACAGAGGACTGTGCAGCAGTGAGGCTGGGGGAAGTGGGCAGGCCTTTCAACACCATGCCAGGGGCTTGGGTTGAGCCCTACATGATCAAGGAAGGTAAACAGTCAGCGTTGTGGTGCCAGGAGAGGCCCCTGGGCCCAGGGGAGAGGCTGAGAGGTAACAGGAGGTGCTCGTGTTAAAAGCTACTGAACCAGAACAAGAGGAGGCCCAGGGCAGGGTGCCCCTCGCTGAGGTGTCCGTGGCCTTAGGAGCTCAGGACCCCACTGCCGCCCTCCTGATGTCCTGACCCAGAGCATCACGGGCGTTCGGGTGCCTGTCCTGGGCTGCAGCTCCCTCCGGTAGAGGGCTGCTTGGCCTGCCATCAAACCCCTCTTCCCACCCCGCCCAGCTCTCTTCCTCCCCAGTCCTGGAAGAGCAGCAGGCGGCCTCCCTGGGGCAGCCACCTTTAAGAATTGTTTGCTGTTCTTAGGCCCCCTTGGGCATAGATAATAACAGGGCGGCTCCCGCCCAAGTGTGGTGGGTAATCCTTTGCTGTTTTGTAGTTTTACGGTTTCCTGTCTTGGCAGAACTCAAAATGCTTTCACAGCTGTCATCCCAGGGGACAGTAGACCCAGTAGGTTCTGGGGCCCAAGAGAGCTGGACTCCTGTGCTGTCCTGTCACCCCCTTGGGGAGCAGTGTAACGGGTCTGAGCCTCTAACTCAGTCTTCATTTTCAAAATACCTACTTCCTCAACTGGTTCCAGACTCCCATACCGGAGCGCCTGCGAAAAGCCAGCTCAGTGCCCATCTTGCAGTTGGCACTTGCATGCCACGCTCCTCTGTCAACTTACACCCCGGAGATGGAGCAGGTGGCTGCTGGCGGGCAGTGGTGGCCTAGAAAGGCCTGTGAGTGTTCAGGTTCAAAAGGTGGCAGGAGAAGTTAGCACATTTGCCTTAACAGGAAGGCAGGCCAATTGACTATCCTTTCAAAATTCATTCAGCAGAACTTTCTTGAGACTCCTCTGCTCCAGACACTGGTGGACAACGGGGGTCCCGACAGGAATAAGATGGTCCCTTCTGGAGAAGGGACACGTAAAAAAAAAGGGAACACCAATCCACTGTGAGGAAGAGTAGCAGCAGAAGCCCATATAAGACACAAGTGAAGTGAGAAGAGAGGGAGTCATACGTCAACTCTGTAGGGGACTGTGATTTGGGGGTGGCGGGCACAGAAGCTGCCACTAAAGGACCTATGGGGGTTTGTCAGACCAAGAGGACTGCGGAAAGGGGAGAGAGGGTATTCCAGGAGGACGTGTAGCTGTGGGAAACATCCTGGGCAGCAGTGTTGGTATTCACGACCACCTGCCCGGCAGAGCTCCCCGTCACAGAGAAGCAACCAAGGAAGCCTAGTCCCCAGCGGCCTGGCCACCTCCGGCCAGGCTTGAAGGAACCCCATTGGGCTTTGTGATAAGGCCCGATGTGTAACCTCCAGGGCCTGGGCAGCCAGGAGCTTTTCATGGTGGGACTTGAGGGCACGTGTTACCCATAAACTCTGAAGTCATCCTAGAGATGTGGTGGCTGTGTCCGTGCTGAGGGCTGGGGGACAGAGATTGTTACTGGACAGGCTGCCGGGCTCTGAGTGGGGTGCCTAGGGCCAGCTGGTGGTGTGTGGGTTCCTGACTAGGTTCAGAAAGGATTTTACAATACGACTCCAGGTGACTCTGAGGATACCTTTATTAAAGCTGGGGACAATATGATAAGAAAGGGCTTAGTAGGGGAGGGGGACAGAGGGGAGAAAAAAAGGGATGGATGTAATACAACAACAATAAAATTAAAAGAAAAAAAAAAAAAAAGAAAGGGCTTAGTAGAGAAAAGCAGGCCTTGGGGACAGGTTCAGGGGATTACCCTGGGACAATTCACCAGCTGGCTGTTGCCTGACAGCGTAGGGGGGCATGCCTAGGGGGATGGTGGGAAAAGGGGGAGAGGGAGAGCACCGGGCCCTTTGCTTTTCTCTCTCTCTTGCAGGTGGGAATCTTAGGGGAGGTCTCATGGGAGGGCGTGAATAAAATATTCAGCAGTTCTCCATGTGTGCCCTTTCAAGATTGTGGTCTCTGCTGTTGGGTCAGTGACTGGGCAGGGGGTCTTTAGTCACTGCCCGTGGTTCTGGCCTCGCCCACCTGGTTTCACTGCTTTTCTGCGCCTGGGGCTGAAGTACACCTGAGGCCTGGCTGTTATCCCCAGGCCGGTGACTTGTATCTAGCTGTACAGCACTCAGCCAGGGTACTCAGCTGTCTACCTCAGTTTCCCTGTCCCACTTGCCAAGGAATTTTCCCAGCTTCTTACTGCCCTGCTTCAAAATAACTAAAAATCGGTCCCTGTCCCAAGCACAGAGAGGACAGTGGGCAGGCCCTGTAATGCCCATACGACATGGCTATTGATATTTAATTAGGAAGATATTCTAAGTGTTATGAGACCATAAAGGAGGGGGCAGCCAGCAGGCAAGGGGCAGCATAAGGAGGGAATCTGCGCCAGATGGTAATAAGAATGATTATAACAGCTGATGATCATTGAGGACTTCCACGTGCCAGGCATTGTTCTAAGAGCTTTGTATGGGTTTTCGCTCTACCTGCACAACTCTACGAAGTGGATGCTATTATCACTCCCTTTTAAAGATGAGAAGAACAGATATACAAAGGGGCTGAATAATTGTACTGAGCACATACAGCAGAGAAGTGGCTTAGCCAGGTTGAACCCAGGCATTCTGGCCTCAGAATCCATGTTTGAAAGACCCAGGTAGCCTAAGCACTAAGCCCTCTCTAAGAACGAGAGGTACTACTGGCAGGGTTGGGACTATGTCGGCCTTGCTCTGTCACACGGTAGGCATTTGATAAAAATGTGCTCACTAACGAGAATGCACAACTGCTTGGGTAAATTGGGCCCTGAAGGACTTGAGGGAGAAAATGCAGAGGGGGATAGGCCCACAGACAGGCTGCAGCTGGAGCAAAGGCCTTTGGTCTGAGAAGCTGGGTTTACCTTGAGGCAGGGCCATGCCTGGAGCACTGGGAGGCTGGAGGAGACCAGAGAAGGGAGAGTGTCAATGGCAGCCTCTCTGGCCAGCCCTTCCTGTCCCCTGTCCCTAAGGCCCAACGTCTGCCTTCCTTCTCCTGCAAGTCTTACTCACCCGCCCTGTCCCACGTTAGGAAACAGGAAAGAAATGGTGGTGAGCCCTTTGTGTCTCCACGGCACTATTTGTCACCCATCCCCTCAAAGGCACCTGGGGGTAATCTGGCAACAGGATCACAAATCCCCCAGAGGGAGGGAAGGTGTGCATCACTCAAGACAGGCTCAGAAAAGACAACTCGAACCTTTCTTATAAGGGGTGGCTTCCTGAATGTTTGAGACCTCAGGGAGCAGATATTTTTCAAAGATTCTTTCTGCAAGCTCAGTGGGCTATGGGTGGAAAACTAGGATTGAAACTAACCTCTGTGGCTTCCTTGTGGGGTACCCTTGGGTGAATCAGTTCACTTTTTTGTACCTCAGTTCCCTTCTCCATAAAATGGGAGTACAAACAAGTACAGAATTAAAGAGGGCAAGTTTGGGGAAACCCCAGTACAAGACCAGGCTTAGTGAAAAGTAATTTCTGGGCTTATTGCTTTGCTTCTAGGGTCTCAGTTTTCTCCATAAAATGAAGAGTTGGAGAATGTTGATCTATAACGTCAGCCAGCCTTGACATTCTAGGACTCAAAACTGCCACCACTGGTAGACTAGATATATAAATATATTCGTGCACACATACATACTATATGTCTGTAAGCTTATCATTTTTATAAATTAAAAATCAAACAAATTTCATATATCATTTACATCATCTTTTATTGTGTTTTCTTCTGATTACAGAAGACATGGGTATTTATTGAGAACATTTTGGCAAGTACAAGAAAAGAATGCACCCACTAATTCCACATTTGCCTCTCCCACCTTTTTTCTCTGCACATCCACAGATTATTTTGAACATGTATTTGGAGTTATACTCTTGCCTTCTATTTTTTAACTCAAGCTGAGCTGTGGAAGCAGGTCTCTGGGCAGGGCCATCGCCCCTGTGCCCGAGGGGAACTGAGGGCAGCTGCTGCCACAGCTGTTCTGTGTGTGTTCCCCTCTCCTGCCCGGGCAGCTGACTGGAGGCGTCTGACCTTCGGATGTTCTCTGTCTCTGGCGGGTGCACATTTCACACTAATTTTAGCTTAGCCGATCAGGCCTCTTGGCCTTGGGGCCCGCATATAATGGACGCCTTATGTAGACAGCTGCCAACGGTGTAGAGAGAAGTGTCCCACCTTAAAATGTTCCTCATCACCCGCCAGTCCTCTGCTGTCCGAGAACAAGCCGGCTCCCTGTTCCTTCTCCCACCAGGAAGGGGCTGTTGTTGATGTTCATGGCTCAGCGGGCTGGGCCCAGCGGGCAGGTGGCCCACCCGACACATGAGCAATTGCTTCTCTGGACAGCGCTGTGTTTTCATAGGACAGGCTTGGATTTGAGCTGGAACAGCTGAGAGAGCCTTCCCAAGAAATTGCTGGGTAGTGCGTTTGCAGCTGGACAGCTGGGTGACTGAAATGTCCTCAGCTGTGTATATAGTCCTCTGGAACGTCACCTTAATGCTCTACCTTTGCCCAGTGCAGACAAATACTACAGTGTCCTTTGACATCTCATTTTGCCCTTACGACAGCCCTGTGTGTAGAGGGACAATGCTCCCATTTTACAAGCATGGGAACCAAGGCTGAGATGGGATGGAATCTGCTCAAGTTGGTAGCAGAGACGTGAACATGAACATGGGTCTCTCTCACTCTACGTCCAGGGCTCTGGTCATTTACCAGCACCATGTAGGGAAGCACGTCATCGAGGTTTGTAGCCATCTGCTCTATTTCCTTGTGTTCGCTTGTTGTTTTTCCAAAATGGAGATACTTTCATTTTCACTTTAAATGTATTGAAAACAAATACACCTAGCTGATCTGTTTCTAAAGTGAAAATCTGATCATGGGAAACTCAAGCTTCAAAATGGAGGAATTCTTCCTTTACCTACGGGAGGAAATCCCCATGCCTCTCCGCCAGACCTCCAACCTGCCCAGCTTGCTACCTGCTGGATGGAACCTCCTGCCGCCTCCCCCACCCCCACCACACACACACACACACACACACACACACACACGCATCCCGTCTAGGGCTCCCCAACACTTAGGCAGGGCTGGGAAATTTTCCTTATGACCTGCTTTCTGACCAGAGCGCAGTGCCACAGGACAGGAGGCCCGCGGGCTGCTCATCTTCACGTCCCTGGGGCCTGCACCAGGCCAGACACAGTGTCAAGATCAGTAAATGAATGCGTCATCAACCCACGGCTCTTCAGAAGAAACTGGAGCTTTAATCCAGGCTTAGATATAAGCGGTGGCCTGCCCAGCAGCTGCCAGACCAATAAGGAAGTGGCTCCTTGGCTGGACTCCCAGGAGGGGCCTCAGGGCCAAGTCAAGAAATCCTCACCCTGAACAGTCTGGGAGGAGGAAAATGGAAGAGTGTCCCCTGATGTGTGCTGGAAACCCACCCTCTTCCCCCATGACACATCTTCCAACTCTCCCATCTCTCCCCTCCCCAGATTATAACCAGTTTCATGGTTATAATACAATCTATGTCACGTGTCTATAGTAAGTAGTTCTTTGACCCAAGACTGATGCTCTTTAGGAACAATTTGTAAACATCTCATGCTTCTCTGGGAGATGAAAAATTCTCTAGGGACTATCTTGGTTTAGTGAAGGCAGGACTCTTTCTCTCTCATCCAGTATGGAACTCTTCTCTGGCTTGCGACCCTTCAGCCTCCCAGACTCTGCTGCTCTCGGTGTTTTTGTGGGAGAGGCAAGGACTATAAAGAGCCCCGTAGCCTCAGCTCCTGCTAGTCCTGCCTTTTACCAGCTAGGGATGTTATCTTTTTTAGCCTTAGTTTTCTCATCTACAAAATGGGACTAGTGATACCAACCTTTCAGGACTGTTGTACCTTCAGAAAAAGTGCTTCTCAAAAAGTCTAAGAGAGTATCAGGCATACAGTGAAGGCCTGCATTCCTTCCTCTGGAGGTCTCTCAAGGCCTCAAGAACCTCTCTGAAAAGTGCTACGGTGTCTCGGTGAGGGAGGTGGGCTCTGAGAAGAGGTTCTGTGGCACGTTGCTCATGGAATGTTAATCTAGCAGGGACCACATCTCTGTTTCTGACAGGGTCTTGGGAGTTTAGCCAAGGACAAAAAGGAGGAGGAATAAAATTCTTGTTTTCTAATGAAAGCCTGTGGGAAAGTAGATTTTTTAAAAAGATTTTATTATTATTTCTACAGAGAGGGGTAGGAACAGAGTCAGGGAGGGTGAGAGACATCAATGTATGGTTGCCTTTCACCTGCCTCCAGCTATGGACCTGGCTGGAGACCTGGCTTGCAACCTGGTTATGTGCCCTGGCTGGGAATCAAACCAGCGGCCTTTGGGTTCACAGGCCCGTCCGTGCCTTATCCACTGTGCCACCAGCCATGGCAAAATCCTAACATTTTAAAAATAAAATGATTATAAAGTATATCTGGAAAAAATAAACATGGGTGAATAGCCTAGAAAAATTCCATGCTGGTAAAGGAATAAGCCTATAGCCCAATGGGCTGGAACAGAGCACCCAGAAGTAGATTAAACTGAGTGTGGCATTTCAAATTAGGGACAAAGAGGCAGGTGATTCCTAACATGTTAGAAAGACAACCAGCTAGCTATTTGTGGAAGAAGAAAAAAAAGAATAAATCTGGATTTGTATCTCAGTTCTCACACCAAAATAAATTTCTAAGTGATAAAAAAAAAATAATGATAACATGAAAGATTCTAGAAGAAAAACAATGATGGAATATTGGGGTGGAGAATGCTTCCTTAAGTATAAAACCAAATCTAGAAGTCATAAAAGAAAAAATTTTAAAACCTCACAGGCCAAAACACACAATAATCAAGGTTAAAGGGTGATGAACTAAGAAAAGTATTTCAACATGTGTACAATGGGTAAAGAGTCAATAGCACTCACATGGAAAAAGTTTACAAATGAAGTAAAGGCAAATTGTTGGTAGAAAACTGGGCAGAAGATGCGAATGAACGCTCTACAAAGGGCAAAGCACAGAGCATAACGAGCATCTGAAAAGGGTAACTCACCAGCAGTCAAGGATGCTCATTAAAGAATCAAGTTGTACCTTCTGGGACCTCTTTCACAGGATGGGAACACTGGGAGATAAGTAGTAAGAACAGGGCCACTCCAGCACTGTTAGCAGGTTGTGAGTCAATCCGCACTTTCTCAGGACAGGTTCAACAGAATGTGCATACCTTCCAACTCAGCAGTTAACTTCTAAAGCAGACACCTTATGGAACCAACCCCAAAGTGCCTGGAACTGTGTGAGAAGCAGCAGAGCACACTGGTTAAGAAGGAGGCGTTTTAAGTTTTAAGCTGTGTGACCCTGGAAAAGTTACTTAACATCTCTAAGGATCAGAGTCCTTATCTTTAATGTGCACATGATAAGACTCATTGCTTATTGTGAGGCTTAAGTGAGATAATACTTCTAAAACTCTTAACAGAAGGCTGGGCCCATAGTAAGTACTAAATAAATGTTTGCTATATTATTATTACCAATAGGAATGTTTGTCATAGTATGGTTTAGTATTAACAAATAATAGTAAGCAACCAAACTGTCCATGAGTAGGGTACTACTGGTTAATAAATAAAGAAATGTTCACAGAGATATAGCCACCTGGAGACTGCATTTATGAATGTGGAAAGATACCTTTGACATATTAAGGTATGATTTTTTTTAAAGGGGTCAAAAGAGTATGAAAAGTATGTTCCAAACCGCATAAAAGGAAAGGGTAGTTGATTCTCGCTGTTCACAGCAACTATGTTGTGTAAAGTCCCTACGAACACCCAATTAGTGATTACTAAACCATTTCTCCTAGGGGAACCGGAGCGTTAGGTTCTTGCAAGCCTCTGGTCACAATACTCTTGTCACCCAGTCGATACATACCCTTGTTTCATGTGTGTTTCTGTCAAAATTACCCTACTGAATAGGCATTCACATGGAACTCGGGGCCAAGAGCATTGTGACTTACGCCTGAAGGGGGCTTATCTCACGCACAGGCGTCCTGTGCCTCCCACTGGGGCATCCCACCCCCACCACGCAAAACCACCCGTCTCTCCCTTGAGCCTGCCAGGCCTCTTCCTACTTCTGGGCCTTCTGCTAAAAACTCATCTTCTTTCTCAAACCATCAGAAAGAAGGAGGGCTCCTTCTCCTGACCTTCCTCTATTTTTGAACTGTGTGGCCATAATCTCTACCCATGTGTCCATCTGCTTCCCTCTAATACACTTTTCTCAGAAACCTTTGACTCTCCAGTACCCAACACATTCTCACACATTTTATCTAGCAATGAACATGTGTTGAACAAATAAATGAACAAACAAATGGAAATACTTAAGATTCTGAGATTCCACCCCACCCCCCACCCCCCACCCCCCACCCCCCACCTCTAAAGATTGAGGCCAGCTGGATTGTAGCGTGGTTGTTGTTGAAAATTGCCCAGACTCTGGGGGGCTCTGGAGGGCTGAGCTGCTCAGTCAGGAGCCACGGTGACTGCAGGATCAGGAGGCAGAGTTGACAGAGTGGCAGGACCAACATTAGCTGGAGTGTTGCTTCTGTGGCTTCTGAAAACCCCCACCCCAGTGGGAAAGACTAAGAAAGGTCCCATTTAGCCTTTCTTGGCATTTCCAAGGAAAAGGATGGGGTTTGGATTGGCTGGGCCGGGGACATCTCTTCTAAAATAGCCTCATGCATATTCAGCTGCTCCCTGAAATAGGCGGGTGGCTATTTTAAGCATCTTCTACTCAGATGCCCACACATAAAGGCATCTACCTTGAGCATGTAAACCAGCAAGAAGCAAAGAAAAGGGAGCAGGAGGACAATGTGAGGAAGCCTTTGATGGATTCCTACCACTCCTCCCCCATCCCTTGGTGCACTTTCCTCTCAGGAACTCTCTTGCATGAAATTGAAAGTCCTGGTTACTATGACAACTGGCTGGAGGAGTTTTCCCACCAGTGACCTCACCTACCAGGGATCTCAGAAAGCACAACTGCACCAGGGCAGCCAGAACTTGACACATGATAACATAAGTCCATAACATCAGTCGGTTGGTCTGCTCCCAGAAGAGTCCCTCAGTGCCCACTTCCTCCTAGTTTATGCACAATTCTCCCAGCAGGATAGACTTGGGTACCATGGGAGGGCAGTGATAGGTGGGACCCTAGAAGCTGGGGGATGGAGGTAGCAACAAACAATCTAACTGTAAGGGGAGAGAGAACAACTCTACAAAGGAAACAGTTATTAGCAAACAAGTACTAAAATATCAGTATGTCCCCTGCTGTGCTCTTTGCTGGGGAAACAAAGATAAATAAGACCAGGTCAGGAAATGACATGTAAATAAACCACCATAAGGGTATTTATCTAAGTTCTAACTTTGTTCTCCCCCCCCCCCCAAAGATTCAAAATAAGAAGTTGGAAAGATGATATAACAATGGCTGAAAGTTGGAAAGACAATGGAATGAGCGCTGTCTTGAAGTGAGGATGCAGGAATCAGAAAGGAAGGAAATAGGTCTGTCTGAGGAGCTTGGGAAAGTGAGGTCCTCTTCAGAGAAGCAGGTGGTCGCCTCTGTTCCACGTGGCAGACACGGCACATGCAAAGAGGTGGAAATGGCAGCTCCCTTTGGGAACTTCCACACAGAGCATGGTCCCCAGGAGGAAGGGGCAAAGGAGGCCCTCAGTGCCCATTTCCTCGTGGGCCGTGGAGGCTCTGCTCTGTCAGAACTCATGGTGGCTAGTGTGAGTTTCAGCAGATCCCCACCCACCCTGTGTTATAATACAGAACAGTGAGTGAC
Source organism: Noctilio leporinus (assembly GCA_004026585.1). Taxonomy (NCBI): domain Eukaryota; kingdom Metazoa; phylum Chordata; class Mammalia; order Chiroptera; family Noctilionidae; genus Noctilio; species Noctilio leporinus. Next base: position 176,032 of record PVIW01001806.1, on the reverse strand, counting down.
TGGGAGAATGAGATCAGGCTAAAAGCTTCACAGCGAGAGGTGTGACTGTCGAAATGAGTTAAAAGTTCCTTCTCGCTTCTCAAGAGATGTATCAGAAACATGAAATGAACCGGGAGGCTGGAAACCTGGGGGACTGAGCTGGCCCAGCTGCCTGTCAAGAACAGGTTGTTCACTTCCGTACGTCTGAGTGTATATCCGCACTGTGGCCCAGCAGTCACCTGGGAAAGGTTCCGCTTTGTTTTGTTCAGGGCACCCTGAGAAAGGCAGGAAAGTGGGTGATACCTTTTAGAAAGAGGGTCACTCAGAGGGACCGGACGAGATGAAGCTTAAGGGAATGAAGGAGCTGCCCCTCTCTGCGGGGTTCCTGTCAAACAAGACTTCTTTAAAGGCAGCAGAAACCATCAAGAACCCTGGTGCCCAGAGGAGGCTGCATCTGTCTGTCCTGTTCATCCCCTGCTATTCCTCATCTCTGTGCTGGTTTATTATCTTCATTTGTTTATACCTTCCTTCATTTCTTCACTCATTCATTCATTCATTCTGTTGGAGCTACAGATTGGGAAATCACTGGCATAGATAATGTTTTCTTCACTGAATTTTCAGGGATCTGTGAAATCCCTGAAATTGCAAGAGGATGAGCTTTATGTCCTGTGTTCGTTTTCTGAAGAGAGAGCGCAAAGCTTTCAGTAGATTCTCAAAAGGGCAGGTGACCCAAAAAAGGTTGAGAAGCTCTGCTAGGGATGGGAATTTTTTTATTTCAAAACAAATGATTTCACTTTTTGGTAGGCAAACAGGGTGAGGGAAATGCCAAAGGAAATTCCCAGTTTCGCATGGAACTGTCTCAGGTGATGAAGTGGCATCAGGGACTCTGTTAGTGTCCCCAGCGTCACTGTGCACTTGTGTGCATACATGTATGTGGACGTGCACATGTGAGCACTGCAGCCTAGCTGGGCCCAAAGGGCTTCCAAGCATCAAGGGAGGGCAAAATCTCCAACCTCAGGCTGCTAGATTCTCTCTTTTCCCAGTCACAGTCTCTCTGCAAGGCTCTTTCCAGCGTGCACTTGGCAGAAAGTGAGGAGCCCTTCCAACTGGGAGAGAGTTAGAAAACTAGAAGAAATCTTTGTAAGGAGAAAGCAGGTCTGAGATCACACAGGTCTGGGCATTGAGTAAGCTTTGAAGGGAAGGGGCAACTAAAGTTTATTGATCCGTTATAAAAGTCGGGTTGTGTCAATGCTTATCTGGAAAGCTTCCAGGGGTTTCCTCTGAGTAAAAGCCAGAGGTCTTGAAAATGCCTTCACAGCCCTAATGACATGGCAAGAAATGACTTCTTATCCCCAATATTCTCTGACCATCATACTGTTTCTCAAACTCTGGCCCCAGGGCCTTTGCACTTGCTGTTTCTGCTCTAGGAAAAACACACACATAGTTCACTTTCTCTCTTCCTTCAGGGCTTTACTGAAAGTCTCCTTCTTGGTGAAGCTTTCTCTGTCCCTATTTAAGATGGTAAAACATCCCACTATCACTGCCCCACTCTGTGTTTTGCGTCTCTTAATAGCACTCACCACCATCTGATATGCCATTGTCTATACATTAGTCCCATTGCCTGGAACAGTGCCTGGCCAACAGCAGGCGCTAAATTAATATTTGTGGTGTGAATGGATTGTTACCGTACTTTGAGCTAGCTGTTTTAATGTGCTATACTGATCCTGTAGTAACTCTGCAGGGTGGGTTTTATTCTCCTTTTTCACAGATGAAAATCAGAGACTCATTGCAGCTGGAATCACTTCCTGAGTTCTCAGGGCTCAGAAATCCCTGCTGTCTGTTTGTTCCCCACCCCCACTCCAGGAAGGCTTTGATTCTGCCTTGTCAGGGCTCCTTGGGCCAGGTGAGAAGCTGGGCTTGTATATGGATGCAGCCAGCAGATAAAAGATCCACTGGTGCCCTAGGAGTGACCATCACATGCACTCATTAGAAGCCATGTAGGGAGATAATGAGACAGTTTTATGGGGCTTTTGGTGGATTTCTACTCCTGAATACCACCTCATATTGGGTTTTAAACATCATCTCTCTTTTCTGGAAGAGAGATGCAAGGACTTGCATCTTTGCAAGGACTTGGCTCTTTGAAAATATAGCCCAGAAACAAAAAGTAAGTCCAGAAAGCATAAGATAGCCATGATGTGAGGCAACTCCAAGAAACATGGGTGAGTTCCCTTGCTTATAGTAGAATCCATCATTGCCTGTCTCCTTCACTGTTTTGCACAAATCTCACACATGCCCAGTCTGTGACGGTGGGGGATGGAAAGATGTGAGACAGGACACGGGCTGTGTGGACAGAGAGAGAACCACGCCACAAATCGCATGGGGTATCCCGTGCTGGTTACTGAGAATCACGAAGAGGAAAGCACAGAATAGGTCTTTATGGAATTTACAATCCAGCAAGAGATACAGATGGAAAGTCCTCATCTTGTCCCATCAAGGATTCCATGTAGAAAATGGAAATTTGATACAGTCACATGCTGCAGTTGAGACGGGAACTCAGGCTGACAAAGGAGGGGGTGGTCTCTTCTCCTCCGACAGTGGGGGGTGGCGGGCATAGAGAGTGGTGGAGCAGCCTGGCTCGTGGGTGACTCAGCAGGAGACCCGTGTGGCTGGAGCGTGGGGCAGACTACCGTGTCTGCAGCCGTGCCCTCCTCGCTCCCAGAGGCCTGCTCTCAGCTTTTGGAAAGCCCAGTGCCCAAGGGGCCAGTGGCATTTCCTGTGGTGGCTGAGGCAGACGTTCCTCCCGGGGCCCCCACTCCTGGTCACGGTCCCAGTAGTGCTTGCAGCCGCAGGACAGCATCTCCCGTTCGGGCAGCACCGAGCAGTGGCAGAGCCCCTACCCAGCATCTCAGCTGTTCCTTCATGAAGATGGCTAGAGAGGCCAGTCTTCCAGGGTGCAGATGGGCCCACGGAGCTTCAGGGACTCGAGTCGCACTCCCAGGAAGTGGCAGGACTGGGGTAGGAACCAGGCGTGGGGGGGCAGCAACCCTGCTACTTAACGCTGCAGCTGCGAGGGGCAGACACCAGCACAGATACGTAAGGTGCTGCAACTGATGGAAAACACCCAGGGTCAGACTGAACCAGCTTCAAACCCTGCTTCTACCAGCCATGAGCAGTGCACCCTTGCCTCCCTGCGTTTTGGGTGTCTAAGGAGAAGAGTCCTATCAACTTTGCAGGCTTTTTGTGGGTGTTAAATGAAATGGTGCATAGACATCCACCTAGCAAAGTAAGTGATGACAAGATCCATAGCATATGGCTTAGTTTGTGGCTGGCTTTACACATATTACCTAACCCCCCAACAATCTCAGAAACACACAATATCACCTCATTTTACAGATTCACAAGGAAACCAAGTTAACCAAAGCACCTGCAGCCAGCAGGTGGTGAGCACTGAACCCTGGCTGCGGACCCCCAGTTATCACATATGAGGCTCATCTCATTTCACTTATGAACCTTTGGCCCACACAGGCTTGGCCACTGGTCAAGTCTATGGAGGTGACCCCCTGACCCCACTGGCGGGAAGCACCATGGGACTGTGCAGCAGAGAGCCCCTGGAGACCCTGGAGAAAGCAAGTGAGCTTGACCCCAGAGGAAACAATCAGCAGCTGTGGCCTTGGGAAGGAAGGGCTGCAAGGTCACAGGCACCAGGCAGGGCCTCATGGCTAAGGTGGTTGGTGGCTTTGGACTAACCAAGTGGTGACCTGGAATCCAGCGGGCTGGGCTTCCCTTTCCCACTTCCTTCCTGTGCAGACCGTCTCTCTGAGTCACCTCCAGGATGTCGGGCAGTGAGGCGGAGGAGGAGCTTTGGGTCCTCCTTGCTCTTGCCATCGCCTCACTGTGTGACCCTCAGTCAACCACAGCCCCTTGCTGGGTCAGTTTCTACATCTGTCACACCAGCGGCCTGACTAGGTCTCTGAAGTCAGGCCAAGGGCTTTTTCAGAGGGCAGTGTCTCCTGGAAGAGAGGTTGGAACAGAGGACCACTCAGCTGGTAGGAAGGTAGGGATTTAATGGTCGCTGGGCTCCACAGAAATGCCCCTGTGCTCCCACACAACTTGCTGGGTTCCTCTATGAGTCCTGGGTGTCACCATCAGGGGAGGGGACCTGGAAGGCAGTAGAGGGAAGACCCTCTTAAGTGCTGGCATGGAGGTGGCCTCAAAGGCAGCTGCCTCTTCCTGCTTCTCTGTCCCAAGTCTTCTAACTTAGCCCCACCCTCTGCCAGCCTCCTGTGACTTGTGTTTCTGAATTTTTACTAAGCCCTGGGCCCTGGTGAGGGTCTGAGAAGCTCTAGGATTCTCCATGCAGGTACGATCTTGTGGGAAAATGCAGGTACCTTCTCTCAGCTCCCAGCAAAAGTCCACTTTGAGCCCTGGGCCAGGTAGCAACCCTTTCGTTCACTCAGACCCCAGAAAAGCTGCTTTCACTATGCAGAGGCCCTCTGTTTATAAGACTTATCCTCAGGGTGCCGTATTCTGAAGTCAACCTGAACTCATTTCCGCACAGTCGGTCCCTACTGCTCCAGGACACAGATACCTGGGGCTAAGCGGAGTTCCTGTGAATTGGGAAGCCTATCGCAGGACGTGGGGAATCACCCAGGTGAATGACAGGGTGGGGTTACAGCATCCTCAGTGCTTCCTGCCCCTCTGCAGAGGATGGGAGCACAAAGGACGGGGAATTAGCAGGCATCTGGGCTCCACATACAAGGTCTTTACCTAGAGGCTGGAGTCCATTTGGATTAGCATGACGTTGGAGCCCCACCTGATGTGGACTTGCCCCTGTGCCACCCTCACGGTATTCGTTCCCCCTGCACTCAGGGCTTCGGCCTCACCACTTGGCCTGTGCAGGTCCCTCTCCCGCTGTCCCCTTCATGTCTGCACAGATCTCTTTAGCTGGACCACTGCTTCCTCTCCTTCCCCATCTCCGACTTGGTGGTCCTCCTCACACACTTTCACTGAAGACCAGGTTTGGATGTCACTTCTTCCAAGGTGTCTCTCCTGACCCCTCCTGTCTTCCTGGGTGGCACCTCTGTAAACATATCATTATTTTCTTTTTCACCCCACTTTACAGCTCTTGGGGTCCATGCCTGTGCAGTCCCTTGAGCACCAAGTGTCTTGGTGGCATTTGTGTCCCAGGCTGAGCCCAGGGCCTGGAAGGGGGTGGATTCAGTCCTGAGGAACGAGAGCCCCAGAGCCTGTAACCAAGGCTCAGAAGCAGCATGATGGTAGGGAGAGGCCTAGGCGCTCAGGGGATTGCTTGGCTCTGCCCCCAACATGCCGTGCATCCCTGAGCACCACCTCTTTCCAGCTGGGCTTGAGATTGCCCTCTAGAAAATAGACTACTTTCTTAAGGCGCTACAGCTAACGTTCTGGGAAGTCTATAAGGCTGCTTTTGCAGAGTGTCCAAGTCGCCGATCATCAGGCATTCAATGGGAACCTTTCTTTAACTCACTGACCGATTTCATCAACCCTCCCATTCAGGGCCAGGCCGATGTAGGTGCTGGGTGCGCAGGGAGGAAGCAGGCAGCCTCGGTCACCTTCCCTGCAGAGGTCATAGCCTAGTTATGGGAGACACGTCCACAGCAGCACAGTGAGTACACAGTGCTGGGGGAGCCTGTGGTGGTGGTCAGAGAGGACTTCCTGGGGGAGGTAGCCCTGAAAGACCCAGGTGGCATACTTCAGAGTGAACACTGGGTGTGGCCAATGGCATGGACAGAGATGTGGCCCCAGCTGCTCCGATGTGCTAGCATATGTAAGTCTGTGAGCTTGGATGTGTCTGTGTGTGAGAGAGGGATCACAGAGCTGGGTGAGTGGTAGGAGGGCCTGGGCAGGCACAAGATACATCCACAAGGCCCTTGGGAATGAGTTTTATAATTCAAGGCCTGGCCGGTGGGGGCTGGGCTCCCTGGATTATGTAAAAGCTGGGGAAATGTCATCTGGGAGAGCATTCAAGGGAGGCCGGATGTGTCTAAGCAGGGCTCCACCATTTCCAGAGGTGAGCCAGGAGCCGCTTGGTAAAAGAACTGGATTTGCAGATAATCAGAAAGAACAGGAACGCTGGGCAGCCAGCCAGGTTAGGAAGAGCGGACACATCAGTTGCAAGTTTGTAGCAATTAGATTCATGTGTAGCCAGACACAGGGTCTCTCTCCTGGCTCCTCCCTCCCTCAGGTAGCACCAGCCAGCTGCAGCACCTGCCCACCCTGTGAGTGTGGTCCCCAGGGGTGCATGGGTGGGGACAGGCCAGCTCTGCGTGGAACTGGCCCAGAGGACATGTGCTGGGTGGATGGTGTCCATGAAGGAATGTAGTGCAAAGGCGACTAGTCTCCTGTGGCTCATAAACTGACCCCGGGGTCAGGGGACAGGAGGCCTGAAACCATGTGAGCACAGGCCGAGCACTTTCGCATTGCTTGCTGGGGAGAGAGCACATTGCATTTCAGTTCAACTGTGAGTCGCTCCTGGACCCCCAAGAACCAGCTCCTGAAACCCATTGATAAATCACACAGACCTGTCTCAGCCTCTGGGAGATGAGAAGGGCCTTAGAGCAAAGTGGACTTTGAGCCTCATCTTTCTCATCTGTAAAGTGGGGATAATATTAGCACTCCCTCCTAGGATTATTATCGTGAGAATTAAATGCAGGCGAAATGTGTAGCCTGGAGCTTGGCACATAGTGCTCAGTAATTAGTAGCTATGATGATTTGCATAGGAGACAAGCTTCTCCGAGGAGTGTCCCTTTTGACTTATACTCAATATACTATTTGAAAAGATTTGAGGTGCCCTTCAGGGGATGAGTAAGTGGCATTAGAATCAGGTGGCACAAAGCAGTTTCAGGGCAGAAGTTTCTGGAGTTGCACCTCCAGCCCCAGTGGAATAGATCCCCCTTCTCCTCAGGCTGGGGCTGAGACAGCCCTTCTGACAGTTTAAGGAGAAGTAGGGGCAGAGGTATGGCCTTGGGTCTACAGCTGAGCCAGACCAAGCCGGACTCTGACAAGGCTGAGAACCTGTACATTATTTGCCTAGTGTAGCCTCATGCCTCAATTCCTTCCCACTGTTTTGGCACTCTGCATGGTACCCTGCTGGAGTTGGAATTTGGGAGAAGGGAATTCGAGTGTATGGACAAGGGCCTTTGTCACCTTCGAGGGGTAGGACAGTCAATTTCTCTGAGAAGGGGACTCAGCCACCCTGGGCCATCTCCTGTCATGGCAAGACCCAGACATGGTTACTATGAATGTGAGCACAGGACCCAGCCTGCAGAAGGAATGGCTATGAGGTAAGACAGGTATCAGGCTCTCAGTAAAGTAAGCTGGACCTGAAGTTCCAATGGGGGCAGTAGGACTGGCTTCAGGTCAGACCCACCGAGTGATGCCCTGCCCCCCAAAGGCACTAGAATAAGACCATGGCAGGTGAGGAGAGGCAAGCCCCAGGAACCCACAAAGCCTGTGGCTTATGGTGAGAAAATGAATTCTAGCCCTAGATGGAACTGGGTTTCCCACATCCTCCCAAGCCTGGGCAGGCTGAGCTCAGTGCTGGGTGGGGCTGAACCTTCAACTGCTGAGCCCAGAGCCTTGGGCTGAGCGGAGCTGGGTGGAAGGGATGACCCTTCTGGTTTGCACAGAGCCACCAGAGTCACAGCTGGACATGGGTGCCTTGTGGGTGGGCCAACTCCCTTCCATTCTAGGGGTGTAGACTGTGCTCCCAGTTCTGCCAACAGTCCCCTTTCCCAGCTGCATGCAACTTGGCTCCGCACCACTAGGAGAGGGTGGGGAAAGACCAGCAGCTTCCATTGCAGGTAGTTGAAAAAGTCCCCAAGCACCGAGCTCGGGGACAGGCTCTGTCCTTTCGGTGTTCAGCAGCAGTCTTGGTGCCAAGGAGTGAGTCCCAAACTTGAGTTCTGACCAGGAAGCCCAAATCCAGGCTCTGTCTCACCCAGCCCTGCCTCCTGGCATGGGCCTTGGCCCCCGGAGGCTTCAACTCCTGCACCCGCAGAATGGGGTGGGTTCAGAAGGCCCCAGGGGGTAACTCTAGGACCCATCCGATTAGGGGTATGTTAAAGGAGCTAGGGAGTGGCTTTGGGAAGAAGAAAAAAAAAAAAAAAAAATAGGAGAAGGGACAGTATTCAGCCAGCCTCAAGGTATCTCCACAGCAAAGGACCTTTAACATCCCAGATGCCTAGTCACGATGTCAGCTTCCCTAACCAGGGTCCCCGTGGTCCATCCCTGGTAGACCATCTTCTCCCTGGGCGATGGTTATCACCCTACCTAACTCCACGCCTGGAAATATCACTCCCCCTGCTTTTTGTTGGTTCTCTATCTTGATCGCCACATCCTGGACCCAAGAATCCCTTTCTCCTCGGAAATCTGGCCATGGCAGGAGGGAATAGGGAGCAGACTCTAGGATGAGCTGGCCCAGAAGCATGCTGGTGGCCCTCACCTCTGTCACCTCCTCTTGGAGATTAGGGGTGGCCTCTTGTCTGGGGGGCCACTGTGATGTGAGCAGGCACAAACACAGGGCGTGCAGAGCCCTAGGAGCCCTCAGAACCTGGCCTCCAGGGGGTAGGACAGCAGTCGCAGACACCGTAACCAGGAGGTGTGGTATGCTTGGGCCCTGTGGGAATGGGGTTTCTCTCAAGGGGGTGCTCAGATCGGGGGATGGGAGGAGACAGTGGTCTCGCTCGGCCTGCACAGCGCCTGTGGTGGCTGCAAGGAAGGGGTGAGTGGGTGGAGAGGAGCCAGAGGGGGAGGCCCCCTGGGAAGAGGAAATGGACAAGGCCACATCTCTAGGCCCACAGGAAAGCCAAGCCCCTGGCTTAGCGCAGCTCAGCTAATTACAGTTTCCCCTGAGTTGGTGAGAAAGAGGCTCCTACGAGAGCACCAGCCTTGGCCAGGACTGGCTAAGGAAGGCAAGGTTGATCTGCAGAGTAGGGAGTGCCTGGTGGCCCGCTGTCTGCTGTGTTGTCGCAAGGAGGCCCCCATGCAGGTCTGGAGGCTGGCCTCCCTGGGGGGCAGGAGCGAAGCACCCAGGCCCCAGTGGCCCGGGAGTGCAGCCGAGGCAGAGGCAGATGCCTGCCAGGAAAAGGCAGTGGGGAGCGCAGGGCGTAAACAATGGAGGAGAATCGCCCTGCAAACCATACTCGGTGGAAATCTCCCTGACAGCTGCATGGTGAAATGCAACCAAAATATTGATTCTGAGCAGCAGTTTTCAGAACTAACCTTTGGAAGGTGGTACAGGCTGCCCAGTTTTCCAGACAGCACAGCACAGAGGGACACACCCCGTCCTCACCCAAATCAAGCCAACAATCCATCCGATGGGGACTCGGGGTCAGGGTCGGCCTTTGTGGAGTCCTGGCTTATCCGTTCAGCTCTGCCCAGGGCAGACTGGAAGCAACTTCGACTCCTCTGGAAACTATAAAGGGACTCCATGCCTCAATGACCGGTCAGCGCTCAGCCGGAGCTGCTGTGCGGGTGGACATACCTGCCTGCCCTGCGTGTGGGGAAGCAGGCCCATCAGCCAGCGTGTCCCTGCAGAATCGGCAGCCAGCGGCCATCCTGGGTGTTGGCCAGAGAGCCAGCTCTAGTTGGGAGGCCCCTACACACGCCTCTCCTCTTACCTGTGGCCAACACTAATTCTTATAAACACAATGCATAGAACTATCTTTCGAGAGAGGACTTCTAGATTGGACTGGCTCAGCTCCTAACCAGGCACACTGCCGGGCACTTTTGTTGGTTTTGTCTCATCCTTCCTCATGGCAGCCTGTGAGGTGGGCACAGCTACCTCTTTTCATAGAGGAGGCAAGGTGAGCCCAGAGAAGTTCAGGAACCAGCTCGACCTCACACAGCAAGTATGTGGCAGAGCCAACATTGGAGCCCAGGTCTGTAACACCCTTTTCTAGCCTTCCTCCTCATCCATCGCACCATTGTGTTTCTCTGTTACTGTGCAGGCTGATCACGGGGTTAGGCAGGAGGACACCTGTGGCGCATGTTAGGGGAGTGCAGGCATGCTCAGGTTCATGACTGCCATCCATCATTGAGTGCTGTGGGTTGACTTCGGGCCTGGTTGTATCAGGCAGCATTCTTTGAAATGTGAAGGAAAGAAACTGAATTCTCTCTAGCTTAAGAAGAGAGAGGGTGGGGGAAAGGGAGACAGCAAGTGAGTTTCATCTTAGAGTCTCATTTGATTGGAATGAAGTGGGTGAAGCTCAGGGAAGGTCAGACCCAGGAAGTGGCGCGATGTCAGCAGGTCATCAGACTCTCACCTGCCTGACACTGGTCATCCTTACTCTTTTGTTTTGCCCTCGGTCTCAACTGTTGGTTTTGGGCTTCTTTTTCTTTGGAGCATGACACATTAGCCACAGGGAGTGGAGAAAGGCCAGGGGCTGCCGTTGGTTCCCGGCCTTCAGCATTGCAGCTAGTGACTCAGGATAGAAAAGCACTTTTCCTCCCAATTGTTATCATGAGAAACATCTCATGGGGTTGCTCTGATGGGCCCAGCGTGGGTCACATGGTTACTCCTGGCCCTATGGATCGTAGTGTTTGACCAAACAGGCAGCCCGCCCACTGCTATAGACAGGGCGGTGGGGTCCTGTGATGGGAAGCCTAGCCAGGATTGTGACTGGGGGAAGACAGTGGCCTGAGTTGCTCGTACCAGAAGAAAGGAAAGAGAGGATACTGGACAGACAAAAGGCAGCGTTTGCCCCTTGCCTTAGGATTACAAGAGTGAACTCACAATAATGTGACATAAACATGTAAGCCATTCTGTATTGGCACACCCTTTCAGTCTTACAGACTAGGAAACTGAGCCTCAGAAGCATTCTGTGACCCTGTCACACTCTGATAATGAATTTCTGAGGCACCCAAGGCCAGAGTCTGAGTCCCCTGTTCCTTCCACCTCACCCTGTTCAATGAGGAAAGTGAGGTCACAGGAACCTTGCCTGCCATCTTCTGCCTCTTCCTCAGAGGGAGAACCCCGTGGGCCAGCAGCCACTGTGGTGGGTTCTAGAGATTCAATGGCGAGCAAGGCATACACTTGGCCCTGATCATGGCGCTTGCACTTTGGTGAGGGAGCTAGTCATCAGACCCCCAAATTACACACAGTAAAAGAAGTTACAAATGTTGATGCTTGGGCTCTAGAGACAAAGTATATAGTGTTGAGAGAGTATACAAGTGGACTGAGAGTATACTGAGTATTTATAGGTTCAGCCAGGGGTCAGGGAAAGCTTTTTTTGAGGAGGCGAGGTGCAAGGTGAAATTCAAGCATGGAGAGGAGTTAAGTGGGTAAGGAAGAGCATTCCAGGCAAAGGACTCAACGTGTGCTACTCGTGCCCAGAATTGCAAGAATTCTGTGTGTTTGAAAGCTGGATGCAGAGGATAGAACCACAAGGCGGGGTGCCATTTTCCATTAAGTGTGGTTTAAAGATGGGCCGCTTTCTTGCATTCCCAGGTACCATCAGGAATCCCCAAGTGTTCTGTGCGATAACCAGTGCTTTCCCAGCATATTTGACCATGAGAAAGGCTATTGAAAAGTAACTTGATCTGATCCCAGTATGAGGACGCTCTCCTGGTGGCCTGTGGCTGGGTCAGCCTGGGATAAGACTGAACACAAGGATTCCCCGTGTATAGGTCATTACGAGAAGCCCATCGATGCTCAGATCTGCTGCAGACTTTCCGTCGAGATCCTGGCTACCAGATAGGGAAGACACTCAAGAGCAGGAGTATCTCGCCCTCTGTCCGCAACCCTGAGCCCATTTCCTTTTCTCCTTGGTTCCTGTGGGGCAATTCCATGTTTTTGGAATATCTCAGGCTCAAACTCAGCACCCTAAGAGCTCTGGACAGGGCCTAAGCATGCATGTCATTGACCAGGACAGTGTCACCTGGGTAAATACATTAGCATGAAAACCTTCACTTTGTGTCCACAAAACAATGGCACTAGCAAGAAATGGGGAAAAGAGAAAGGGAGGAATGTCTTCTTTCTTTCCACCCATTGACTTATTTAATGATTATTTAGCAAACATTAGAACCCGGCCATGCAGGAGACAGACTCAGTGCTAGCCCTCCTGATACTAGGATGGGTGTATTTCTGTGCGGCATTAATACTCCTGATAACTTGCTTCTAGCTAAGCCATGGCCACCTTTGGAGAGAATTGGCTCCAGCCAGCTGGGTTGAGGAAAAGTGCACTGGCCTGGTGTTGGAGGGTCCTGGGTTAGCAATGCAGCGGTGCACTCTGGGAAACTTACCCGGGCTCTCTGCACCTGTGTTTCCTTCTGGGCAGAAAAGAGGCAACTCCGCCCTCTGCATAGGCTGGGGTGAGGGTTCAGGGAGATACCATGCTCCTGGCACCTGGAAAACACTTCGCACATGATGACTTTTGTTTTTATCTTCTATCTTCCCCACTGGGACTTGACCGTGCAATTTTTGGTCTAATTTTTTTCCAGGCTAAGCACTATGTACCCTCTCCCCCAGCTCAACAACATGTGCAAGTGAGAATCACAACCAAACCTGATTTTTTTTTTTTTTTTTTTTAAATTTAGGGAATCATCAGAAAAAACCTGCCAGATAAGCCTTCATCTTTGAGGAGCTAACAACTTTTTTTAATGCTCAGAGTTAAATCAGACAAAGGCTTATGTTTTTGGTTTGCTTCTAGCGGTGCTATAGAATAGGATTAGCCCCAGATGCATGACAAGGAAATCCAGGCTTCAGTCTGGTTCCTTGCCTGCCAGCGGTGCAGTGCACCTAGCCCTTCTGAACTTGTTTCCCCTCCTGTGACGTGGGGGTGATACCTCTCTCCTCCCACGTTGCTGGGATGGTTGAGTGAGGTATGGACACAATTATAAACGGACATCGCTGCACCCCCACGTGTCTGCCTACCTGAAGCTACCCAACCTCTTCCCTGAAAGCACTTTTACAGACCCTCTTGGGAAACTGGCATCCCCACTGTCTTCTCCCACCTGTGAGCCCCCAGCCAGCCGTTCCTGACCCAGCTGCTTGGCTCTAACTGTCCTGTGGTTAGAGCCGCAGGCCTGCTGTTATGGGAAGTCTCTTTCTCAAGCTGGGTCCTTAGGGAGGGAGCTGGGTCCCATTTGGTGGGGAGAAGTCAAGGGCTGGGCTAGGGGTAGGGTGGGAGGGCCAGCCTGGGAGAAGTTGGGTGAACGCTGTGTTGCATTTTCAAATAACTCCACGTTCACAAAGCTAAAAATGTGGTCTGGCCTTACATATTTTATATGTGTGTGTGCGTTCCCGGTACATTTCCTTCTAATTTTTAAAGCCATACGTAACATCAAGGACATTTAATCCATATGGTTCTGATTCCTTAACACTTAAATCATCCAAATGTTGTTTTGGAGAATCTATTTGCAAATCTCTTTACATAAGTTTTTAACTCCTTCCTTCTCAAGGGCATCATGGTAGGGTCTCTGGGACAGGCCTCCTTCTCTTCCAGTTCCCTACGCCCCACCCATCCTGGCCAAAGATCTTGACCTCCTGTGCCCTGGGCACCAGCCCTGTCCTCGCGGCTGGGGTGACTGCTGGGAGAGAAAAGACCCTGGGGTCCGGATCCCTGCTTTATTACTTCCTGGCTGTGTGACCAGCCTCCAGCTCACCTCATCAAACCCTCTTCTCTCCCCTGTAAAACGGGATGCAACATGTCTCAACGTGTTGTTAGAGGAATTAAATAGGAAAACGTGGAAACCTGTAGCCCAGAGAACAGGGTTCACCTTCCCCAGATGAAGCCTTCCTATGTGCCTTGGGCGGCGTGAAGAGGCAGAAGTGATGAAATGTAGGGTCCTTCTTGAGGAATCTCGAGACAGCAGCACCAGGTGGGGAAACTGAGTCCAGAGAAGCAAAGGGGGGTGGGGTTGGCCATGGGAAGTGGGAATGGAGACAAGGACACAGCAGGGACCACAGCAGCAGCCAGGAGGGTGGCAGTGAAATGGCCTGATATCAAGAGATGCGTGGCCCAGCCCTCAGGTGCCACTCCACACTTGCTGTCCACCCCAGGTTTGCTGGGGAGGTAGGGGAAGCCCCTATAGAACAAGACAGGCCATGGAGGAGGCACAAGGAAGGCAGCCCTCCTACATTCTAGGGGGCTGGGTTTCACAGCAGGAAGCCACCCCATTCATCTGTCAGAGCAGGGCTACAAAGGCACCTTCACAGGTGGTCCCACCTGCAGGCATGAACCCAACTCCTTAGTCTGGCTCCAGGGCCCCGTTAACCCCCTCCCCTGTGTGTGGGAGCGTACACACAGAATATTCCCACTTTCTCCTCCCCTCTGCCTTCAGGCCACTCTTAAACCCTCCATGCTCCTTTAAGCTTTTGTTTCTTCACCTGTTACCCCTGTCATGGTGACTTTTTCTTGTCTTCCATTAAAAAACACCTATCCACTCTTCAAAGTCCAATTCAAAAAGCCACCTCCTCTGAGAAGCCGTCCTGGGAAGATTTTCAAACAACGGGCCCTTCTTGTGTGCTTTCCTAGGCTTGATCTTCCTGAGCCATGCTTCTCTGGGATAAGCCCTTCAGGACCTGTGTTGGAGCTAGGGGTGTGGGGATGGCTAAGAGTCATACCTTTGCAAGAGGTCCTCCCGTTCTGATTGAGACAGATCCACTTCTGACTCATCCGCTTTCTGGAAAGGCAGAATGGAACTCAAAGATGGCCCCCACAGGAATCCAGGGCTGTTAGGTATGAGACAGGACACTGTAAAGAGGGCACAGGTGTCCCAATGTGACACAGGGCCTGGAGGCCTCCCCATGGCAGGCGCTCACCAGACTGCTCTGATCTGGACATCACCAACGTCTGCACCCATAAAGCAGGATATTTGTTTCCCTGGCAATTCCAGACGGAGTGAATCCCAGACAGAGCTGAATCTCCGGGACTAAAGAGCAGATGCTCAATCTAAAATTAGTCTGCTGACTGTGACTTCATCTAGGCTGCGGGAACTGATCTGCTTCTCACATCTGTCATTGTGTAGTGGAGGAGTCCCTGTTTCCCTGTAGAGGCTGAGTGGCGATGTGACAGCCAGCCAGGGGTCCAGCACTTGACAGTCTAAAGAGCTTTTCTGCTCTTTACCTGGTTGACTCCTGGCAAATCCCCAGACATGGAGCGTATATCCTGAGAGCCTGGCCGCCCCTCACCCGCCTCAGGAACGGAATGCTTAGGACTTTGACATTGAAAGCTTTCCCAAATGGTTAAGAGACCTGTCCAACATCATCCCCACTAGTGAAGGCCCAAGCAGGTCTGCGGTCAAAATCCAAATTCAGAAGAGGGTCATAGAATAATGCAGGTAGGAGCTAGGGGGTATCTGGCTGAAGCTGAGGAGAGTGGTAGTCAAGGGAAAGCTCTTCCCACCTCTTTGTCTGCTGTTCCTTCTTCTGGTCAGGCTCCCCTTGACTCTCTCACTGCCTGCCCAAGTGGGGTTCTCTTTTTGGGGAAGAGTGGTATCCATCAAAGGTCAACTGTGGGGGTCAAGCCCCCAGCCATAGCATTCATTGATTTCTCCTAAAACTACAGTTCTCACAGTCCCCTACTGGCCCCAAGTAATTTGCCTGACACACTCACCCCAGGGCCTTGGCACTGGCTGTTCTCTGACTATAAAGATCTTCCTCCAATACCTGCATTATTCGATTCCTCGCTTGCTTTAAGTCATTGCTCAAATTCCATACCTTCTCAATGAGGCTGACTCTAACTAGCCTGTTTAAATTTGTGACCCACCTCCCACCCCTGTATTCCTTATTCCCTTACTCTATTTTACTTTGTACTTTCTATCATATATACTTCCTTCTAAGATGTTACATAATTCACTTACTTATTGCTTTTCTTGTTTATCTGTCTCCTCTCTCCAAAATGTAAGTTCTGCAGGGACAGGAATTTTTGTCCATTTTTTTCACTGATGTATTTATCCTAAGTCCACAAAATGGGGCCTGGTCTGTAGTAGGTGTTCACTGATCATTCGTTAGAGAATGTCTGTATTCAGGTGAGGAGAGGCACCTGGACCCAGGAATCACCCTTTCTCAGCCCTTTCAGGGGCGGGTCCCTGCTGTTTGGACCACCTCTATCTAGGTCCTCTTTGGGCCTCTGTTGGGGCCAATGATCCTTATCTTGCTTCCCATGGAGCCTTGGAGCTCACATGAGGGTACATGTGTGATCATGCTGAAAACGATAAAGGGTGATGCATCTGTTTGTTCAGTGAGATATCTATTCATTCAGTCAGCATCACGGAGCATCTACTGAGTGCTAGGCTCCATCCTGAGTTCCAGGGGTCCACAGAGGAGTGACAACGTGTGCCCACCTGCAAAGAAGCTCTCCCAGGTTGAGTGGGGCCAGCTCTGGATGTGAGGAAGTGGAAAATTCCTACTCATTTTGTAGAATCTTGGACAAATAGGACTCCACATAAGGAATGCGAGGCCCTCCTGAGATGTGGAGAATTCATACCTCAGCCCTCTTTATTAGTCAGGCTTCTGCAGAGAAATAGAACAAATGAGATAAATGATAGATGATGATGATCATGAAGATAGATAGATAGATGATAACAGATAGGTCTATATATCCACACACTGTGTTTTCATGCGTGCAGATGTGCAAAGAGAAAGAGAGAGACCCAGAGACGTATGATAAGGAAATGACGTATTATAAGGCTCACATGATTGTACAGGCTGAGAAGCCCCAAGAGCTGCAGTTGGCAGGCCGGAGACCCAGGAGAGTCAATGGTGTAGTTCCACTCTGTGTCCAAAGGCCTGAGAACCAGGAAAGCTGATGGTGTAAGCTCCAGGCTGGAAGCCAGTAGGCTTGAGATTTGGAAAGAGCTGATGTTTCGGTCCAAATGCAAAGCCTGGAGCAAAAACAGTGTCCCAGCTCAACGGTCAGGCTGAGGAGTTCCCTCTTACTCTGCCTTTTTGTTCGACTCAGATCTGCAGCAGACTCGATGGGGCCCGCCACCCTGGGGCGGGCCATCTGCTTCACCCGGGCCACCCATCTGAGCCTTGTCTCATCCAGAAACACCCTCACAGACACACCCAGAGTAACGCTTGGCCACACATCTGGACACCCTGTGGCTCAGTTAATGTGACACATGAAATTAAACATCACACCCTCCTTCCTACCCCCAAACTGCGGTTGATCCTGCGCCTCCAAGCCCAAAGACAGCCACTAAATCCATGGGCCCGCATTTCCCTCCCCAGGTCCTCAGCTCTTCCAGTCAGCCACTCCTGGGGGCACTACCTCTGCTCCCAAGCTCCTCCAACCCAGCCCTTCTTAATGGTACCCACTTGGTGCTCTGGGACACTTGCTGGTGCTGAAGGGCCAGTACAGGAGATGAGCCGGTAGGCCCTGACAGGGCTGGTTTTTCAGGTTAGGAATAGCATAGCTGACTGTGGTAAGTGCCTGAAGTCCATGAGGGGTTGGGGGGAACTTACTGTACTCCAGATGGAGTGACAGAGGCAGCCCTATTTCCCAGCTGTGGGGCAGAGCCTTCCAGATGCTCTGTTTGGTTGAGCACCTACTAGGCGCCAGGCATAGACTCTCAGATCTCTCTTAACCTAGTAGGGGACAACAGACACATCAGATATCTGATGATGTATGCAAAGCAAGTTATAGGAACATTGAGAAGGCATTTAGTGCCACTGAGAGTGAGTGTTCATCAGAGGTACTTAAGAAAAGCAGGACATTTGAAGGAGACCTTACAGGATGAGTCATGACCTGGTGAAGGAGCATTAACAGAGGAGCTGAAGGGAAGGGTGCATGGAGGGGCAAGAGGAGAAGAAAGGGCATTCCAGGTAGACGGCACCGCCGGAGAAAAGGCATGGAATCTGGAAATTCGTGTCATATCTAGGGAACTGGCAAGTGATCCTGCCCAGGCCAGGCCCTCCTTCCAAAGCCAAAGGGTGGGGGATGGGTGAGCTCGCCTCCCACCGGGAGAGAGGAGAAAGGGAGTGAGCCTGAGAAGGGGTGACCCAGGCCGTTCCCAGCTTTTCTTGTTAGATGGAGGCTCCAGAAGGTAGCCTTCAAAGCAGGCCCCGTTGCTTGCCATGTCTATCCCTTTTTTCGGTATCTTCTGCATCATTCTTTTCTTTTATTCCCTGTTACCACAGTTATCTTCCAGTGTGCAGATCCTCCCTGCAAGCAGACTGTCCTATGCACGGGCCCCAGAGTCCCCCAGTGGTCTTGCTCAGGACCCCTTGCTGACAGCCTCTTGCCCATCCCCCATGGCTTTCCCTCAGCTGGCCGCCGGGGTGACAGCAAAGCTATCGGATAAAAGTCACACGAGGGGAAAAAGTTTCAAGGCCATCCCAGAATTTCTTCTCCTCTTGCCGCTCCCAGAACTTTTTCTTGTCATACCTGTTAGTGTTTCCCTCGTCTTAATGGTTACATGATTAAATTGTCATTCTCCCCTGCATCAGAGTCTCCCCCAAGAGCTTGAGGGCAGCTGAGGGGCTTCCTTTATTGAGCATCTGCTGCATGCCAGCTTCCGTTCTTAACATTTAAATGCACTTTCTCCTTGAATTTTATTCACTCCTATTTCATCTTCACAAGCCTTCCCTGAGATGTGTTATCGTCCCCGTTTTACAGCTGTAAAAACTGAGACTCGGAGAAATTAGACAGCTAATAAGAGTCAGAGCCAGGACTTGCACCCAGACTGTCTCGTTCCAAGCCTTGGAACTTGATGCTGTCTGCTGCCCCTCCCATTGGCAAGCGTGAAACCATGTGCAGAGTCAATATTTGTTGTTATTGATGATCTTGCAAGCCGGTCCCTTGGCTTGGAGGAAACCTGTTGTCACAGCTGCCAGGGGAGTGTGTGGCTTGACTAAGCTTCTGGTTTTCTGGAACCAAAGGCCCCGCCCTTCCCACCTGGGGCCCACTAGGCTCTGTGGGAGTCCCCAGAAAGGCTGGTAAAAAGCCAGAATGAAGCAGACACAAGGCTCAGGCTGAGCCAAAGCTTCGGTCTGAAGTGTAGGAAGGGAGGATGCTTTTGTCACTTGGGGGAAACTAGTCAATGGGCTTGAGGCCAACCGGCCTCTTGTAATTGCCTGCTGGACATGATGGCCAGAGGAGCAGAAGTCCCTCCTTAACATGCACGGTATACCTGCCATGTTCCCAGCTCTGAGGAAGCTCTGGTTGTACGCAGAGCTTCCAAATTTAAAGGGACAACAGATGCATGAATAAAATGACTACACACCATAGGACACAGCCAGGATGGTCTGTACTAAGTGCTGGAGGTTCACAGGGAAGGAAGCAGCCAAGACCACCTGGGGAACCAGGGAGGCCTTCTTAAGGAAGTGGCCTCCAAGCTGACCTGGAAGGCTGGATGGGGCCAGCCAAGCAGGTGTGAGTAAAGGGAACAGTACAGGGAACTGCGTGTGCAAAATGCACCTGGCAGGCTCGGAAACAGGAAGTGATTCTGCATGTTGGGAGCATAGGGTGGACAGGGATGGTGCAGAGAAAGGGAAGCTAGATGGGTAAACTGAGGCTCAGTTGCGAAAGGCACTGAAAGACAGGATAGTTTAGTTGGGCAGAGAACCAGTTGAATTTGTTTTAGAGAGTTCTGCCTTTGTGGAGAATGGATTAGAGGGACAAGGGGACCAAGGAGAAGGCTTCGGGCTCGGGATGGTGGGTGCCCCCATTCATGAAGACAAACAGTCTGAGGGGAACAGGATTCTGGGTTGCAGGAGGGGAACAATTGTTGATGAGTGCCTGCTAGATGCTGGCTACTCTTTTAAGAGCTCTACGGCAGTATCTTGCATACCTCCACAGCAGCCCTTTTAGATGAAGAAGTCAGGATCAGTGATATCATGTAACATGCCCAAGGTCACACGGTGAGTGTGGGGCTGGGATCTGAACCCGGGGTCGTGCAGCTCCAAGGCCCACGCTGTTACCCACAGCATCAGGTTGAAGTGAGTTAAGGATACAGTGGTACCAGACTGAGTCAGGAAGCCAGAAACACAGCCCTCAATCTGGGGAGAGAGTTTGGGGCTGCGGCTTCCCTGCCCCTTTACAGAGGGAAATTCCATGTACAGTAAGAGTCACAGGTCTCTGTCCCAGGAGAGAAACAGCCGCCTCTGTGACAACTAAGGACTGATGTAGCATGTGTGCAACAGATCTGTTGGGGGAGGATCCATCAACCCCATACCCAGGCACACACGCACGCACACGCACACATATGCAGTGCATACTCACAGATAGTAAAACATGGGAGGCAGGGTGGAGAGGGGGATGGCTGGTAGGTAAGTACAAGTAACCTGGAGGGCCTGCAGAGTGGGTTGCTTAGCCCCCTCTTGAAAGCTCTCCCGAGAACGCTACGGTGGTCCCCAGGCCTTCAGGAACGACAGTGCATTCCAAAACTGGATCTATAATTTAGTTGTTTGGAGCTGGAAACAAAATTTCCCGGAGACAACCTCCTAGATGACAGATCAGATGCCAACCCTGCCCTCTGCTCTAATCTTTCTTAGCCTGTGGAGTCTCTACAGCGGGATGTTGGCTTTAGAGCAAAACCAAGCCCTGTGTGTGTTGTGTGTGTGTGTGTGTGTGTGTGTGTGTGTGTGGCATTTCCATGGGAACAAGCATTTAGCAATTACCCAATTAACCAGGGACACCTGGACCACAGACTGTCTCTCGGAACTGGGACCCCAGAAGTAGAACGAATCTTATCTCCCACCTTGTGTGTGTGCCTCCTGCCCTGCCCCATGCTAGGCTAGGAGCAGCATAGCTCTTTATTTGCTCTGGGATAATCTACTTACCTGCCAGTCTCCATCCATGGATGGAGCTCCCAGAACACAGGTTTTGTGTGTTGCATGTTCCCAGAACAGGGAAGGGGCCTGATTCATGTTCGAGGAATGAAGAAATGTAGGAAGGTCCCCAGGGCCAAGCTTTGGGGATTTCTCAAGACCTGGCCCAGTTATCTGCAGGGGATGGGCTGATAGGAAGGAACCAGCACCTGGCACCAACCTGCTTTCCAACCTGGGGCCTGTCCAGCTGGTGGGTGGGAAAGGTGCCCTGGGCTCTGGATAGGTGATGGCTCCTGGAGCAGAGTCAGGTTCAGGCTGTTAGCCTTGAAGTAGGGTTGCCTGCTTCCACCCTGTGTCCCTGAGTCTGAGCCTGGGATCCTGAGACCTGCCCTCCAGTGAGAATTGGCACCAGAATTGGGTTGAGGGCTGAGTCTCAAGGTGGACCCAGCTTTGGTTGTGGAAGAAGCTGAGTGAAGGCTCCTGGACTGACACTCCTGGCCCTGAGGATGGGCACATGTTGATGGGGCCTATGTGGGTTGAGGGTCTGTAAGGGGTTTAGGAGAATCCAGTACGACTGCATCTGGCACAATGTAGGTGCTTGATAAATTGCACTTCATCCGTTCCCTTCCACCTTGCTGTGGCCACTTCAGGACTGTGTGTTTGGGGGTTAGACTAGGGCTGTGCCAGGCTGCCTGGATGGGGTTGCACAGGACTTTGCCATGAGAAGGGAGGGGAGTCAATCCTAAGCCACAGAAAGTTGGGACAAAGGAACAGTCCAAGGAACGAGCCTCAGCAGGGCAGCCATCCAGGGAATGCACCTTGGCTCAGGTTCCAGAGCATTCATTTAATACTATCTGGCAGAAAATGCCACCTTCCATCCCAGTGCCTACCCAGGCCTTTGGGAACCTCAGCCAGAGCTCTGAGTTGGACCATTCTGCCTCTCTCGTGGTTAGTTTGACTTTCAGTTTGCTCCCCAGATTCATTCACTTAAACATCTGTGAACCGATCAGTCCTGGCAGAAGAGACAAATCAAGCAAGTTTCTTGTAACTCCCAATCTGAGAGAAGGGAGGTCTCTCCCAGCTGATGGCAGTTCGGGGTGATGGGCGCGGGTCTAGAGGGGAGAAAGATAGAGCTGTTTGTGGCAGCATAGCAAGGTGAGGAAATCTGTTGGGAAGTTCCATGACCACCTCCCAGAGCCTGAGAGGAAACAACCTAGGGCAGGAGCAAGGCTGTCATCTGAGCCTTTGTACAAATGACAGAAAAGCCATCCCTCAGGGCATATGAATTATAACAGGACACCCACTTTCTCCTGCCTGGAGCTGCTCCCAGCCAGGCATAGTAAACAGGGCAGTGGGGGGTAGGGCAGGGCAGGAGTGGAGCGAGGGGTAAGGATGTGTCCCAGGTTTCACCCTATCTCAGTTGCCCTAATCAAGGGAAGGACCTGTAATCAAGAGTGGGCTTGATGTGGAGGGTGAAGGACAGCAGGAGTAAGGAGGGTATATCAGATAGAAGAAAAGTATGCAGAGACCTTATACAGTAAAAGCTGGTGCAAGGTTGTGTTGGGGCAGGGCAGCTGGGCAAAAGACACCCAGAGGGCTGGGCTACACAGATGCAGCTGGTCAGAGGAGCTGGCATGCCAACAGGGAGTGTGGTCCTTCTTTTCGGGCTTTGTCAGAAAGGGGATGACCTGATTAGAGCTGAGATGGGGCTCTGATGGAAGATGGGTGGTGACCAGCAGAGCAACTGGAGGCTGGGCAACTGGCCGGAGAGTGCACATGAACCTGCAGCCAGCCACACCTCCCATCACTCGTGGAAAGCTCTGGAGCTCCACCTCCCTCCTCCAGTGCCTGGGCGGGTGGGCCCCTCCGGAATTGGGTTCCTTCTATTAAAGCTGGGCGGGGGGGCATGTGCTCTGAGTCGGCTTTGGTGGGAGGGGTGGGGAGGCTCTGCTGGGAGCTGTTCCGTGGAGAGGGCACAGCAGTCTCCAGGGCCACTAGTCCTGTGCCCTGGGCCCAGATGGCCTCTGGTCAGAGGGAACCCACTTCCTGTGACAGGCATGGCCTTGAATTTGAGGCCATCACTTTGGAGCCAGAGGAAGCCTGGGGCCTCTGAGGAGCCTCCTTAGAAGCCTTGGTCAGCACAGTGGTCAGTCACTCTGTGGGCCCTTGAGCTTTCCTGACCGGCAGAGGGAGTGGCACCCTGGGCACTTAGTTTGCCTAAGTCTAGTCCTGACTTTGGCCCCAGGCCCACAACCTCCTGAGGCTGTTACAGGCCCATCCTGGAGTCAAAGCCAGGGCCAGCCCTGGTTCTGCAGGGAGCTGACCTAGGGCAAATCACTTGACATAGCTTGTGGAATCTTTACAGTAGTTTCATTCTGCTCGCTAAAGAGGCAGGCAGACGGGGGCCCGAGGGAGACCGGCCAAAGCGTGTGACTAAGGTCCCAAGACCTGGGATCTGGCAGCTTCTGGTAAAGTCAGGCTATTGGGAAGCCCCGGGTTGCCCCCACCCCCACCCCCACCGCCCTGGCTGCAGCCTAGGGAAGCCCGGCCAGGCCCGCCCCGCCCAGTGCTCCCTGGGGCGAATGCCCGCCTTGGGAGTCGCGGGCTTCCTGGAGCGGAGCTGGCACCCGGGAGCAAGGCGGGGAGGGCGCGCTTTGGGGACGGCGGTGGACACCCGCTGGGCACGGGCGGAGCTGCGAGAGGCAGGGCGGCTGCGACTGGGGCTTCCCTGTCTGCCCTCCCCGAGAGCTGGGGAGGAAATGACAGCGCGGGAGCCTGAGCGGGCGAGAAGGGAGGGGCAGCGCCCGGAGTCACAAGGCCTGTCACCGAGGAGGCCGCAGGACAGACCCTCCCTCCCCAAGGCCTCCCGGAGTAGGGGATTCCCCCAAATACAGACCCTCCCCGCGGCTGCAGCCCGTCCACCGCGCCCGGCCCGCCGCCGACACGGCGCGCAGCAACCGTAAAGCGGCTGGCGGCGAGGTGGGGACACCGAGGCCGAGCGGAGGAGAGGCGCCCCGGGCGTGCGGACGCCGGGGTCCCCCTGACCCGGCAACAGGAAACTCTGGGGAGTGAATGGAAAGAAGTGGGTGGTCCGGCCCCTGCGACTTCCCCTGACATCACTGCCCAAATAAGGAGCTTCCAAGCGGCCGCGGGGCGGCCCGGAGCCGCGCCCGGCGTCGGCGCCAGCCCGCCAGCCCGCCCCGCGCCCACCCCGCGCCGCGTGGGCCGCCAGCGAGCGCCCCGGGCACCGCCGGGCGGAGCCGAGCCGGGCGGAGCCGAGCTAGCGAGCGGGCGCAGCCGAGGCGCGCGGAGGCCGTGCGCGCAGCCCAGCCGAGCGCAGCGCAGCGCAGCGCAGCCCAGCCCGGAGCCGCGGAGCTGCGGCCGCCCGCAGGTAAGCAGTGAGCGCCCGCGCCAGCGCACCGCGCCCCCGCGGCGGCCTGACAGCCCGCGATCCGAGCAGACGCGCAGCCCTGGCTGGGGTGGCAGCGGAGGGACTGGTGGGAGCCGGGCGGGAGGGTGAGGGCGTGAGCGCCGAAGCGCGTCCGTGCCAACTCCCGGGACCTCCGGGACTCCTCCATAGCTTGGGGTTGCCTGGTGCACGCGTTCTCCGCCTGGCCTGCGTTTTCCCAACACTACTTGGGTGACCGTCCTAGGGTGACACTAGCATTCCCGCGTTCACACTTCTCTGACACACTCACTCCTGGCACAGCCCCACTTGCCATTGGCGTGCACAGCCTCCTGTGCCCGCTGCGGACCCTCAGTCGCCCCTCTTCTCAGGCCTGGCACTCGCCTACACGGCGGGACACAGCACACGGGTGGGAACTGCTGAATGGGCTTGGCAGCCCTGATCGTGCTTCCCCCTGGAGGCGGCAGTTTCAGACTGCCAGAGCCACCAACCCTGGGCTCCTGGGACTTCACGGGAGTGAGTTAAACTAGCATTGCTTTGGTTCTGCCCGGCCCACCGCTCTTTGCAGAATGGCACCTGGTACTGGG
This sequence comes from Noctilio leporinus, assembly GCA_004026585.1. Lineage (NCBI taxonomy): Eukaryota > Metazoa > Chordata > Mammalia > Chiroptera > Noctilionidae > Noctilio > Noctilio leporinus. The sequence continues at coordinate 151,308 of PVIW01001806.1, read as the reverse complement.
GGTCCAACCTAGGGGGGCTGTACCTGGCTGGCTTGGTTGGGAGGGTGTGGTGACTGGCAGAGAGCTACTCCCCGCCTCACAGCCCGGGTGTTTCCAGAGCAGCTGCTACTCCATGGACATTTCTCTGAGCACCGCCCCCTCCCCTTCTACCTAGTGCAGGGTGCCTAGGTCGCGGACCCTAGGAGTGGTGAGGGTTGCGGAACAAGTGCAAGTGTTGTCAGCCTCGGCATCTTCCAGGGGCTCTGCTCAGTGGCTAGAACCGCTTATATCTATGAAACAGACCAAGTATTTATTGACGATTTGATCAAGGACACAGGGGAAACTGATAAAGGCAAATTACGGACCCATCACTTAGTGGCTCTGGGCAGATTCCTTAATTTCTTTCAGGCTGCCTTTTATCATCTGAGAATGGGATGAGGGTCTTCAGGGGAATGTTGTCAGGGAGACTTGAGATCGTGTAAGTGAAACTGCTTAGTAAGTACAAAGCCCTGTGCACATGCCAGTTACTGTGGTTTGGATGATTTGGGGCTGGTGTTTGCCATGGCTCTGCTCTGTGACTTAGGGAGACCGAACACCATTTCTGTCCAGTCATCTGCAAGGAGAGAGGCTTGCTGGCGGAGTCCCCAAAGTGTGTCCCATGGGGACAGTAGTTCTGAAAGCTATGCTACAGGTTTCCCTGTTCTAGTTAGGCCGATTCTGCAAGCTCACTATGATGCTTTGGGCCAGTCACAATCAATACTGGCAAATGATAGGCTCTGGGAAGCACAGGTACTCAATAAAAGAGCATGTTTAATTTTGTCAAACCCAACACTTCCCCTGGTTGACCCTGCCCTCTTTTCAAGTTACTCATGCTTGCTCTTCCAGGAAACAGTGCTTCAGGGGCTACCAATGATGTGGTGTTTTACAGTCACAGCCAACCTTTGAGAGCTAAGTTGTCCTTGCCTTCTTTAACGAAGGGTAGGCAGAAGCCCAGAGAAGTTGAGTAGTTCACATGAGATCACACAGCTAAACAGTGACCCAAAGTCACCCAACAGTTGGTAAAACAGGGACCAGAACCCAGAGTCCTCATCCACTTCTCTCACCAGTCAATTATATTCAGAAGTGGAGAATTCTCTTGGCACCTATCTTGCTGATTTATGTGGACACCCTGCAGAATGATTTTTGACAAACATAAGGCTCTAAATTATTTATTGTTGTATGGATTAAATGATGATCAGGTACCTACCATGTGCCATTTGTTGTGGGGACTTTAGCATGTCCAGTTCAACCTGATGTGGAATTTGTGTTGAAGGGAAATGGTACCAGAGCCATCATGTACATACTCACACACACATGCCTCTCATCCTACTCTCTTACGCATGGCCACACACTCGATCCTGCACACTCTTTCACACACATTCCCCTACATGTGCTCACCTGCTCCTGTATACATACACCTCTACTCTTGTTCACACTCTCTCACACCCATCTCTCCTGTTGTGCTCTAGGTGGCAGCCAGGAGGCACTGGCATATGTCCTCCTGTTCCCGGGTCCCCGGACCTTGTGCCTGGCACCAACTCCTGAAGAGAGTATTGAGCATGTGGGAAACCCTTGCAGGGCCAGTCTGCTGTTTGCATTTGCTCAGTGTCTCCCCATTTCTCCTTTTATGCCATACTTATCCCCTAGCTTTATTGATCAGCTGTTGTTTGATCACAAGTGATGTGACTGCTACAGCGCTAGCTTCTTATGTGTTGCTTGTTGTAATCAACCACCAGAGCTCTGTCAGGGCAGGGACTTGGTCGCATCTGTGTGATTGGAATGGATCCCCAGCGCCCAGCAGAATGCCTGGCACAGAGGAGAGGTGCAATGAGCATTTACTGAATGAGTGAGTGCATGACCGACCGCCGGTTTCTAGGATGTGACCCAGGCAAGCATCTGGGGCGACTTGCTGAACATGTGTGGAATATCTGCCGAGTCCTAGGTGCCTTTCTGGGGATTCTAGCAATGAAAGCTTTTTAATCCTCCATTCATGGAGCTTACGTTCCAGTGGGAAGAGAGAGCATGAATAGCAATGGACAAGATAATGGTAATAACACACTCTATGAAGAAACTCAAACAAGGCAGAGTGAACATTCGTGAGGACCAGGGGGAGCCAAGGATGGGGCCTACAGAGTTCTCTCTGATGAGCTGACATTTATCCTGAGACCTGAATAACGAAAAAGTGCAAAGATTTCGAAAAAGAGTATTCTTAGCAGAAGCAGACCCTGGGGCATGAAGGAGCTGGCTGAGGGCACATGTAGAGGCCATACTTGCATTTCACTGCTGATTCCCTTATCTGCGCTTTGGAGGGGGCGATTGCTGGTGTTTAACCTGGGATCTAATTATCTCCGTGGTTCAATCTTAAAGCCAAAGTAAGTCCATCCTGGGTTTGGAGGGGGCGGGGCTGCCTCTGCTGTCCCACAAACCTGTCCTCCCCATGTCGTCTTCCCCCCACCCCTATAAACAAGGGAAGAGTTGGGCTCCTGAGGCCCCTCCCAGTTCTACCATATAGGATTTGCTGCGCTGTTTGCAGGAGGTTTGCAACCATTCAGGTGGTCCATCTGGAGGGGTCGTGAATTAGTTGTGCTGTTTCCATTATTAATAACTATGATGTCATTCATCTGTGCGGTTCCTGACCGGCTGCAGAGCACTCTCTTCTATTATCCCGTTCACTCAGTGGACTCATCTGCCAAGTGGGGGAGGGTGCGAGAAGGGGGGATGGCGGAGGTGGAGAGCGCAGACACTGTCACGCTGCCACCCTGCCAAACTGTCACATGTGGCGGCAGGCTCACCCAAGCTGCTTCATCCCCTGAGTCTCTGCTTCCTCTGCTGCTCTCCACTGGAGAGCTTCCCTCCCGGAGCCCTGACTGGGGGAAGGGCGGGGGCCGGGGGGTGGGGGGGGTGAGAACTGCACATCAGGTGCCTGCATATCCAGCCACTTAGGAGCTGTGTGTTCACGTTTTACCGATGAGGAACTCAGAGCTAAGAGAGATCATGGCTTTTTTCTGGTCCACTTCTGAATCTTTATAGTGTTCCCAGCCCAGGGCTTGTGGGTACATAGTAGACTTTGAATAACTATTTTTTGTTGACTTGACTTGCCTTAAGGTTGCACAGCTACTGAAGGGCAGAGTTAGGACTCAAATCCAGGACATTGGGCTTTCCAAAGCCTTTTTCATAAACAGCACACTGTTTAGGAATAATTGCCATGTTTAATAAAGACAGACCTTCACACCCCGTTTGTAGATGATCAGAATTATCGTTGCGTTGTTAAGAATCCTAGGATTGTACGGTCATGGTATTATTTGTAAACCAATAAATGAATTTCTTAAGCAACATTTTGGAACCTTCTAGAAGAGGGTGTAGATGGGAGAAGATGACCTCCTGAGAACTGAGAGCAGTGATTCTTAACCAAGGGTGTTCTTTGCTACCACCTGAGGGCTTTTAACAGGAGTTCCAAGTTCCACCCCAACTGTGTGATTCACAGCCCCTAGGGATGGCATCTGGGCGTGTGGAGCACCTGGTGCTAGAAGTTCAGGCTGGGGGTGAGAAGCCCAGCCAGCTGGATGCCCGGAAATCCTGGCAGGCCCTTCCTCATCCCAGGCCCACACCAGCCCCATGGTGGGAGCACATGGAACCCCACAGACCTAAATTTGCATCTCCTGCTTTCTTCTAGCATGTACCTTAGCCAAGTTCCTCTTCCTCCCATAAGCCTCAGCTTTCTTGTCTGTAATATGGGACTGCTCATACTTACCTATAAGGTGGCTCTATAAACGATAGATGACCATCGGTGCCAGTTATCTTATGAAATGTCTGTGCCTGGCACATGGGAGGTAAACAGTAAACGATAGTTTCAGTTGCTATTATGGAAAGTGATTGATAACTAAAACAACTGCATTATTTGTGAATTAGCTGCTACCAAATAAAAATGGACCAATTTACTCCAAACACCAGACTTTTGAGAAGAGGGTACCCTCCCGTGTTGTAAACAGCAGTCCTTGGACCAAAGAATATCTCTTCATGACTTTGCTCTGGTGGAGAGCTGATGGCTGAATAGGGACCAGGGCCGATCTCCCTTTCCATACTGACAGATCCACGGACTCAGAGACGGGGACGTGATGTATGGAGACTCACATTGAGTTCAGGCTTGTGCTCACCTACATCAGCCTGGTCTCCCATTCCTAATGCCAATGTACAGGGCAGATACAGGGGAAACACCTGGCTTGCGGCAGTCACAGGAGGTGGTATTTCTAACCTACTCTGTCGTCCATGTCCTCATCAACACTGGATTGAGCCCTCCCGAGGGCTCAGCACTGGGTTAAGCACTCAGGGAGAGGTCAGGGTCTAGCAGATACAACCACTCAGTAGCTATGTGGTCATGAAGAAGCTGCATTTCCTCTCCAGATCTCAGTTTTCTCACCTTTAGAATGGGGTTATTCCGGCTACTTCAGCAGAGGAGTATTTTGTGGTTTTAGGACCCACCCTTCTCTGGGGTGCTGCCTAGGCTTTAGGGTCTCTACCAGAGTGGTTGGGCAGGGGACAAGGGCTTCCGAGCCAGGAGGAGCTGCACTTACTGCTGGCTCTGCTGCGAGATTTGCTGCATTTCTTGACTTCTCTGTTTCCTCTTCTTCACTTAGATAATGTGGTTATGACACCTCCGTTGCAGGGTAATGTAAATGGTAGGTGGGATGATAGGGAGGACCTGGCTCTCAACAAATGTGACCCCCATTTCCTTTCTGTCCGCCTCTTGGCTCTGCTGTCCTGTGGGTTGCTGCTTCTGGGAAACTCACCTTTATCCAGCTCTGCCCAAGTTTTCTCAAGTATCCAGAATGGGCCAGGATAGGCAGACCGCCAGATTGGAGCTCAAAGAAATAGGCACATGCCCCTGGCAGAAAGGTGAGCACAGGGAAGTTGTTCCCACCTAAGAGAAATCCGGGCCAGGAGAGGAGCCAGGAGTCCTGGGTTCTGTCCTGGACATGCCATTGGGTCACTGTGCACGTGCGAGTTCCCTGCCCCCTCTGCATCAGTGTCCTCACTGAGGCCAATCTGCAGGGTCCCCTCCCTGGCTTTCTTCCTGCTCTGAGGAGCCTGCAGGCCTTTGATGTGCAAGTGCTGAGTGGCCACAGTAAGGGAGTGGGCCAGCTGGGCGTGAAGATTTCACCAGCTTTTTCCAGCCCAGGCTCTGCTGGAATTGATTGTGTGGAGAAGCCAGCAGACAGACTCTGGACAAGAAAGAGACTGTGGTTTCTAATTGGCAGAGCGGCTCTTGGGAGAAGAGGCAGGTGAAGGGACATTAATGGCATGAAATCAAATTCAAAGAAGGGCATTACTCCCCATTTTTTTCTCCAAGAAGACCCAGAAGGCTCAAAACCACCTGCTGCTTCCCTCATTTGAATTCATCAGTACTTTTACATGTAGAAGAGTTGATTTTTAGGTTATTAGGATGGAGACAAGAGATTGCAGAGTAAAACTGAGGGTCAGGTCCTTCCTTTCCCAAATATCTGTTTAGCACTTGCCAAGTGTTGAGTGTCAAGCACTGTTCTAGGCATAGGGATACAGCAGTGGCCCAACCAGACAACAGTCAGTTCCCCGTGGAACTTATGAACGAGTGGAGGGAGGCATGCTGTGAACTAGGAGCGTACACATGTGTGACATGGCCAGTGGGGTGAGTGCCATGGAAGAGAATAAAGCAGGGCAAGAAGTTGGATTCAGGGGGCTCTTGGAGGGTAGGATGGTTGCAGTAAGTGATAAGATACATCTGAGCAGAGCCATGAAGGAAGTATAGAACCGAGGCTAATCTAAGCAGACATTTCTTCCTCTATGGGGTCCATGAGAGTCTATGGAAAGACCTCACTGAGGCTGATGTGACCAGCTCAGCCAGGCAGCTCAGATTCTGGTTTAGATACAGAATAGTGAGTCTAATTTGTTGTCCTCATTACAGCTACGTTAATAATAATAACAACAGTGAGCTCCCAAGGGCTCGGAATGAATTTGGATTTAAGCCCTCAAAATGCCTGTCCGTACAGATGGTCTCATTTAGCCCTCTAATGAGGTAGAAGGTATCATCTCCATGCTACGGATGTGGACTCTGAGAATTCTGTAATGTATGTGGAGCGACAAGCCCAGGGCTGCATCCCAGGTGAGAGCAGAATAGATGCTCAAACCCAGCTGCCCTTACAGGGTAGCTGGGCACTCAGTCTACCATGTTGCATGATGGCAAGGGTGATACTTAGTTCTTAGTCTCCATAGACTAAGGAAATATGGTGACAAAATACAGGATGGGACTGGATCCTGGAACAGAAAAAAATATCAATGGGAAAACCAATGAAATACTAATGAACTCTGTAGGTTAGTTATTGTAATAATGTAATATACCAGTATCAATTTCTTAGTTTTGACAAATGTATCTGAGTGACGTAAGATGTTAACATTAAAGAAAGCTGGGTGGAGGGTTCTATGAGATCTCCCTTTTTTATCTTTGTAGCTTTTCTGTCAATATAAGATTCCAGCTTGAAAAGTTTATTGAAAAAAAATGAGTAATTCATGTACACTCTTGACTATCTGGCCTCCTCAGGGTGACTTAGAAAAGCCATAAGGGGTCATTAAGTAGTTGAATCCACGCTGCTCCTAGTCATCCCAAGCATACCATCTAGGGTTGCCTGTGCGAAAAGAAGTCAAATTATAAACCAATGCTTATAACCATGGTGGAGGAGGAAGTGCTCTTGGAAGTATCTCCTCAGGAGACCGCCCCCAAGCGAGTTTCTAATATACCCTGTAACCTATACTTTAGGCTACACCAAGTAAGCCCTTTTCCTGTGATGAAAGTTCAACTAATTTTCACTCGATGTGCTAGCTAGCAGAGGATGGAAACTGAGTTTTATCTATAGAGCTGTATCATGTGACTGTATGAATTGCAGTGACTGATGGCTACAAAGGAATGTTACGAGGTAGTGAGAACAGAATGAGAGCCCTGGGAAGGTGGTAACAGTAATCCAGTTTTCTTTTATGGTGGAAAATATTGAGAGCCAGGGAGGGGTGTCTCTGGGAATGACCGAAAGAGGCCGAGGTCAAGGGATTCCAAGATTTGGTCCTTCCTTACAGTGATTCCCCCATTCACAACACAAGTGAGCTGTCTTAGGTTAGCCCCTGGAGACCCTCTAGCTGCAAACCGCTGAGTCCAGAGCAAGCCACTGGCCCAGGTTCACCAGGCAGCTGCTGAGGGACACAGCTCAGCCTGTCCGGGCCACCTAGTCTCCTAAAGATTTCCAGAGGGCTTGTGCCATTCACTCCATGTTGCACCTTGGCACATGGGCATTGGGTGTCACCTTGAAATATGGGAGAGGCAAAGATGCTCAGATGGACTGGAAACCATCATCATCGTCTATTAGAAAACATGTAATATTTAATAGTAGGATAGCTGCTCTAAGATGGGACAGGCTCTTTATTTTAAACAGGCTCTACTCTTGTGAAATAAAGCAAGCTAGCATTTCTTGTGGTGTGTTCCATAGGACACAAGTGCTGTGGGATGAAAAGATACATTGTTATGGGGGAAAATACAAGTGCTTCCGCCAAGTAAATTTGAGAAAATTTAAAGGCCTTTGTACTGAAGGACTTCTGGAGCTTTAATAGGTAAAAGTGCCTAGGAAATTTCCAAAAAGTGTGTGTGTGTGTGTGTGTGTGTGTGTGTGGAGGCAGATGTTGGGTGCAGCTTTCTGATCTGGATTGATTGGAGAATGTAAACATATATAAATGATAGCTATGTATTCATTAACGCTACATATGATGTATATGTATGAGTGTGTATGCATATAGGTATATAAAAAAGAACAACAGGAATAGTGCTCCATAGAAAACATGCTGGGAAATACTCAAGTGTTCTGCGGTCAAAACTGAAAAAAACAAAATAAATGCTAAATTATGATTCTCAAATTTGTTTCTGCATGTCAGTTTCGGCGTGTCAATTTCTCACGCTCTTTTCCTATTTTGTGAACTTAATTTCTTTTTTCTTGTAAGAAAAACGAAAAATGGCATGCAAGTGATTCTTCCCCCTCCCCTAGGCATTGTGCTCATGGGAGATACAAGTGTTACCAAGCTCTTGTGACAACTCAGTGGGGGGTCCCTAACCCAGAAACCCACATGTGACAGTAGTGTTTTTGGAGCTAAAAAAGAACCTCCTTGAAAAATGCCACCAAAGGCCAAAATGCCTTGGTAAAGTGTGACTTCGGTTTCCTTATCTGGCCTATGAGAACAATGTGCTCACGAAGACTCCATAGATAAAGGATAAGTAACAGGAAGAGGGGAAGTTTAAGAGGGATTTTCTTTCTGTCTGGGTTAGATGGGGGGGAGGCAGGAAGTGCCACAAACATCTCATTTGAGTATGCCAATGGTTGGCTCAGCTCGTCCCTCAGGCCTGTCGTCCGACATATGTGACTTCAGACAAGTTATTGGAAGTGTTCCAGTCTTCCTTTTCTCGCCCATGAACATGAGCCGATGCTACCCTCTCAGGGTTTGATTCAATACTGTAAAGCTCGCAGGGAGCCTTCACCAGTGCCTGGTGTTACACATTCGTCATTATATTCATGAGAATCTCATCGACTAACTACAACAGTCAGGTTTTATTTTTAACGTGCAAAAGATATAAACAGGTAGTTCGCAGAAGTGAGAAAACTCATAAATGTATGGCTAATACTCCAGCTACTGAAAAACAAAGACTGTAAGTTAAAATGCTTCACGATGGCAAAAAAGTAGAGAAGATCTGGTGCTGGCAAGGGTCCGGGAGACTTGCGAGCCTGAATTGGAGTCAGTGAAAATTAGAAATGCGCATGCCTGCTTCACTCCAGCTATTCCCCAGCTATAAAAAAGTACAACACGTGTACACAAGACTAAATATGTAAAAGGGTGTTCCCTTGCAGCATGGCGTGCAGCAGAGAGAAATTGGAAATGACCTCAATGTCCAGCAGTGGCAGTACTTGAAAAACTTGCAGTGCATTTCTACTGTGGAGTATTTTACAGCCATTTGAAAAAAAAGAAGCGAATCTACAGATCCTGACCATGGGAAGGCATTTACAACATATTCTCAGCTGGGAAAAGGTTCCATGTGTGCTATGTTTGATATTATCCTATTTTTATGCAGTAAAATGTAACAGTTACATACAAGTGTATACATGTAGATACGTTTCTTTGCTCATGGGAACAGTGTGAGCATGTAACGGAACTGCTAGTGGTGGTTTCATCTGGGGAATAAAATTTGGAATGGTGAAGGGGGCTTGTTCACTTTTTACTTTAAATACTCCTGTATTTAAAAATACATAATATATATATTTTTTATACAAAGGAAACAAAAAAGAAAGCCCAAGACAGTGAAAAGCAAAGGCTAACCTCTTCCGTACAGGATTATTGAGAAGGTTTGACAAGCATCTGTAACAGTGCCTGATGTCTAGTAAGTGCCCCCAAAATGCTTCCATCCTCTTCTTCCTCCCTCCATAGACTCCTTGCCACCCCCTGCCCTCTTCCATGTCCATCCAATGTCCCTCTCCTTCCCCCTTACTTCCCAACTATAATCTCAATAAACATGCAGTGGTGATTACAGCCCTGTCAGTATACCAACCGCTTGCCAGGCTCCACCCTGCCTCATTTGTCTGCAGTTCACCGTGTCCTTTCTTCTTGGTCCCCCTTTGAAATGGCTGCCTTCCCTGGTTGGTCTCAGCCATGCCTCCTGTCTCCCCAAGGAGCCTCTGCCCCTGGCAGTGTAGGGCTTCATCACCGGCACATCCCCAGGGTGACTCTCCTCACCTGGGCCAGGGCTACCGGCTGGTGTGTAGCTTCTGTTTCTGCTCCTGGCTGCGCTCTCGCGCTCACTCCGGCATATGGGCTTTCCTGGGCCCCTCCCCCGTCGCTTCCACCTGGCCCCGATGAATTCCATCGGGTCTGCTTAAAATCATTTTACTTCCAATTTGCTAATTTAATTCTAGTCTTATAGAATTTTGGCAACCCTGCCAAATTGGGTGCCAGATGCAGATTTAATGAGTATATTTTCAGTTCTTTCCTGTCTGCATGAAGATGCTGGAGAGAACAGGGTCTGGAGCTCGCCTCTTTGGGGCTCCCCGTACACCCCTCCCCACCTTCAATCCTGAGCCCCCGGGCATGACCCCCCAGCCAGGTCACTAAGTGTCTAATGGGAAGGGCATGCGCTGGGCTCCTCAGGGAAGGGAGCTGCTATTGCTTCATCCTCCCAGTCCTAGAGGCCCCAACCCAATTCCCATCATTTGGGCTTCACAGGAAATGTATTTGGAGAAAATTACTTATTTCCTCTGGCCCATGTCTTCCTGCCGCCATGTGCAGCTCAACAGATGTTCAAGGATTCTTCTGTTTAACAAACACATACTGAGCACTTCCTAGAGGAATTTCTCAAACTGGTCTGCTCACTACCTGCCGTAGAATTATTGCGAGGGTGAGGCATTGGGTAAAATGCAGGTGCCGGGGCTCTGCCCCTCAGCTATAGAATCAGACAGTGGGACAGCACCGGCCAGGGGGTGCTAGAGCCTCTGGAATGTCTATGCAGGGGTTACCTCATTTCAGGCTCTTATCAGTCACTTATGAAGACATTTTTAGCTCAAAGAGTAAGACTCACAGCAAGTCATGTGGGCGGCTCAAGGTTTGGAGTGGTGAGATTGAAGCTGGGACTTTGCTAGAAGCTTTTGATTAGAAGTATAGGGCTCTTTCCACCTCTGTCACAGCGACTGGGGCTGAGCGCTGCTGTCCGTGACCGCGATGCGTTGCTCTTGACGGGCACGCGGCTTGTCTGCTCTGGGGCGCCCACACAGGCGCCGCTCTCTAGGCGAGGAAACGGAGCAAACGGAGGCTCGGGCTTCCCCGGCCAAGCTGCCAAGTACGCAGCACTGTGAAAGCAGGAGCCAGGACCCACGCCACATCTGATCCTAAACCCGGTGCCAGGCAGCGCACAGAGCTGAATGGAGAATAAACAGAGGTCCTCGCAAGGAGCAGGAGACGCAAGCCAAGCTCTCTGGCTTCCACACCAACAGCCTGGCCTTGGGGCAAGTCACGTCCGCTGTTGAGCTTTGCGCTTTGTTGTCAGTAGAGTGATTTCCACACTTTTTAAACAGTGGCACCTCCCCCAATCCTCACTTCTTTTCAGCCCGAATAAAACCTTACACTAAATCTCGATATGTACAAAGAGACCAAAGTGGCGAGGCCCTACATGCCTCCATGCTTTCCGGAGGAACTTGAGAAACACGTGTAGCGTTTAGCACAGGTCATGTGTGCGCCTCCTCTCTCCACCATCCACCCCCAACAGGACGTGGTGGCTGCAGCCTCAGCTTTGGACTCTGGCATCTCGGAGTCCAGTCTAGGCTCAGCCACCTCCTGGCTGTGTGACCTTGGGCAAGATGTTTGCCTTCTCTGCGTCTGTTTTTTTTCTCTGTAAAACGAGGATGATAATAGTTAAGTTGAAGCGAGGGTGAACTAAGCTAGTGCAAACATAATATGTAGCACAGTGTCTGGCATGTCGAAGGTGTATGAACTCTTGTTGTCCTTTGACGAGTAGGATATAAACCATGAGAAATTATGGCAGAGATTTCCCAGACCCTAAAGATACTGTGTCATGTGTATATGAGTGAGTGGCATGGACATGTGTTGGTCTACACATTTCATCAAACTTGTTAGCCCCTACAAGGGCCGAGATCTTATTCTAAGAGGAAAACTCCTTGTGGGGTGAGGAGGCTTTGGGAAGAGGCAGGATTTGGACTGAGCTTCCCTGGTGGGATCCCCCGGGTAGGAACACAGAACATGTGGACATCCCCCGGGTAGGGACACAGAACATAGGGCACAGGGCTTGCCCTATGCTAAGGCAGAGCGAGGCGGCGGTCAGGCTTGTGGGAGCGGGCCTCTGGCTACTTCCCTCTGTGAGCTCCCCTGCCACAGGGTAGGGCCCAGTCATAACCTGGAGGCCCGAGGAGTTGATAAAAACCAGAGTGTCATGGGCTTCCAGCCCAAGGGGGTGCCCATGGGATCCTAGTGCTTGGTGGCATGAAGCCAGAGAAGGGTTAGGACATTGTAAGGACCTGCAGCTCAGGGGTGGTGAGGATGAGGAGGAGAGGTGACTCCCAGCTCATCACAGATGGTGGAAAGTGAGGGTGTTCCGCCCATCTTGGTAGTCAGTTCTCTGGGGGCAAACCCGTGCACTTGGGTTTCCCCACCTGGAGCCAAGTACGCACACGCCCTGGGTCATCTCCAAGCCCTGTAAGGGCCTCCAACTTAGACCCCATCTGAGCCTCCCAGGGCCCCAGTCCACAGTGACAGGGAGAACGAGTGTGTAAAAGCATGTGTAACACTGAGGAAGAGAGGCTTTCCATTTCAGTGGGATTATTTCTGGCTCTGTTCCTGCAGTCACTGTGGCAACTGCACGTGCCCAGTTCAGGATGGAAACATGACAAGTTTTCCAAGGGAGATGTACATTAAGCAGGCAGCCAGGAAGCTGCCGTCGCTGCTGCTAGTGGGGTGTGGGTGTGTGTCTGCCTGCCTCTCCCCCACCCGCCCCACCACCCCTGTCTCCCTCTCTGTCTTTCCCCTGAAGCTGTGTGTGGGGGAGATGTGTTCAGTGCAGCATGGTAGGCAGCATAATGGCCTCGGCAAAATGTCCCCACCTTCGTTGCTAGAACCTGTTAATACATGACTTTACAAGGCAAAAAGGAATTGAAGTAGCAGATGGCATTATGGTTGCTCATCAGCTGACTTTAAACTAGGGAGACAGAGATGAAGAATGAGTTTGGGGAAGATGGTGGCGTAGGCAGACGTGGCTCTCCTCTTCGCACAACAACATAAAAATTACAACTAAAATATAAAACAACCATCACTCAGAGCTGTCAGAAATCAAGTTGAATGGAAGTCTGACAACTATGGAATGAAAAGAACCCACATCCATCGGGACAGGTAGGAGGGGTGCAGACATGGAATGAGCTGGTTTCTCACTCATGCGTTGTGATAAAGATTTGGCAGGGAGATCTTGGGAGCAAGAAGTTCCAGCCCCACACCAGGCCCCCCAGCCCAGGGTTCCAGTGACAGGAAGATAAGTCCCCACAACTTCTGCCTGCAAAAAGCCAGTGGGGATTGAGTCAGTGGAAGAAACTGCTGGAACCCCAAGCAGTTCCTTTTAAAGAACCCACACATGGACTCCCTCCCTCCCTCTGAGCTCCAGCACTGGAGTAACAGCTTGAAAGGAACCAGTGGCACACAGGGAGAAAGTGAAGGGTCCGGCATCAATGTGAGCAGAGGCCATTGTCCCTTTTCCAGGCCCTCCCCTCACAGAGCCGGCAAGCTGGTGCCATATCTGAGACTCCATCAACCTGGCTAATACTGTTTGTCCCACCTTGGAGATCCCCAGACTCTCCACCTCACCCAACTTCCGGGCCCACCCAAGCTGCTTTTCCATATGAATGGCTGGTCTTGGACCCCGCTGCATAATTTCTAAATCCCATCAGACAAGCAACAGTTGGCCTCAGTGAGTCTCAGGCCCAGCACTAGCAGCAACCAGCCTAGATTTAGCTTGGCTTCCCCTGGGAATCTCCAAGTCCAGCACAAGTAGCAGCCATCTCAGATTGCTTTATAGCTCAGGCGGGGTGACCCAGGCAGCACACAGGTGGGGACTGACCGTGGCTTGCACCACCTGTGAAACCCAGTGCACACAGTGGACAGCTACAGACCACATCAGAGCACCACCACCCTGCCCCTGCATAGCTGGTTCTCCACCAAGGACAGAGGCTGGTAGTCGGTGGTCACAACCAGTCCTTGCATTTGACTGGCCTGGATAAATTCCTCCCACTGACCTGCCAACGAGAACCAAGGCTCAACTACAAGAGAAGGACATATTCAGCTCACATGAAGAGCTCACCTCAAGTACTCAGCTTGGGTGATAGGGGAGGCTGTGCCACTGGGCCTTACAGGACACCTAGAAATTGAGGCCACGATACCAAAACACAGAGTCAAAGCAGCTCTACCTAATACATAGAAACACATACAAGGAGGCTGCCAAAATGAGAAGACAAAGAAACAAGGCCCAAATGAAAGAACAGACCAAAGCTCCAGAAAAAGAGCTACACAAAATAGAGTTAATCTATCAGATGCAGAGCTCAAAACACTGGTTATAAGGATGCTCAAGGAACTTAGTGAGGACCTCAGCAGCATAAAAAAGATCCAGTCAGAAATGAAGGATACACTAGTTGAAATAAAGATCAATTTACAGGGAAATAGCAATAGAGTGGAAGAAACCAAGAATCAAATCAATGATTTGGAACATAAGGAAGCAAAAAACAACCAATCAGAACAAGAAGAAAAAATAATCCAAAAACATGAGGATAGTTATAAGCAGCCTCTGGGACAACTTCAAGAGGTCCAACATTCACATCGCAGGGGTGCCAGAAGGAGAAGAGAAAAAGCAAGAAGTTGGAAATCTATTTGAAAAAATAATGAAAGAAAAGTTCCCCAAATTGATGAAGCAAGTAGATGTACAAGTCCAGAAAGCACAGAGTCCCAAACAAGATAAATGTAAAGAGGCCCACTCTAAGACACATCATAATTAAAATGCCAAAGGTTAAAGATAAAGAAGCAGCAGCAAGAGAAAAGCAGTTAGTTACCTACAGGGGAGTTCCCATAAGACTGTCAGCTGATTTCTCCAAAGAAATGTTGCAGCTAGAAGGGATTGCCAAGACATATTCAAAATCATAAAAAGTAGGGACCTATAGCCAAGATTGCTCTACTCAACAAAGCTATCATTTACAATCTCAGGGCAGACAACGAGCTTCCCAGACAAGGGAAAAAAGAAAAACTAAAGGAGTTTATCACCACCAAGTCATTATTATATGAAATGTTAAAGGGACTTACTTAAGAAAAAGAAGATCAAAACCAGGAACAATAAAATGGCAAAAAAATAAAAATCTATCAACAATTGAATCCAAAACACAAACTAAACAAACAAGAACAGAGATAGAATCATGGATATGAAGAATATTTTAATGGTTGCCAGATGGGAGGGGTGTGGGAGAATGGGTGAAGAGGTCAGAGAATTAAGAAGTACAAATAGGTTACAGAATAGCCATGGGGACACGGCTATTTCAGACTTAATAAGTTTGCATTGCTTTAAGTCACTAAGTTGGATGGTAATGTGTATGGCGGCAGCAGGCAGTATACCAGGGAGGCTGGGATGTAATGGGGAGAGGTCCTCAGAGAGGAGAGTTGCAGATATGTTCTTTATTTTCCTGAGACCCCATTGTGGCTGGTGCCTTCTCCTGGGCACAGGTCCCCACTGGCCAGCACACTGTTCCCATGGGAAAGTGACCTTACCCTTCAGTGAGCACCCAGCTCTTGAGAGCCCTGAGCAGGGTCTCCTGTGCAGCTGCCATCTCCTCAGCCTGGAATGCTACCCCCACCCATCTCCCTCCAAAGCCCTTTGGTTCTTCAAGTTCCCTACCCATTCCCCTAAGTAAGTTCTCTCTCCCCTGAAACTCTGCCACTCTTGAGGCATTTGTTGTTCCGGGGACCTTGTATTGTCTGTTTTAACCACCGTATGCTGCTGCCCCCTGCCCCCCATCCACCAAGCAGCCCATGAGAAGAGGAACAGAGCCGCACAACAGGACACTGCCAGAACCCAGAGGAAGAATCAGAGTTCTGTTGTGGTTGTGGCACCTGGGAACTCTGATCTTGGACAGATCACAGAGAGGGATGTATTCCCTTTGACCTCACTGCTGTCCAGGATAAGCATCACTGTCAGAGTTACCTTTTCTCCCAGAGATGCAGTCAGGAGTAACAAGTCCTCCTCCAGCTGGGGTATACGTCACCATCCTGTCTGGAGCCCATCTCCCCTCACTTTACTGGGCACTTACCCATATGTCTAGACCCGGGGGAGACCAAGTGGAAACCTGGAAAAGCAGGATTGGGACAGGGGCGAGCTGAATGAGGTGCCCGGGGTGCAAAATATAAGGAGATCCTCCACCTCAGTATCATGCAAATGTGGCATGGAAATTCTAACCCCAGTCTCTATTTTACAGATGAGGAAACTGAGGCCTAGAGAGTGTGAGTGCCTTGCTCAGGGCACCTGGGAATATAGCGGTGAGATGGAAACAGAACATAGCTCTCTCACCTTTCACTTTGGAGCTAGTCCACTTTCCTTCCCATTAAACGCGTGAGTGAGTGGCAGAACGAGGTTGTTTCTCTACTGCATGTTTACTGAGTACTTATTTTGTGTTGATACTATGTGAGGGGCTGGACTACAGCTTAGTCACTAAACAGACACGGGCTGGTCCTCTGCTGAGAATTCATATTCTTTAAGCAGAGGATAAGTATGCATTAGCTCTTTCATTGCAATGGTGATAAATGCTATGCAGGGCATGGTCAGAAGTCATGGGCTGTGAATGGATGTACAGGTTGTACACCACACAGGTGCATGGGAGGTTCTATTGTGGAGTCTCCACTGCAGAGTTTATAGTATTTGGAAGATAGGACCGGAGTCCCCAAAGCATCAACACAAGACCATGGTTAACAACTGGTCTTGTGTTGTTAACACAGCCTGGGGAGAGCCAGGCTGGAAGAAGAGCTGGGGACCGCAGCATTAGCTCCTCCTCCTGGAAGCTCTGGGCCCTCACCTTCTCTCCCTCTAGACTATATGTAGTCAGTTCTCACTGGGAGTCTCAGAGGAGATGCCCTGAAGTCAGAATGGCCTGGGAGGGCAAGAGGAATGAGTTATTGCCCTGTCTTGGGGGACAGAGTTTCTGTTGTTCTATGCTGGGTTCAAAGGCAGGGAGCCTGTGAGAGCAGAGGGGCTGGAACCTTCAGAAACGAAGGCCTTTCTGCCTGCACGGAGCCCAGCCTTCAGCACTGCCTTTTCTCTGGGATGTTGGGCCTGGAAGGAGCCTGGCTTCTAGGAATTAGGCATCTCCCACCGTCGTACCAGGTGGCTTTGTGTCTCTTAGCTCTCTTGGTGCTTCCCCATGCATGAGTAAAGCGCATGCAAAGTGGTAGGGAGACAGGGGTGCTGCTTCTGACTCCCGTGTCCTGGCTGCTGGGTGAGGCCAGCTCCCGGGCAGCTGTGGTGAGGCAGCAGGGGCTCAGTTCCACCTCTCCACATGCTAGCCAGGGACTTCAACAAGCCACTTGTCTCCCTGAGCCTTCCTTTGTCATAAAGGAGAGTGGGAAACACCTATTTTACTGAATGTTAAAATCAAATAAAAGGAATGAGTATGCAAGGGTGTTTGAAATCCCTGGCTCATAGGGCATAGAAATTGTCAGCAAATGAAGGCATTTCTTCAAGGATCAAAGGGACACCTAACATATTTCCAGAGACTCATCCTGGCTCTCAGGAGAAGCTGAGAAAGACACGTGGTTCTCTCTGTTTGTTTTTCTTCAACCAAGAAGAATTATACTGGCTAGTAAATAAGTCAGCTCCTGGAGAGTTTGAACAGGAAGGGTCCTTGGAGATGGGCATATTCTAGTCTTTGGTTTGAAGGAAAAGGAAACTGAGGCTTGGAGGGGAACATGGTTTATTTGCAGTCACGTGGCCAGAGCTGGGGCAGACCCCAGGTCCTGCCCACCTCCTGCCATCCCCCATCTTGCCAGCCCCACAGCTCTGGGAGCTTAGCAACTTAAAGGACAGCAGGTTGAGAAGGCCTGGTAAGGAAGCAGGAGCCTGGCCCAGATGAGGGTAAGATGATTGAAAAGTGGACGCAGTCTGGGCAGGTTGTGAGCAGAGTGTACGGGAGGAAGGCAATAGCATGGAAGGTGAAATGCCCCTTTAGAGTCTCCTCCTCTCTAACTGCCCCAAAGCCTCGGCCCGTCTCCAGGTTCCCAGCCCATGCAGTACCAGGCTGTTCCGGGTCCTGGGGTGGCAGCCCACAGAGAGAGATTGCAGGTCCCCCAGGAAAGCGCTTTGGTCTAGGTGGGCTGGGGACCTGCCAGTTTGGCAAATTCACCTGCTGCTTGTCCTGGAAAGTGAGTTCCTGAAAATGGTGACATCAGAGACCACACCCTGGAAGACAGGCCAGTGGTGGTGTGTTTATTCATTGTTATTCATCACTCACTCCTTCCACATGCCAAGCACTGTGCTAATAAGGACTGGAGGTACACAGACAGAACATGTTGTTCCTGCCCTGAGGCGCTCGCCGGCTGTGGGAGGATGGGCATGCACGAGGCTGTCACAGTGCGGTGTGGTCGGTGTTACAGCAGCGCTCCGGGTGGAGGGTCAGGAGAGGCAAGAGTGCCAGCCTGACCCCTGAATGACGGCGGGGCTGCGGCAGAAGCGGGATTGCCAGGGCTGAGCTCGCAAAGGTGGGTGGGAGTTTGCCAGGCGGAGAGAGGAGGAGGAACTAACTCCCCGCAGTGGGGACAGCGTGAACAAGGGTTTGGAGCCTGGGAAGAAGGAAGCATGTTCAGTACTATCAAGTAGTTGAAGGGCAAGGGGTGAGGGAGGGTGTCAGGGGATGGGTGAGGCCAGAAGGTCGCAGTGGTCATATGGGGAAGAGACGATGGAATCTGGATTTCTGATGGCGGTCAGCACGCATGGGAAGTAGTTTTAGAAAACCGTGATGTGCACTTGTTCTGTGACACAGAAACATCGCTCTGTGCCACATGGAGAGCAGGCCCAGTGGCAGGCAGGATGGAGAGGAGCATGGGCCTGAGAGACACTTATGGAGCCAATTCACTGAGAACTGAGTGACGTAAGGAATGGGGGGGGGAGGTGGGAGAGGCCGAGGTCAGCAATGGCTCTTGGACGCCTCAGGATTCCTTATGTGACTTTCAAGGGCCCCATGTTCAGATTCAGAGTCTGACCTTCTGCTGTGGGCTGCTTACCTGGGGTTCAGCCATGGAACCTGGCTGGGGTGGGATGGTGAGCCCTTTGGGGTCCCAGTCCCTGGCTGACACCCCAGTCTACTGGTTCCCTCAAGAACCAAGAAGAGAGTGTGGACGCTTTTGGGCTGTTGATTCATCTTCACCAACACACCTACAGATATTTTCTCCTGTCACCCAGGGGTAGTCAATTGAGAGAACTCAGCGTTGATTCACTCATTTATTGTTGCCAATTATGTTCAAGGCTCTGTGAGTGATACAGAGATGAATCACACACATCCCAATCCTGTCCTCAAAGATTGAGTGGTTTGTCTGTGATGCCAACAAGCGATCTTATGTATTACATTTCACACACAGGGGAGAAAAGGTAAATTCCACAATACAGAGACCAAATGCTGTAAACAAGAGGTTATTTCTGGCCCGAGAGCGTAGGTCATGGAGGGCTTCGAGGAGGAGGTGGCCTATGAGCTGGGCTCACGTGGTGGATGTGGTTGGATATGATCACAGTGAAATGGAGAAAAGCATTCCAGGCAGAGAGAACTGCAGGGAGGCACAAGAACCCTTGAGCAGACCAGTTTAATAAAAGCAGGGCTTTTGATGTCAGAAGCAGCTTGGCATATTCATGAAGGATGTCCCAATGGTAGACTACTTTCCAGGAGGAACCACCGAAGGATTGGGGCAAGGAGGGACATGGTGAGAGCTGAGTGTCAGGTGGTCTCTCTGGCCTTATGGAGACAGGGAGTGCAGATACTGTTGTATGTTGGTCCAGAGAAGGGGTTGGCCTCTGGGGTCTTAGCAAGGGTGATAGAAAAAGAGGACTCCCTCCATATTGATTGACACCTATTGAGGCTTTAGGCCAGGGACTGTTCCCAGCACTTTATATGGATTAACGGAATAAGTCTTCCCACATCCAGTCAGGTGCCACTATAATTTCCACTTTACAGATCAGCTCCCTGGGGCCCAGAGACATTAGGTGAGTAACCTGCCTTCGGTCACACAACTAAGATGTGAGAGTCAGGATTCGAACCCAGGGGCTCGTGCTCTTAAATCCCATCTGAAAACAGTCTCCTAAAGGGACTGGGCAGAGGAAAGGTAGCCCTTACAGGGTTGGGGCCATTCCTCCCACCTGTTAGACAACCCAGAATGTGGGGCTGTCTGCCTCTGAGGTGGACCCAGGTGCTCCTCACCCCTGTAAGTTGGGGGTGGGGCACAGGACCCGATTTGGTTCACTGGTTCCAAACAGCCTACATATAGGTAGCGACAATGTAAATAACAATGCAATGGAAACTTCCTATGGAAAAAGATACCCACTAGAACAGCCACAAAGTCCAAAAAAAGGAACAGCAGGGCAGACCCAGAGGGCTCAGTTAGCGAAGAGTTTCCTTTGGCCCAGCCCTTCCTATCTGACAGGTTGCGCTGCTGGGGTGGGGGAGGGGCAGCACTGGGCAGGAGTGGAGCAGGTTGGAATCCATACCAGACGCTTGTCTGAGTCCCTGGAGGGCCCTGGGCCACCAGTGTCCCCTCTGAGCTAAGGAGGCAGCCATGTGGGGGCAGAAAGCAGGTACCCCCCTACCCCCAAACACACAGCTGGTTTCAATCTCCTCATCCCCACTGTGGTAGTGATTGAGGTTCTGCGGGCCTGGGATCTCCCAGGTCTCAACCCACTTTTATTTGTGTCTTTCCTGTGAGTAAGTTACAGCAGTCTTGTTATGGGATCTGCCATCTTATTTTAGAAGACAAAATCATTGTGAATCTAAGTAAAGCAAAAAGATCAGAAATAGCCAAAAGAGGAAGAAGGAGAAGGTCATTTCTCAGAACGTTAACTCTATTGTTTAATTCTTACACTGACCCAGCGTGCGCACTATTGCTCATGTTTTAGAAATAAAGAAACTGAGACTTGAAGTGTTAAAGGACTCACCCAAGGACACACAACAGAGAAGTAGTGGTACCTGGTTTTATCTAAGGCCAACCCCTGGGCTCTTCTGCTCCGGGACGCCTCCACATCTCTGCTTTCTAAAGCCTTCATGTCCTCAGCTGTCAGATGGTGAGCAGGTGCTCACCTGCCCGAAGCAGCAGTGTGACCGTGAGATAATATGAGAGCAGCACTGGTGAATGGTCGGTGCTCAGCAAATGTTGGTTTCCTCCCCTGCCCCTTTACTGTATCTCTACAAACTGGAGAGATGTCGTGAGCCTTTGGGTGGCTGGGGTGGGGGTGGGGGGTTGAGGGGGCAGCCCAAGTTTGGGAGAAAGGGCAGTAATCGCTGATTTTGTGAAGAATTTTCCCTTCCAAATCTACAGCACCCTGAAGCAGGGACCAGGGTCTTCACCTTTGCACCCTGAGGTCTAGCCCAGTGACAGGGGGTGCCTTGTCCGCAGTCGCTGAGCTGGAGGCTGCTGGACCTCAGGTGTGGGCCAATCCTGCGGGTCTTCTCTTGCAACCAGCTTCGGGAGGCCTCTGATGAGAGCGCCACCACGAGGTGTGGCCTGGTATAGCAGGAAACACTCCAATACCTTTGGCTGAGCCCTGGCTGCTCTCAGCACCTAGGCCTCCCACCGCCTCTCAAACAGCCCCGCATTCCCTGGGGTTTCATCAGCACCTCCTCTTCCTGCTGCTCTTTCTATGCCCCTCTCCCCATCCCCAGCAGTGCCTGAAAGCCATGAATATTTTCAATGCCTAATCCCAAGACAGAGTTTATGGGACTGGATATTTCTGCCCCTCACTGAATGGAATCCATTACCCTGCATTTGAAGTTCCTCTTTTTAAATTCTCACTACAAGTGGAAAGATATCACCATCCTCTATTTTAAAAAACGTTTGCTATTACTGCAAAACATTTCCCAGGTATTCGCAAAGCATGCCCTGCCCGCTTCAAAGATGCTGAGCTCCGCTGCCTTTCTCTCACTTTCCTTGTTTGGGACACACTGCTCCGTGGAGGGAGAGGTGCTTGTCTGGAGAACACTGCCAGGAACCCAGAAAGATTTAGAAGCAGAGCCTCCCAGCTGCCTCGTGTGCAGGACAGCATTCCCAGCCTGAAGTGCAGGCATTTGAAGCAAACGCAAGCACCCCGCGAAAGTGAGACCCCAAGCCTGACCACAGGGACAGAGGCAAGAAAGCTTGCAGAGCCAGCCTCCAAATTGGAGCCAGAAGGAGGAGAGACTGACAGAAGGAGGGTGACCTGGAAGACCTCCCACCGTAACTGAAGAAAAGCAGGAGCATTATCTGAGTGCCTCTTGTACTCTAGGTCCATGCTAGATCTCTCACACGCTTGGTCTTGTGTGATCCACACAACAAACCCAGGGAGGTGTGATCTTCACTTTTTACTGGCGAGGAAAGTGAGGCTCAGAGAGGTGAAGGAACGTAGCTGAGGTCACACAGCTATTGACAATGGGTGAAGCCGGCATCTGAACCCAGGTAGTCTGACATCAGGGCTGCCTCTCTGTGCTGTCTAGGTTGCTTGCTTCCCTGGTGTTGGGTAAAGGAGGCATGCCAGTAATTCTCTCCATTCCCCTCCCCGTTGCTAAGTAGCCGAGCATGATCCATGGAGGAGATTCCTCCACGTGATTCTGCCATGTGTGTTCCGTGCCTTGTTTTTCCTTTTTCTTCTTAATTGATCCACAAACCACAATAGCGGAAATAAAAATTACAATAGAAAGATAAGTCCCACAGTTTCCTACCCTAAGCAGATCAAACGCAGCTTACCCCTGTACCAGCCCGTCTCCAGATGTCCCATTCACAGAGTCAGGAGGG
Organism: Noctilio leporinus; assembly: GCA_004026585.1. NCBI lineage: Eukaryota > Metazoa > Chordata > Mammalia > Chiroptera > Noctilionidae > Noctilio > Noctilio leporinus. The sequence goes on along the minus strand of PVIW01001806.1, from coordinate 128,697 downwards.
CAACCCTGGCCTCCGGACCAGCCTTCCCCACCTTCCCTGGAGTCTGAATGTGCGGCCCCCTGGCTTCCTTGCCAGTCCTTAGAAAGCTGCTGTATAGTGATCTGTGAAGTTAGTCCCCCAGGGCATCTGGCTTATTCTTTAACCCTTCACCAGCTGAACTTTCCATGAAGTAATGACAATCCCTAGTGCCCAGGCAGGATGTGGGACACCTACCCACTGCCAGCAGAGGACATGCCTAGTTACTTCGGTTGCATGGGGAGGGGTTGGGGGAGAACAGGCCTCCCTCTGGTTTTGGGTGGGTCCTGCGGAGGAGCTGGCCCTGGTGCTTCCTGCTGTAGGAGATTGCCACCTTGGAGATGGGGCCCCTCTTGCCCTAGTAGGCCTTCCCTGTTCAGCTGTTTTCGAAAAAGAAGACACTTTTCTATCATTTTTAAATTACAAAAGTGATATCTACTTATTATAAAAAGAAGTGAACAGGCTAGAAATGTATAAGGAAGAAAAGTCATGCTCCAAATCCCACCCACTCCACAATCCCACCCCTGGGATGAGTTGCCCACTTGGTGTTTTCCTGCCGGGCCTTTGTAGCACTCACAGCGTAGGTACTCATGTGTCTGTGGTTCTGCATTTCCCCTTTCCTCACACCATCTTACCGAGAGGACCTGTGTGCAGCCCTGGAGTCAGGCAGGCTTCCGAAGTTCCCCACCTGTCATGTCAGGTCTCTTAGCTAAGCCTCACATAAGACATGGGGCCAGGAGTCACACCTTCCCCCAGCAGACTGGGAGGAGCATTGAACCCCATGTCCAACATGTAAAATCACAGTGAATCTCTATAATTGCTAGTATAGATTTATTTTTAATTAAGAAAAGTGACTGTCCTATTACTGTTCCATTTGATGGATTTATCATCATTTTCGTATTAAACCAGTTCCCTGCTGATGGATAGTCTGTTGTTTCCATGTTCATTGTTAAAAATGGTACAGCAGTGGACATGTGCGTCAGTGTGTAGGCTTGTGTGAGGTGATGATATGTATGATTTGTGTGTGTGCACCTGTAAGGTTGCTGGGTCAGCATAAATTTTGGCCACTCCTCCGACACTGGATGGCAGCAGTCATTTTCCTCTTTGCCAGTCAAGTGGAGGAAAGGTGATAGTGACTTTTGCCATAAGTCCTTTCATTATGACTGGGGCCAAGCATCTTTGCATGTCTTTATCAGACATTTTCATTTCTGGAATAACAATCTGTTTATTTCCTTTCTCCATTTCATTGGGTATGTGTCTTTTCTTGTTTTGTGGTTGCTTGTTACATATGATGGATCCTGACCCTGTTTTATGTATGTTGCAAATATTATTATGTAGTCTGCCACTTGCTTTGTAATTATTGGTGGGGCCTTCTGATATATGTGGTACTTAACATTTTTATGTAATGAAACTTATCTTTTCTGTGTTTGTTTGTTAGTTTGTTTGTAAGAACAATGAGGTCCAGTTCAGGTTTTCAAAGTTCTTTTCCAAGATTAAATTATAATAATATTCTAATAGTTCTGGCATTTTCCTAGATTTGCTTGTATGTCTCATTTATATCTTTAATCCAAATAAATTTCTGTTTGAGTGTGGTGCATGCACTGTATTTAAAATAGAATTCTCCACCCTCTCACTCTGTATCCTAGGTTATTTTCCTGCTTATTTGTCTACTGCTTACCTCTCCCGGTCAGACCCTCCGCTCCACAAAGGCAGGGACCTTTCCTATTTTGTTTACTGTGGGACCGCCAGTGCCCAGAACAGTGTCTTATACGTAGCAGCCACTTTATAAGTATTTGCTGACAGAGTGGTCATAGCTCTCACAGTTAAATGATCCAGTCTTTTTCTGTTAATTGGGAATTCCTTCTTTGACAATCTTTTCTGTTTCTTCTATCACTATAGATCTACTTAGGATTTCTCCCTCTTCAGTTTTTACAATTTATAATTTTCTAGAAAATCACCAGTTTTCAAATTCAGTGACATCAGATTATGTATCCAATTCTCTTACATTTAAAAATATTCATGCATATGTTTATATTAGCTTTCTTAACGTTTATTTGTGGTTTTGCTCTTTGCTGCTAATCAGATTAAGCCAGAGATTTGTCCACTTTTTTGGTCCCAGAGAACCCGGTTGCAGCTCTGTATTTCCTGTTACTGTATTTTCCTTTCATGCGTTTTTGTTTTCAGCTTTATTCATTTTTTCCTTATGGGCCATTTTGGTTTATTTTCCCCTTTTTAGCTTCCCAGGTTAGATGTTTAATTCATTGGGTTTCAACCTTTTTAATTTTATCATAAAAGCATTTAAGGTTTGTATTTTCCTCTAAATGCAACTTTGGTTACATTCCACAGATTTTTAAAAGTAATATTCTCCATGTTGGACATTTATACATATTCTACGATCTCAGTCTTGCTGTCCTTTTTGACTCAAGTTATTTAGAAAAGTATTTTTAAGTTGTCGTGGGCATAGGTTACTGTTTCGTTTTGTTTTTTTGTTTTGTTCCTACTTATTAATTTCTAATTCCATTGCACTCAGAACTGAGATTGTGATGTTGAATTGGAGATCTTGTCATCTAGTACAAGGACATTTGAGAAAAAGATGTTTTCTTTGTTTCTTGAGTATATATGAAACTAGGCTTATAAGGATCTTCAAATCCTCCTAGTTTTTATTGGAAGTTACTTGTACCATAAAATTGTGAGTAACATGCTCAGCCTTCATTGTTGTTTTGCCTTCTTCTTGTGGTTTTAAGAATGTATTATTTCTTATGTTGTATGGTTGAGGGTGAAGGTAAAGGTTGGTGATATTTGTGTCTTGTTGGAGAAATAGGCCTAGCGATACAAAATGCTCCATATTATTCTACTTAACATTTTTGCATTTTGACTGATATTAATATTGACTTCTCCCTTCTTTTTGTTACCATTTTGCCTATTACAGCTTTTTGCCATTTCTTTGCTTTTAACCTTTCTTTGTCAATTTAAGCGTGTCACTCCCAAATAGCATATGGCTGGGGTTTTTTAGAGTGATTTAATTTATCCACATTCTTTATTGATGTGAATGTTCATCTTATTTTATGTCCTTTTTTTATACTTTTTTCATTCCTGTCTGTCTAGTTTTCCCTTTCCTAATTGCACAATTAATTGAATTTTCTTTGTTTCCTCCCTCTGCCCCCACACACAGTGGTTTAAAAGGTCTGTAACTTATTTTCCTTCTAGAAAGCTACCTTAAATAAAAAAATTAAAGCTCATACTTCTTTTTTAATGTTAAAAATCAAGTGGTGTCTACTTCCCAACAGGATGAGACTATTATTATCAACATTGGTTTAAATTTGACTGTACATTTTTCTACTTTAATTGTTCATCATGGTTTCCTGTGTATCCTATCTTGCCCTTTCTTGAATTACTTATTTTGATACACCTTTTATTTGGTTGGAGTAATTCCTTGAGTAATTTCGTTAAGTAAAGATGAGTGGGTGGTATACTATTTTTAGCACCTCTCTCTTTGACTTTGAGACTTGGCTGAGTAACGGATCTCAGGGTTTTAACTCATTTCCTCAGAGCTCTGTAGTTTTTGCTCTGTTGCCCTCTAGCAGTGGATGATGCGGATGTCAAGTCCAATGTCAGTCTGATTCTCGAAATTTTTGTAGAGACTGTCAGAGACGAAGCTGAGTTCATTGCTCTCCAGGAAGCCTTGACATGCCTGGAGGAACAGGGTAAGGTGGGGATTTGCTGAGGATTGCAAGTCTCTAAAATGGGCTGTGTGGGACTGGCAGAAACAGTGAGGGGTGATTATGAGGCAAAGCAAGGGATTCAGTTGATCTTAGGGCACTAACTGTCATTGAAAAGCTGATGGGGTCTTCAGGAGGTTTCTGTAACACAGTCAAGCCATCTGCCAGGGCTAGAGTCTCCTGGAAGAAGAAAGTCATGCTAATGAAGATGGTGTAGGGTTGGGTGGTTACTCTTCTATTCTCCCCATTCCCACTTTAGTCTCTTTGGAAACCTGAGGGATTCACTCATCAGCCTTAGATTTCAGGAATTCATCCAGCCCAGCCTGCCTGGCCCTTAGTTTCACTGCCTCTGACACGTGCCCCAGGCATTTGGCACATGGGCCTTTCCAGCCCTGGTTGGGTGAGACTGGCTTAGCTCTGATTAGATTTTCTGTTACTCCCACTCGGCTGCTTTTCCTCAGACTGGCTGACCAGCTGGTGCTACTATGGGCCTGTTCTCATTCATACATGTACATTTCTCTCTTTATTCCAGCAGTGTTGGGGGGAGAAGAGGTAAACAAATGGGCTGAGTTTACCATGTAGAACCTCAGGTGTGTGTAACTCTCCACAGCACTCCATAATGGTGGGGTACAGGTGTCTGCCGCCTCTCCCACCTGCCACTGGAGCCAGGCATGGCATTCCGGTGGCGCAGACCTCACTGGAGGGTGGGAGAGTGGAGGCTTTTTCCCTCCACCCCATCCCATCCCATCTTCTCCTCAAGCCTCGCCCCTGGTTCTGACCATCACCTCACTCACTAACATAACTCAGTGGTCAAGTGCAGGCTACCTCATATCACACTTTCTTCCCTCATGGGCTATCAGTGCCCCTCACCACCAGCCATGTGGACAGCAGGTAATTTTCTGAACATTTGGCCAGTGTAGGGTCTGTTGCCTACTTGCACTGCTTCCTTTGTTCAAAATGGCCTCTTTCTCTTTGTCACTTATTCAGACACCATCCAAGTTGACTGCTTTCTTCTTCCTGCCTTCACCATCTGGTAGCTTAGTACCAGTGACACTGGATGGCATTCCTTTGAGCCCTTGTCCCTAATGTGATCGCCTTGAAAGTAGGGACTGAATCTTTGCTGTCTTGTATCCCCAGCAGCTACCGCCAGGCCAGACTCAAAGTAGGCACTGAATGAATGCATATCTGTTAAATGAACAGACAATTGAATTAGCTTCAGAGAAAAATTGTTCTACACTATATATAAGACATCGTACCAGATTCTACGGGTGGGGTAGTCAGTCTGACCTCGCTGAGGTATGTGCAGCCCACAAAGGGGGCAAGACTCCTGGAGTCTCTGTGCACATGGAGCTGTGATTTGTCTCAGAAGGCACAACAGGTGCTGTGGGTCCTCTGGGGAAGCAGGCCTGAGGCCTAGTTTGGGAAAACTGGGTTTATCTTGAGGGATGATGGTCAAAGCAAGGGATTCAGTTGATCTTCGGGCACTAACTGTCAATTGAAAAGCTGATGGGGTCTTCAGGAGGTTTCTGTAACACAGTCAAGCCATCTGCCAGGGCTAGAGTCTCCTGGAAGAAGAAAGTCATGCTCACGAAGATGGTGTAGGGTTGGGTGGTTACTCTTGGGCCACTTGGCCTGGTAGACGTGAACAAAGGTGGGGAATTGTGGACATGAACAAAGGCTCACAGGTGGGAAATCATGGCCCACGTTTACAGAATAGTATATTCTGAGATATCAGTGTTTCTATACTGGGAAGGATCGAGCACAGACGTTTTTAGCAAGAATTGAGATCTATTGGAGGGTATGAGGTCAGATCTAGGGATGAAGGAAAACTGCGGAGTGGTGAAGAGCTTGGACAATAGGATGAGGATATGATCAGGAGCCACAGAGTAAGCTCAGTCACAGTCTGTGGTGAGGTGGTGCTGTTCCGGCGTGCGGGCGGGACATGGCTGGCTGGACTTGAGAGCAGCAAGTATGTGGCAGGCAGTATAGGGGCTTTGGCTACCTGAACTTTCTGTAGGCATCAGCAGTGAGATCTAGTTGCCAAAACACTAACCCCTCTAAGGCTGTGCCAATGAAAAGTAGGGTGCCTGAGAGAAGGAAGGTGGCAATGCCCCGGGCCTACATGCAGGTTAGTCCAGAAATAGGTCTACTCTGGGATACTGACAACATCCATAGCGATTACAGTAGCCATTCCATGTGCCAGACGTTGGTCCAGGCAGACCCTTTACAGGTACTGAATCATTAGGACCTTGCTCTTCTTACTAGCTATTCTTAGCCCTGTTTTTTCAGATACAGCAAGGCTAAGCATCCTTCCAAAGCCACACATAATGAGTAGAAGGGCTGGGACTTGAACCCAGGTATCCTGGCCCCAGAAGCCACATAATTGCCATCACACCCCTCTGCCTCCAGCAGGTAAACCAGAGTGTAGTCCCAAGAGAGCAGGTGGATGTGACCCACCACACCGTACTCAACTAAAACTTGGGCTTTCTAGATCATAAGGCACTTTCCTTGTATTTTCTTATTTGGCCCTTTAACAGCCTGGCAGGTTGATTACCAAAAACAAGTTCACTCATTCATCCATACATTTAGCAACCATTGTTGAGCTCCTGCCCTAAACCAGGCTTCTGTTGGCCCTGAATGTGGCTTTGTTTAGTGATTTGGGGAATACAATGTGCTCTTATGTGTAGTATTGTACTTAATTCTTACTCATGCCCAAATATGAGTCACTTTTGCAGGTCATATTAGTTTTCTCTTCCTGTATAACCAATTGCCTCAAATGCAGTGACTTAAAACAGTACTCATGTTGGCACATAGTTCTAGGTGAATGGATTCTCTGCTGGGGCTGAAACCAAGTGTTTCTAAGCTGAGTTCTCGCCTGGTGACTCTGGGGGGGAATTCCCCTTTTCCAGGGAACTCTAGGTTGTTGATGGAATCCAGGTTCTGTGGTTGCAGGACTGATGTTCTGGTTCTTTTCTGGTTGTCAGCTGATGGAGGTTCTCCGGCTCCCAGAGGCTGCCCTCAGCTCCTTTCCACATGCCCCTCCATCTTCAAGGCAACAAGTGCGCATCAAATTCCCCTTCTCTTCTCTTTTCTATGACCAACCAGGGAACACACTGTTTTTGAAGGACTTTGTCGATTAGGTCATATCTACAGTATAATCTCCCTAATTTAAGGTCAACTGTGCCCTATACTATAACCTAATCATGGAAGTAAAATCCATTGTGTTTATAGTCCTGGGGGTAATGCGGGATGTGCACACCAGGGGGACAGGAAAGCGTGAGGGATGTCTTAGAATCTGCCCACTGTACTGGTGAAGAAGTGGGGGCTCAGAGGTTAGGAGGAGCTGGGTACGAGGTGGCCACCACGCTGCCCCGTCCTCCCTGAAGAACATGGGGATCTAGCCCTGCACCGAGACAAGCAGCCTGGGAGGAGTTGGGGACCTGGGCCTCCTGGGACGAGGCAGAGATTGTTCTGTGTCTAAAGTTGACCAAGCAACCTCCTTGACCGTGGCTTTCAACTGTAACTGTCCCCTGCAGGATTTGAGAACCAAACCCGCAGCCTTGAACTAGTTCATGGAGGAGCCTCGAGAGGTGCTGGCCAGGCAAGCTCCCCCTTCCAGAGGGAAGAGCAGAGCGTGAGAGGAGGGCAGCGGCAGCAGGAGTGGACATGAACGCTGGTTTTCAAAGAGAACAGCGTTTCAGTTTTGGTCACCGGAAGTGGTGCCTGCAGCACAGGTAAGAAACAGGCCACCACTGAATATGCTTGCTGGGGGCGCCACTCTGGTTTTTCTTGTAGTGTCACTAGCAGCTCTTTCAATGGATTAGTATTGTTGTTATTATTGCCTCCTTTGAGCCTCTGTGAAGGCCGGACATTCTAGGGACTTCCTTGGCCTGGAGCAGAGACCTTGAGTGTCTTCACACTTTCACCGCCCCATGTTGTCCCCGCCAAATCTATTCCCGTGTCCCCAATTTCTCAGTTTCCATTCTGTCCCTGGCAACCACTCCTCTTGAGGGACCACAGGCTCCCTACCCACCAGCTGTGCTGTGTGCGCCTACCTTCTGGACCCCCACCTTCTCCTCTGCTCCCCTCACTGCCCTCCTCACTCCTACACCAAGAAAGCTCTTGTCCATCCACTGCCTGGGCAGAGGAGCACAGTGGGTGCTGGAGACAGCACCGTCTCTTCAGGGCCCTCCCACTTGTCAAGAATTTTTAAAATGCCAGGTTCCAGGCTATGGCTGCATGTTAGAATCACCTGGAAAATTTTTAAATTCCAGTAGCAGGGCCTCAGCTCCAAAGAGGCACCCTAGCATTATGGTGTGTGTGTGTGTGTGTGTGTGTGATGTCCTCTTTATTCTTCAGGCATATGTTGTGGTTTTAGGTTAGAAGTTAAGGTTGTGATTCAGGTTAGGTATTACAGTGTTGGAAGCTCATTGGGTCGGGAATATGTCTTAGATGATTCACTTATCTGTGAAAGCATCAGAATCACCCAGGGATGGGGGTGAGAGTGACTAGTGGGAAAAAAGGGGGTGGGGGTAGATTCCCTGGCTCACACTCTTTGAATCTGACTCTTGGGGTGGGGAGGATACAGGGAATTGTGTTTTGATTCTGATATAGCCACGGTCTGGGTGCTCTGGGGCTTCTTACTTGGGGGTCTAGAAGTGCTCGCCTTCTGTTTGGGTCTGTGGGCTCGGCCAGGAGTCCTAGGGGTTGCCTCCCAGCCTTGCGTGCAGCGAGCAGCGCCTCATCCTATCCCTTTCAAGCGAAAGTTTTCTCGTGGAGAGGAGAGTGGGCCTCGGGCAGCCTTCAGGGATGGCATCGCCATGGCTGCCGAGCTGCGGGGCGACCCGGCCCGGGCCTCTGCCCACAGCTGGGCCCAGGCCATGGACAGGTTCTCAGGGGAGGTGGGGACACCTCCCCCAGACTGAGGGGGGACTGGCACTGAAGTCTCATTCTGAGAAGGCTGTTTGACGTGGTACAGAGTAGTAAAGGCTCTGGGCGTTCCCTGGCTCAAATCCCAGCTCCGGCAGTTGCTCGGTTTCCCTGCCTCACCTTTCTCACTTATAAAATGGAAAGGAGTGGTATCCACCTCACAGGGCTGCTGTGAGAATGCAGGGGAGGCTCCTGGGAGGACGCTGTACACACAGCAAGGGCTCCCCAAACACCAGCAGCCCCTCTGACCCAGATGAGCAACGCAGCCACCGCTCTGTCCTGAGTCATGTCTGCCACACCCTGCCATCCGGTCCCTCTGCCGTCAGCTCCTGGCGCACGAGTCCCTAGAAGTCAGGGTGAACACAGGGGCTGACACTGCACATGGGCCCTGGCACCTTATAGACAAGCCTAGGTCCTGCAGAAAGCCTAATGAAGCTGGTCCTAGTGCCCCTTTTGTGAAAATAAGGAAACAGCACAGAGGTTCAGTAATTTAAAGATAGTCACACAGCTAGTAAGGAACAGAGACTCCTTGTTACAAAAGACCCAGCACTTTCTCTTCCACCAAGATGCTTCCTGAAGAAAGGCAGCCACAGCTTCCAGGATGCCCCTCCCCTAGGAATGTCTCCATTTTCATAGGGATCCATAGAGCCATAATGAATGGGTCCCTTTTCCTTGGCAACCTCCGATGATAGATACCTCATGGTGTCTCAGCTGAGCATTTGTTTCCTTCTGCACGCATCACAGTCAGCTGATCGTGGGTCTCCCTGCTGGCAGTGGGTACTTGAACTAGGCTGGAAACAGAAACCTCTGAGGGATGCAAGCAGAGAGCTGCAGGGTGTAGAGTGAAGAAGCCTCCCCAGACCTGGCATGTGCCCTCCCCCTGCTTCACTCCCAAACTCTCTTTTTATCCACGTGGGCTCTGCCAGCTGCAGGGAAGGCTCTGTAGAGGATGGGACTGGCTCAGACGGAAATGAACTGTCAGTTCCAGCCAGAAATGTGGTCCCCACCCCTTCCCATGCTCTTCCTAGGGAATGAAAGCATCTGTGATTAATGAGGTGCTGACTCAGTGTTTCTGGAGTATCCCGGCACCCATGCCCACTGTTGGCACACCCTCCCCAGCCACCAGGGAAGGGCTGGAATACATGACATCCGAATGCGGCGGAAGGCTCAGGTCCAGGTAGGTGGGCGTGCCAGGCAGGAACCTGCCGCGTGCCAGCCTTTGGTGGCATCACAGACGCCCCTGAGCTGGAGAGGCCCATCAACACCATCTGAGGCTCGGGAACAGCTGTGGTTGGAATTATTTGAAGGCAGGGAGATGTGGAGTCAGAGCCTCCCCTTCAGCAGGCGCCTAGACTGGGGCTCTTTTCAGAATAAATGTGATTAGAGGACAAGCCTTCTTTGAAAATGGATACGAATGCATTTTCTCGGCAGCAAAGCAAACTTTTATAGTCTTCAAAGCCATTTCTAAGAGTCAAGTCCTGCATGGAATGCCAATGATAACAGATTAAAGTGGTAGGTTATTAATACGCATGTATTAATACATATATCTTTAAATAAAACATTTTAATGCCTCTTCATTATCAAACCCCATCAATAGAACAATGACTCCGATGCATAATAGCGTTGGAATTTCAGGGTCTAGATCGGCAAACTATAACCAGAGGGCCTACCCTAGGCTGCCCCCTGATTATTGTAAATAAAATTTTATGGGCACACAGGCATGCCATTCATTTACACATTATCTGTGGCTGCTCTGCCACTCTGATGTCGGAGTTGAGTAGTTAGTTGTGACAGAGATTGTCTGTCCCACAAAGACAAAAATATTTACTACTTGGCCCTTTATAGAAGTTTGCTGGCCTGTGTGCCAGATGGTCTTTGTATTACTCTATCAGTGTTGCTTTTTTTGTTTGTTTGTTTTGGATGGGTTTTACAGTGTTAAGAAAATCCTAAGTCATATCAATAAGGGGCTGTGGATGGTAACAGGTTTCTAGCAGCTTACCTTGTAGGCCAGGATGGTCTTCAGTTCCAGGTCATGTGGGCATTTGGGAAGGAGAAGGGAATTCTGGTTTGCATCACTGACAGTTTCAAACAACTGCTTGAATTCCTTCTTATTACAACACTCATACAGGAAGCTCACAGTCATTTATGGCATTTTTGTGATAATTCATGTAATACGTTCTCATATCGCTCAAGCTTTCAAGTATACTTGTTTGCGTGGATTATGTGAGCAAGCGTGTATAGCCCTGGATTAAAACAACAACATAAAGATGGCCAGGGAAGAGCTCCAATCTTTCTAGTTGATGGCATATTTGAATATTAAAGTTAAAGATCTTAATTCAAGGCGCAAACCGAGTTAAGCCGGCCACACCCGTTGGCTGTGTGCTCCTATGAGCCATCGACCATGTTTCAAGGTATGGGTCCACTTTTCATAAAGGTTTAAATAGGGTCAAACTATATTTTTGGAATAAAATTCTCACATGATATGTAAAGAGCCTCTGAAGCACTTCCACGGGACGCAATTTGAAAACTGCTCTTTCAGCAAATATTGGTGGTTCTCACTTTGCTGAAGGGTAACAGAGGAGCCATGGGTGCTGAGAGTTGGGCGGAAGCAGTAGACGATGGGGGAGGGGAGAAGCAAGGGAACAGGAAGGTAGTGGAAACCTACTCAAGACACTGAGAGGACCCCTCCTGACTTGCCAAAGCTTAAGGTGTCTCCTCGCTGTGGTTGATGACTTAAACGCAGCCCCAGGCCATGCTAATGTGTTCCAGCCCTCAGCTGGGAAGAAGAGGTCTCAAAGAACAGGAGGCAAGTTAAAAATGGGGTTGGGGCTGGAATGAGCCTACAAATGGCTTCTAATCAATAGGCAAAGGGCCTTTGAGGTCACTCAGCAAATCAAGGTGGGGGAAGGGTGGGGCAGTGTCAGTGGGGGTCCGCATGCCAAGCCTGCTTTGGGTGGTTAGAAGACACAGGACCATGGGCAGAACTTGTGAATAACCTGTCAGGGCTCCGAGCAGGGGTAGCTGGGGTTGGGCAATGGCTTTGGGCACTGGAGGCAAAGCCTGCAGAGCCGGGAATAAAACCCAGGAGTCCTTACTCCCAGGCCTCCTGCCCCCCCTCCAAGGGGAGGGGCAGGCCTGCTGGCTTTGAGAGGCTGGGGCTGGAGAAGGCCTTTTGGGGATTTAAAAAAAAAAAAATGCACCAGTTCTTTCTGAGGTTTTGCTGTTCACCCCATAGAAAAAGGGCATTTTTAGATTTTTTAAAGGATGACCTCATTTTTTTTTTTTCTTATTTACGGAGCCCTGTTTGTTTATGTAGTCCTTCAAAAATAGCAAACGTGTGCTAAGCTTAGTGCTTTCTCCCACCACCAGCAGCAGAGCCACCGTGTGGGGAGAAACACCTTTTTATCTAAGAGAGGGACAGCCTTGTTTCTCAGGACAGATGGGAGTAAAAACGGGACAGGTAGGAAGTTTCGTGGTTTTTCATGTCGCTTTTCGAAAATAGCCACACTCTTGCCTCCCACTTCCTGCCTGACTCAGTTCAGAGGAGATTTTCTCCAGTCGAGGACCGTGTTCTGTGAACTCTCAGAGAAGCTGGAAGGGATCCGTCAACAAGCAGACATGCTCAACCCCAAAGACCTTGAGCTTGGCACTGGGTTTGTGTCCTGGCTCTGGTGCGTACCAGCTGTGTGACCTTGGGTAAGCTGCCTCACCTCTCTGTGCCTCATCTGTGAGAGAGGGGTAACAACAGTTCCTGCAGCTGCTGTGCAGGTTACGTGAGGGAATGTGTATAAAGGGTTCAGCCCAGTGAGGGCACACAATAACTCTTAATAAATCTCTTAACAAGCGACTCTGTTGTCGGTATCCTTACCCCACCTGCGCCGCTATACCGGCCTCCCAGCCGCCTTCCCTTCCCGCTTGCTTGTTTACTCCAGCCTGTCCCTACGTTGTCCCAGTGTGAGGGGAAGATAAAACGCAAATCTGACCACGCTTTCCCCTGCTTAACATTTGCGAATAGCTTCCAACACCTGTGACAGGGGTCGGCTGAACTTTTTCTTGCAATGGCCAGCTAGTAGCCAGTTTAAGTTTTGCTGGACAAAGAATCTGTCTTGCTGCTGCTTACCTGTCTCTGCCGCTGTTGTGTGAAAGTAGCCACGGGCAGTGTGGAGAAGAGCAGGCTGGCTCTGTTCCAGTAAAACTGCACCAAAGCAGGCACCTGGCTTGTTGTGCCCACCCCCAACCTTCAGGGTGAGTCCTGCTCCTCAGCCAACCCAGCCATTCCCTGTTTCCCCGTGGAACTCCTCACTCTTGACTCCTTTGCACATGCTGGATTTTCCTTCCCTGGCCGCTGTGTGCCAACACCCCCCACCCCCCACCCCCTGCTTTAGGAACCTTTGCTCTGGGATCCTGTGGCTCCCCATCTTTATTTCCCCTCTGATCAGTTATGCTGTAACTTCTGTCTTTGCCTTTGAGGAGAGGACACCCCTTCAGGCAGGAATTCCGCCTTGCTCCTTTGTGATTAGCATTTGTTATTGTCCACAAGAGCTGCAAGAGGGCGGTGGCCTTCAGGGCCTGGTTGAGAAGCTAGAATGTGAGGCAGTCAGGGACTCATGCAGGGACCAAGGACACGTGGTGTTTCTGTCCTGTATAGAGCAAGGAGAAGGCCCTTGAATTGGACCTTGCTTGGGAGGAAAGAGACTTTCAGAGAGAGGAAGGAGGTCAGGAAGGCTCTCTGTGTTGGGGAACTGGAAGGAGGGCAGACTTGGTTCTGTGTTCAAGGTGGTGGGTGACAGACCAGCCTGGGGCACGCTGAGGGTTCTCCTGAGTGGAGGTGATGAGACGGACCTACATCTGGAAAGTAGGGCCAGGCTCTGACCAGGGACTGGGGGGAGAGTGAGGGAATTTGGACTTGATTCTGTGAGCCAGAATTTCTCAAAGTGTGTCACACATGTGCACACATACACACACACACACATCCTGCAACAGAATTGTCTGGTGTGTTTCTTGAGAACGCGGATCCAGGGCTCTGTCAGACTGGAGGCTAGTAGGCTATGGGGTGGGGGTGGAGGTTAAAGCAGTGGTCCGTAGGGATAAAGAAGGCAACAATATAAGTATTCTTCAGATTGCTGTCCCCTGTGGGTGTCACAGCCAGGCTGGGCAGAGGTGAAGCAGGAATAAATAATCCTCTCAAAGAGCAGACAAGGACAGTCAAGCTCAGACATGGCAAGTGACTTTCCCATGGTCACACTACGAATTACTTGCAGATGTGGAACTGCCTAGTTTGGAACAGGCTTCCTCATAATCACAGGACCTGGGGTGGCCCTGGAGGTCCCGCAGAGGGAAGAGGGATAGGCATGGTGACTGTCACCGGAGCCCAGCACAGCCACCAGGCTGTGCTCCGTCAGTGTTGAACCAAGGAGGGGGTGGGTGGGGCCGACCAACAGATGGGAATGAAGGGGCACAGGAGTAGGGTCCCTGACCGTAGCACTGATGTTGCAGTCCTGGGGACTTAGAATGATGGGACCAGAGGCAAAGGAGGAGAAAAGTGAGTTAGATGCCAAGCATGTTGAATTTGAGAAGCTGGTGGGATTGGCCAGGCCAGGATATGGGCGGCTGGGACGCAAGCCCATGTGGGGAGCTCCGGGGCAGGGCAGGCTCGGTGTGCAGCTGGAGGCTGCTCATGGACAAGGTGAGAAATGCGGAGAGAGAGCGGGGGATTAGGAACCAAAGCCTGAGGAATGAGGAGGAAGAAAAGGCTCAGGTGAGAGGAGAGTGTGCAGAGAGGAGGATGGAGTTAGGAGGGGCCGGAGCAGACCAAGAAAAGAGAGATTTGAACAGTCAGTCACCCAAGTAACAGTTGGGGCCCCTTTTTCAAAGGACTTGCTTCCCGGGTAAATAAAAATGTCAATCCAAATAAAAGCGAGATCATGAGCTTCTGGTTGATTGAGCTGAGTGCTCCCGCCAGCCAGTAGCTGCAGGTGTGGGAGAGCCCGCGGGAACTGGCTCCACCGCCCGCCTGTTGGGACAGGCCCTGCCGTCCTGTCTCTGCGGGGTGCTGGTTGGCAGGCATCTGGGGATCGTTCTGTTGCTCCGCGCCTCCCCCTTCCTCTCCTGCCACTAGTTTAGCTGCTCCCACCCTGTCCCTTTCATCTCTCTCTTTAGTCATTCAAGGAACAGTTATTATTGGGGATCAAACTCTGTGCATAGGCGCTCAGCGGAGGTCCCCAAGCTCAGTGGAGCCTACCAGTCACCCATGGGAGGGCTTTTTAAAATATGCATTCCTGGACTTGCAGATTCAAGGTGCCTTAAAGCAGGGTGAGGCCAGCCATGCCTGGGTTCTGGAGCACCCTCTGTGAGTTTCTGTGCTGGAGCAGCTCTGCCTGGGCTGGGCGGGGGCACTGAGACCCAGGCCTGGGTGTTTCCCCTGTGAGACCCTAAAAATATAGCATCTGGGCAGCCTCCCTGCAGGCCTCCCTGGGACCTTCAGAGCCTGCCCTTCCGTTGACCAATGGCCTTACTGGGCATATCCTATGTCACCATGACATCAGCACCATTGGCACCATCACCTGTCCTCCAAGAGGTGGATCCCTAAAAATCAGCCCTGCCTGACAACAGGCACCACATGCCATTCCAGGTGACAAAAGACACAAAATAAATTCCTGCCCCTTAGAGTTCCATTCTAATAGGAGAAAACAGACAAACATACAGGGATGGGCAAACGTAGGTTTACAGTTGTCATTTCGTGAAACACAGTTTATCCTTGTATTATTATTTACTGGTTATTTGTATTATAACTGTAAACCTACTTTGCCTACCCCTGGGTTGTCACCTTATCACATACTGTATATTTTGGGAGATAGTAAAGATACGAATATATTTTCAATAAGATAAATGTGAAGATATTATCTTTTAGCCCTGACTGGTATGGCTCGGTGGGTTGGGTGTTGTCCTGCAAAGTGAAAGGTCACGGGCTGGTTTCCCAGTTGGAGCACGTGCCTGGGTTTCGGGTCTGTGGTCTGGGCACATACAGGAGGCAACTGATGGATGTTTCTCACACAGATGTTTCTCTTCCTCTCTTTCTTCTTCCTTTCCCCTCTCTCTAAAAATACATAACTTAAAAAAAAAAAAAAAGAAGGTAATTACCTTTTACTAATGTAAAATGTAGAGTTTGTGTCGAGATGACAGGAAAGAAGAGGCCTCAGGTGGTCAGGAGGGCCTGCGGGAAAGGGGGAAGGTGGCCTTGGAGCAGACATGAGTGGTGAGGGTGTGAGCACCCTGCTGTCTGGGGAGGAGTGTCAGGCAGGGGTGGGGTCACGTGGGGGGTGACAGCAGGAGAGTTGGTGTGGCTGGAGGGGTTGGGGGAGACTTCAGAGGAGAGGAGGCCGGAGTGGTGGCAGGCAGAGGGTGTGACATCATTGGGAAGCACAGGAGTGCCGGGTCTGCCGCATGTTCTAAGAGCACACCCGTTGGCTGTGTGGGGAGGCCACTCTGCAGGAGGCAGGGCAGCACCGGAGACCAGCTGGGAGGCTGCCGCCATCATCAGGAGGGAACAGTGTTGCAGACCAGGGTGGTGGCTGCGGAGGTGGTGGGAGGTGGTTGGATTCTGGGCAGAGTGAAGGCAGAGCTGATGTGACCCCCTGATGGGTGGTATGCAAGGTGTAGGAGAAAGAGTTGGGACGGGAGAGCCCTGTTTGTCTACTTACTCACTCTGCTCGCAGGCTAGTCAGCCTCTCAAAGCCACAGTTTTCTCATCTGGAAAATGGGTCACTGGTGGTTGGAGTGGTCAGGAAAGGCTTTGATATTATTGAATGGAACATTTGCTTAAGGAGAGGATGGGGGCTTAGACTAGACATAACTGACAGGGAAAGAGGGGGAGAGAACATCCCAGGCAGAGGGAAGGGCAGTAGCTCAGACTGGGAGGCAGGACTGCGAGGCCTGTGAGCGACACCGGAGGAGCTGTGGACAGAAACCATGGCTGGGGCCCAGGGTCTCGTAGGGGAGGTGCCAGGAGCTGCCGAGATGGGCACAGGTTCGGAGCCCGAGGATTTTTGCAAACACTGAGGCCCTCAATTTTTGAGCATGTTCAGATGGACATACTCAAGCAGGAAGGAACAAGGTTTGGCTCTTGTCCGGGGAGAGTTAACCTCCTGGCCCGGCCTTGCATAACCACAGAGTCTGCTGAGCGCAAGGAGACTCTTCTGCGTGGCAGCCAGAGTGGCAAGCCTGGTGGCTCCGGGCTCTGGCACCGGCCCGCAGAGGAACAAACAGCCCTCCCTTCCCAGATAATGGCCCTCATTGAGCATTGTGTCCGCGGCCCGCGCCCAGCACAGGGCAGCTCAGCCTGGGTAAGTTTCCTCTCTTGGCTGCTTAGCAAAATATTTACACTACGCCTTTCTAGTAAGACAGCTTCTAGGAACCAGCAGGCAGCGGGAGCTGGAGAAAAGCACCCCCCGCCCCACGACTCTGCTTCCAGCTCAAGCAAATGCTGCCATAGACCCAGCGCATGAGCCTGGGTTGGTCATTGCCCTCTGGAACTCTTGCAAACAGGCATTGAGCTAGAAATGTGAAGGTCTGCCTGGCTCCAAAATCATTGGCATCCTCTCTAAGTGAAGAATGGGCTTCATTTTTCTTTATTATGTGAGGGTAGAATTTGGCTGTCTTTAATATCCTGCAAAGGGCTCTTGCTCAGGCACGTGCATAACTTGGGGGGCTAAGATTAAGAACTCTGAACCCTACCTACTTGGATCTCTCCTACAACACCACTGATAGCAGAATAGATACTGTCCCTCCTGCATGTGTCTTTCAGTGGGGAGGAGGTCACCACAGAGGGTGCTGCACTTTAAAAGGTGTCTGGACCAGGCACCCATAGGAGACAGCCAACCATGTTGTCAGAAGACCATTTGAAGAAATGGAGAAAGAGAAGAAAGGTCAGAATCAAAACCAGTGAGTGAGAATCACATGGCTTATCGGTAGGAAGAGGCCACAAACAATAGGCCCTATAGCCATTTCAACCCAAAACACACCCTTTGACCCATGGTGTCACTTCTGGCTTTCTGGCCTATTGAACAATAGCACAGTCTGCACAGTTACGTGTACAAAGGATATTTGCTGAAAAATTCTAGTGGCAAAAATAAAGTTAGAAAAAATCAGAGAATTTCACAGGAGGGAAAGTTTGAGAGTATTCTATCCAATTCATGGTCCACCATTCAGCTACTAGATAGACTTGGAGATTATTATGCTAAGTGAAATCAGCCAGTCAGAGAAAGACAAATACCATATGCTCTCACTTACATGTGGAAGCTAATGAACAAAATAAAGTGAACAAAATAGGACCAGAGGCATGGATCCCTGGAATAGACGGACAGATCTCAGAGGGGAGGGAGGTGGGGGGAGTAGAAGAGATTAGCCACAGAACATATCTGCATGTGTGCATAGCCCATGGACACAGACAACAATGTGGTGAAGGCCGGGGGGCTGGGTGGAGGGGGCAATGGAGGACATCTATAATAGTGTCAAAAGAAAAGGAATGAGACAAACTCTATCTCTGTTCAGAAAGGTAGTAACATGCAATGGTTAGGAGCACAGGATCTGAAAACAAACTTCCAGGGTTTAGATCTGGATCCCATGACTTACAAACTGTGTTACGCAACATCTCTGACCATCAGTCTGGTTTTTTGTTTGTTTGTCTTGTTTTTGTAAAGGAGGGATTATAGTAGTGCCTACATGATAGGCTTGATGCATGTGAGGTCCTTATAACTGTGTTCTAACCTCAAAATGTTGGCCTTTGACCTAGAAAGATTTTCCATGAGAAAAGTAGGGTGTAGAGAAGAAAAGCAAGAGTGATTCCATTTTTATAAAAACAAAAAATGCCTCCTCACTTTCTTGCAAAAAAAAGAAGAGTGATTGCTATTCTCCCAGGACATGAGTGGCCCCCAGAGAGCAGCCCCTAAGGGAGGCCTGAGGCTTATGTGGGAGCTTATGCCAATGACCTTGGAGGTCCCTTCCTAACCTGGGACCCCAAGACTTTGTGGATCTGTCCCGGAAACCTCAAAGTGCATCCTAGGCTGGTATTTGACCCAACAAGATAGTCTGTTGTTCACAAAATGTAGTATATGTCAAGATTAGTGCTTTCTGCAGGTGGGAACAGAGACAGTGGTTGGTGGCTTGGTTTTACAGAAATGTTCACTTCTCTGATGGCACCCATGCAGATCTAGCTGGGGTTTTCCAAGTGACTTTCCTCAGAACAGGTTGGGTTTGCGTGAGCCATACCAGCAACGTCATGGCCCATTTGAGATGGACTCTGCCTCCATTGGCCTCAGTTATGCTCAGGTTCCCCACCCAAGTGCCAGACGCTTTGGGGATGGAGGGAGAAGTGGTAACCGGAGAAGACCCCCATGAGGTGTACCTGTCATGGAAATCAGAGCTGTTTCTTCCACTTCAGCTAGAACCACTTAAGGTGGAGCACAGAGTGCCATATTAGCAGAGAGAAATTTTATACATACACTTGTTGGGGATGCTAGATTTATTCATCTATTTAATAAATGTTTAAGGTTTCAAAAATATTTCAACCAAACGGCAACACCAAAATAGGTAATAATATAACAAATATTAGTAAACCTACCACCCACATTAAAAAGGTTTCAACACATAAGGATGTAAAGTACAGCATAGGGAATATAGTCAATAATTTATAATTGTGCAAGGTGGTTACTAGGCTTATCAGAGGAATCGCTTCATAAATCATATAAATGTCTAATCACTATATTGTACACTGGAAATTAATATAAAATAATATAAATATCAATTGCCATTGACAAATAAAAAGACTTCTACAAATACAGTGGGTGCCTGCGTAACCCTCCACAATCAAAAGTCCCTCCCCCCACTTCCAGAGGAGACCATTGTCCTGAACCTGGTGTTAATGTCCCATGGTTGTTTTCTCAGCACCTACTATGTGCCATACAGGGTACTAGCTGCTAGGTTTACCCCGGTGAACAAAGTGGACAAGGTTCCAGCCCTCAGAGGCCTTGCTGCAGGGTGGGAGGAGACCTAGTCCTTCTCATGAGTCCCTTGGCGAATTCCCGCCTTTAGTTATATAAATGTTCACCAGTCTATCTGTGGCTGTGACAAAGACAAGTCTGGAAGAAGTCTTGGCACTTGCTCTGTCCGTGGTTCTGTGATTTGAGGCAAGTCCCTTCTGCTCCCTGGGCTCCAGCATCTTCCTCTGTCACATGTGGGCTTTAAACTGGATGCTGTTCAAGGGCCTTTCCAGCCCTAGGATCATGGGACGGGTGTGACAGCAGAGACTTAACCAGAGTTATCCAGAGGCGTCGCCACTCATCCTGTGAGGTGGAGCTTTGCTGCCCATAAAGGGGGAGGCACGCCCCAGTGCCTGGGGGATGGGGGTGAGGGGTGGGGCTATTTCATGGGCAGGGCACAAATCACTACTAGAACACGAGGTGAATTTAGAGGAAAACATGGGTGAAGTTCTTTCTTTTACTAATGACCTCTTTAATTCAATAAAACCCTAGTTGGCAGGTACACCTGTGATCCTTATTGCGTAGGATGAGACGATGTTTTAACAAGCCAATATAAGTTGAAGTGCTGTGTAAATGCCAGTGTAGATGCTGTGTGTTTCTGGCAACGCTTGGAACAGTGGCCACCAAATGGCACCACTTCCCAAATAAGAGCTAATGATGTAAAGGGTGGGGCCCACCTGGCATCTTAGCGGCTGGCAGAGCCAGCCCAGTGCTGGCATGCCGGGGCCCAAGAAGCACGGGAGGAATGGTTTAATGAATGGCTCCCTATTGAACACAGCACAACAGAAATTCCCTTCAGATCTCAGTGCCAAGGAGGGCTTTGCTTTTCCTGTGAAACAGGTGTGTTTATCCTCAGGACATTGAGAATGTGCGGTTAACTGCTGTCCCTTTCTCTTTGGCTGCCAGGAAGCTGTACCCCAATCCCAGGGCCAAAACAGAGCCACAAGATGGGGGTCGGGTGGGGTTCTGAACGATTTAACTGTGCTTTTCTAGCCCTTTGGTCTCTACCTTCTGTCTGCCATTTCCCCTGCTTTGATTTGTTGTTTTCTAAACTTGTGTACCTGTTTTGTTTTTTGTAAACCACCTCAGATTCTCTGGAATAAAGCAAGTTAAAATTGTTTAAAACAAAAAGGGAGGTAATGAATTAATTAAGCACACCGCCTAAGACCAAAGCGTTCTGTCTTAGGTCCACTTGGCCCGTGGGATTTCGCTCCAGGAACTGCTTTCCCAGCTAGGGGGCCTGGGTTAGATGGAGAGGGTGGTGGCAAGGAGGTTGGGGTAGCTGTTGCCTGCTCTGCATCCCCAGATCTGATCCAGTCAATCCTCGGAGACCCGTACCTGCTGCTGAACTTTGAGGTGACCTCAGAAAGGGGGACCATCCCTGCAGGCTCAGAACGGCAGGCCCAGGGCTGGTGGCCTTGACGCTGCTCTCTCCCCACCAGGGGATCGGGCTATGGAACATTCTAGTGCAGTCCTCATGTGTGATTGGTTCCTGACCACTAGTTCTGCTCCTGGCCTCAGACTGTCCCTGTTGTGACGAGGCTGTCCCGTCTGCTCCCACACTGCCCAGACGCCGTGCGCTGCTGGTGGCCCATAGCTGTTCGTGGTCGTACAGGCGTTATGGCCTCAGGACCCCTGGGGCTTGGGGTGCTCTGAGAAACATCATGAAGTGCTAACTTTGAAAAGCAAATGACTAAAAACTCTATGCTAAATGAAAGAAGCCAGACACAAAAGCCCACAACTTGTATGATTCCATTTGTACGAAATGCCCAGAACAGGCAAACCCATGGAGACAGAAAGCAGATAAATGAGTTGTTGCCGGGGACCGGGGAGAGGGAATCTGGAGTGACTGCTAATGGGCACCAGGTTTCTTCTCAGAGTGATAAAATGTTCTGGAATTAGACAGTGATGATGGGTGCGCGGCCTTGTCAGCATTCTCAAAACCACTTAATTACACATTTCGAAGGGTGAATTTTATGGTATGGGAATTATACTAAACACCATCCAATGTAGCAGGTTCCGAAAGTTAGGTTTATGAGAAAGAGGCTCAAAGTGGAGAAAATTCTATTTGGTAACTAATACATGCTCTCATTTTGGAAATTAATATATCCCCTTTTCCCAGGAAGGGACTAAAGTGACCCGTGTACCCTATCCACTAACCGAGGTTTTCCACGGTTGAAACTTCACTCGCGCGCTCACGAACACCTGTGAGGTGGGGCCGGCACAGCAAACATAAAGGGGATAAACACAGAGCCTCTGCTATCTAAACGGATACGGTTAGATGGAGATGGATGTGTGAAACTGTTAGGACAGCGTCTGCAGCCCAGTTCTGTGCACATAGTCAGCAAGCAAGAATTAGCAGCTGCGACCGCCACAACAGAGAGGAGCTACAAGTGACCTGGGCGGGCGGGGGCGGTGTGTGATCCCGTTTGGGAAAGAGAAATCACTCATTGGTCCAGAACCTCCTGGGAAATCCATTTGGAGCAGACAGTGGCATGTGAGAAGGATTTAGGGTTCTTGGGAAGGGAGGGGGAGTCCCTGTGGGTGAGTGAGCAGGGCGGTGCCTTGCTTGGCCTCCAGGAAGATGACAGTGCCCAGCACTCCCCGGTGTCCTCTACCACTTGCTCCACAGGGCAGCCCCGCAGCCCCCACTTCAGCTGCTCCAGAGCCCCCTGGGGAAGGGGGCGATGGTCCGTGTCCTGGGAAGAGGTGCTAGGTTTACCCTGCTGCCCTGGCAAGGACAGTGACTAGTAGAGGCTGTCCCATTTCTTCAGGGCAGAGTTCTGAGGTTCTGGGTGACCGGGATTTCAGACTCTCAAGATCTCACCTCTGCTCACCTTCTCAAGTGCGAAGATGAAGGGTGGGATAGGGGCTGGCATCGTGGGGGTCTGGGGGGAAGTGCTCTAGGAGGGTGATTCCAAGCCATGGTGAATTCATTTTTTATGCGCATATCCATCCTGGTTCCCTGAGTTCAGGGCACCTTATTTGCCAGGGCTACAGATGGGGCAGGAAGATGGAAGTGACTCAGATCCTGGGTGCGGGCTCAGGGAGCGAGGGCCCCCCGAGAAGCATGCTGCTAGGAATAAGAGGCCTGGGGCGGTGGGCTCAGCCTGACCACTTTCCAGTCTGGCTATCTGGGGCGAGTCCCAGATGAACCTGTCTCCTCATCTGCAAAGTGAGATGATAAGGCCCTTCCCAGAGGGCTCTTCAGTGGAGGAAGTGTTCAGTTGTGAAGTGAAGTTCAGACATTATGTTTACAGTCCAAAGGGGCAGACGGTGCATAAACTGCAGAGAAGAACCTAGTCCGTTAGATGAGATGGTGAAAGCTGCAATCATGGCACCATGCAAGGTGTGCCCCAATTAGTGTTACTATTATTATCTGCATAGAGGTTTAACACATCCCAGAGTAAAGGGGAATTGGTTCTGTCTGGGACCTTAGAATCCCCCAGGGAGAAGTTGGCAGAGTGACAAGTTGAATTTGGTTGGACAAAGAAGAGAAGGGGTATCAGGCAGCAAGAGAGGGACTGGATCCATGGCCAGGAGTCAGGAAGGGTGAGGAGGTATTGGGGCACAGGTGGGACGGGGTGAGAAGAAGCAGGCTGGGAGGCCAGAGAGACGGGGCAGGGGGCATAGGGTAGAGTATCACAGCCGGCAGGAGGGTGGGGTCCAGTCAGGTCCTGGAGCAAAATCCTGGAGTGGCAAGAAACGGGAGTCCATGTCCTCACAGACCTAGTTGGAAGGTTCCACGAGGGCCAGCATCAGGCCTTCTGAGGGGATCATCCTTGGGGTAGGCAGCTGGTGGACCCAGGCTCAGTAGCAGAAGCATCCAGAATATCAGGGTGGGCGAAGTCTCCAGAGCCCAACTCTGGTCAGTACCCTCCTTTTTCAAACGTGGGAGCAAGTAGTGCAGAATGGGTTCGACTCGCCCAGGTAGCCCAGTGCGGTGGGTGCGAAGCCATCTCTCAACCCCGAGGCTTGCTTCCCGCCTCCTACACCTGGAGCAGAATTCTCGTTTCCCTGGTTAATGATGCAGGTGCCACCCATGGAAGTTAGTGAGCAGGTAGTCAGGGGCACACACTCTCAGGGGCCATCTGCCTGCCCTGACTCCCAGCCCCCCTCTTTATTGGCTGTGTGTCCCTGGGCGAGTCACTTGCTTTTCTGCGCCTTCGCTGTCTCTTCTGTCCAATGCCCCCCCTGCGGGGATGGACACCGTGGGGCCTGAAGAGGATGGCCCTCAGCCGAAAGGGCTCATCTTCCCTCCTGCTGTGTCAGGATCCTGAAAGGGATATTGGCCTCTCTGTCAATGAGTCACACTGCAATGATTTCCTAGATTTCCTAGCTGCAGGGTGCAAGTGCTCACCTCCATGGCTTTCCTAGGAAAAGCCTTCTCGAGACCAAAACTGTGAGTAAGTCTTAAGAAGTCAAGAATCCCGTGAAACGGCATCATCGGGAAAA
Source organism: Noctilio leporinus (assembly GCA_004026585.1). Classification (NCBI taxonomy): domain Eukaryota; kingdom Metazoa; phylum Chordata; class Mammalia; order Chiroptera; family Noctilionidae; genus Noctilio; species Noctilio leporinus. The sequence continues at coordinate 104,543 of PVIW01001806.1, read as the reverse complement.
TCAGAGCCAGAGTCACTGCAGGCCAGTGTCTGCCCCCGGCGGCTTAAGTGATTTCTATTGCAGAAAAGCCAAAGTATAGTCCAAGCTGAGAGCCAACAAAAGAAAGCACAGCAAAGGGGTGCCAGGGTTGCAGTTGCTTAAAGGACTTTTCCAAAAATCAAGTACAGTGCAACCCCTCTTACTTTCTTCAGGCAGGCAGCCAGGGGCAGGCCAGGTCCCAGAAGAGGCGACTGAGTGACAGGGCCAGGGTCTGAGAGGGGAGCCCCGCTGAGGGAGAGCCAGGCCTCCCATCGAGCAAGTAGGGAAGCTCGGGCACTTCTGCCTCAGGTGAAGTCCACCACGTAGTACAGCCCTTCTTCTGGCAGCTTGGGGAGTCCCCTGCCAGTTTCCTCTCTGCAGCCCTTAGAGGGAGACTCGTGGTAGTAACGCTCCACCTTTGTACTTGGAACCCGCCCATGGGATGGGTTCATGATCCCAGCATCACATTCAAGGGCGAACCTTTCAGAAAAATAGACGAAAGACATCACAGGAAGCCCTGTCCAGTTCATTGTTTCATCAGTATCCTTTATTCTCTTCTTCTGTAGTGATGAAAATGTGAGCTGGGCACATGCCACGCAGCTGAAGACTACATTTCCTAGACTTTCTAACAGCTGGGTGTGGTCTGTGGCTGGTGTGAATCCAAATCACAGACACAACTCCCAACCTTGCCCTCCCCCTTCTCTTTCCTGCTGACCAGGATGTGGGTGTGATGGTGGGAGATGGAAGCCAAACCCTGCGGATGACAGAAGAGTAAGATCAAAGATAGCCATGCTGTGAAGCCACCATATCAGCCCAGGGCCAAGGCACTCAGACTGTTACACAAGACAGAAATAAACTTCTGTCTCATCCAAGTCATTCTTGCAGTCCGGTCCTTGTTACAGGAACTAGAACTTGTATGCTGACACGTGTACTAACTTCATAGTATAGTCCTTCCTCTGTAAGTAGGTACGGACAAGCAAGATCACCCAACATTAGGAGAAAACCAATAGCAGAAAGAGAAGGACTAAGAGAGAAAAAAAGAAAAAGAAACTTTAAAGGAAACAGTTCAAATATAAGAAAACTCTTTAAAACTGATCATTATTATATCCAACAATAATTGCAATGATTTCATTTACTAGAATGAAGTTACTATGAAGATAGAATCATCAGAGAAAAGAAAATAATTGTTGAAAATGTGTGGCTCCTGAGAAAATTCTGTAGATGAACTGAATGACAATAAATAAGGGTGAAGACAGGTTGGTGATCTAAACATTAAAACTAGGAACATATCCCAGAATGTAGAATAAAACACCAAGGAGGAAAAAAATGCCTATGGAGGATAAGGCCAGAAGGGTTAGTATCCATCAAACAGGACATCCAGAAACAGACCACAGACGATGACCGAGAGGGATAGAAATAGGCAAAAATATAATAAAAGATATTTTCTCTCAATGGAAGAAACACACACAGATTTTAAAATTAAAAGAGCACACTCAATTTGGACAGAATTAGTGAAAAGAAAATTTAGACCCATTTTGTTGAAATTTCAGAACATAAGATATAAAAGACAAAAAGCTTCCAGAGAGACCAAAACTTACACCAGAACTTCTCACCAGGACAGTGGGGGCAGGGTTCTCAAAAGTCTGCAGGACAGTCACTGGTTCAATTCCCAGCCAGGGCACATATCCAGGTTGCAAGGCAGGTCTCCAGCCAGGTCTGTAGCTGGAAGCAGGTGAAAGGCATGGATGTTTCTCTCCCTCTCTTCCTTCCTCCCTGCCCTTCTCTCTAAAAATAATGAATAAAATCTTTTAAAACAACACAAAAGTCTGCAGGACAATGATTTTGAAATAAGAATTCTATCCTCTCAAACTTTGAAAGCAAATTAAAGGCTTTAATGTAGGAGTTCATAAAGTTTGCCACTCAGTCATCCATATTTGATGGGGAAGAAAAAAAAAAGAAAAAAAACCTCCTGGATTTCTTTCCGTCAATCAAAAAGGGAATCCAAAAAGATGGTGATGTGGGATTCAAAAAGAAGTTAAGATGCCATAAACTCTTTGTAGGAAAATGTATTGGTTGACTTTTTTTCTTGTGGCAAAATTTCAACCCTATGGAAATATAGTTCTTTTAGTTCTTTCTCTTGGGTCCACTCATGCTAAGTAGATCCCCAGAGAATATCCTCACAATCTGTTGTTTACTAGTTTCAATTTTTACAGTTAACCTCTAGACTCTGTAATTATAATATAGAGAAAAATATAAATGTTATGAAATTTGACAGCATAAGAGAAATAACAGATGTAACAAAAAAAATATGAAGATGAACTGGGAAAGGAGGTGTAAAAAGAATGTGCACAGATCTCATTGTTCATAGTAGGAAGTGACCAGACACTGCCTAGATTTGACCGACCAGGAAAGAGTAATTAAAGTATATTAGTTGAAGTTGTTAAAGGCTACCCCCTTTATATACAACTATCAAAAAAGGTGAGATGGAGTGGAAGTTGGGGAAAGGGTAAATACAAACAAATCCCTCCGCTTTGCAGCCAAGTCGGTACTGTAAACAAGTGAGGATGGTTTTGAATTCTATGCCCCGGAAGACAGTAGACCTGGGTGACATGAACATTTTTGTGAAGGAGCGGACTCCAGGGCCCCACTGTTATATCTCATCAGCACTTGCTGCCATGCAGGTGCCTCTGTCTTGTCACTTGGGCATCAGATGTGTCAGGCTGAGGGACGGCTCATTCGTTCACTCCACAGAAGTTGACAGGGAACTCATGTAAAGAAACCAATCTGAAGCCCGATTTGACTCATGCCCTCAGCCTTCCACCACTGTGCTCTGCACACCCCACACTCTAACTAACCACCCTGACTTACCCGCCTTCCCACACACTCAGTGTTTCCCCAGCGTTGTCACACCCTTGCCCACATTAGTCCCCTTTTCTGCTTGGTGAAATCCAACTTGCCCGTGGGAGCCCTGTGTGCCATTCCTAAAGCCCACCCACCTGAGCACTCCCACCACCCCCGCAACCTGCACTCAGAACCTGTTTCCGTCATGGTCTCTGCCACCTCTTATTAACTGTTTCTGTTTGTGTCTCTCTCCTTATAGGCTTTGTATTTTTCAAGTGAAAACTCCATGTTTTTTTTTTTTTTAATTGAGGAATAACATTCATACAATTATGTAAAAATATCATAAATATACACACAGCCTAAGTGTACATATATCGTAAGTTGTACATACAACTCGTATACTTTTTACATCTATACACCCATATAATACGTATGTAACCAAGTAAGGATGTGATACATTTCTCTCACCCCAAAAAGCTCCTACCTTCCCCTTCCTAGTCAATAACCATCTGCCCCATTAGAACGACTATTGTAATTTTTTTTTAAGATTTTTAATAATTGTTTTTAGAGGGAGAAGAAGGGAGAAAGGCAGAGAGGGAGAATATCAATGTATGGTTGCCTTTCACCTGCCTCCAGCTAAGGACCTGGCTGGAGACCTAGCTTGCAACCTGGTTATGTGCCCTGGCTGGGGAATCAAACCAGTGATCTTTGGGTTCACAGACCGGCACCTTATCCACTGTGCCACCAGCCAGGGCCTATTTAATAATTCTTATATAAATACACCACAGTTTTATTTATCCATTCTATTTGTTGTTGGCATTTGGGCTGCTCCTAGGTTTTTGCTGTCATGAATAAAGCTACTATGAACATACTTGTTTGTGTTTTTTGGCAGGCATATATGTGCATTTCTGTAGAACATGTTCTTAGTTGAGGAATTTTGAGGTCATGGGGTAGGTGAGTGTTTAGCTTTGAAGATTTTGCCAATCAAATGTCCAAGTGCTTGTGGCTACCTTCCCACCAATAATGTACAAGAAGAGTTCCAGTTGCTCCACTTCCTCGCCAACATTAGATATCATTTTGTTTGTTTCGTCTTAGCCATTTTGGTGAATATATGGTGGATTTTATTTACATTTTATATTTTCCTAGTGAGTGATAGTGTTGAGTACCTTCTTTTCATATGCTTATGCACCCTTTAGATAACATTTTTTCAAAAATACATAATCAAACCTTTCATCATTTTAAAAAATTGTGCTGAAATATACATAACATAAAATTGACCATCTTACTCATTTTTAAGTTCAATAGTGTTATTTTCACACTGTTCTGCAGTGTGAATGAGTCTCCAGAACTCTTTTCATCTTGCAAAGCTGAAACCCTACATCCATTAAACGATGACTCCCCTTTTCTCCTCTCCCAGCCCCTGGCAATCACCATTATTTCTGTCTCTATGAATTTGGCTATTCTAGGTACCTCATGTAATCGGAATCTTATAGTGTTTGTCTTTGTGTGACTGCTTATTTTGCTTAGTATAATGTGCTTCAAGGTTGATCCATGTTGTAGAACATGTGCATGCAATATTTTCCCTTTTTTAAGGCTGGGTAATATTCCATTGCATGTGTATACCACATTGTGTTTATTTATTCGTTGGTCTTCGCACATTTGATTTGTCCCCACCTTCCTGCCATTGGGATTAATGCTGCAACGAGCATAGGAATACACATATCTCTTTGAGACTCTGCTTTCAATTCTTTGGACTTCGCCCTGAGAAGTAAAATTGCTGGATCATAAGGTAATTCTATTTTTAATTATTTTGAGAAACCGCTATATTGTTTTCCATAGAGGCTGCACCATTCTGCATTCCCATAAGCAGCACACCATGGTTCCCATGTCTCCACATACTTGCCCACACTTTCTGGTGGTTTTTTTGTTCTGTTTTGGTTTTGGTTTTGGTAGTAGCCATCCCAATGCACATGAGGCAGTATCTCTCATAGCTTCGCTTTGCACTTCCCTAATAAATAACAGTGTTGAGCATCTTCTCACGTTTTTGTTGGCCATTTGTAGATCTTCTCTGGAAAAAAATGTCTATTCTAGTCCTTTTCTCATTTTTTAACCTGGTTGTTTGATTTGGTTTTTGAGGTTTGGGAGTTCTTTTTATATTATGGATATTTTAACCCCTATCACATACTTGACTTGCAAATATTTTCTCCTATTCTGGAGCCTGCCTTTTCCCTTTGTTGACTGTCCTTTGATGCACAAAAGTTTTACATTTTGATGAAGTCCAGCTTACCTGTTTCTACACTGGTTGCCTGTGCTTTTAGTGTCATATCTAAGAAGTACATTGCTAAGTCCAGTATCATGAAGCTTTTCTCCTGTGTTTTCTTCCAAGAGTTTCATAGTTTTAGCTCTTCTGTTTAGGCCTTTGTCCATTTTTAGTTAATAGCCAAAAGTTAATTGGGCTGTGTGCCTTTCTAAAATTCCTTTTCAGGGATATTTGGTATTCTGGATGAGTTCTTTGTCAGATATGCATTGCAAATATCTCCTTCCTGGCTGTGGTTTGTCTTTTTATTCTATAATTTGTGTCATCTGATAAGCAGACCTTTTTATTTTAATGAAGCCCAATTTATCAGTTCTTTCCTTTATAATTAGGTGATTATGCTTTTGTGAACTGTGTAAGAAATCTTTGCTGGATCCAAGTTCATGAAGCTATGTTCTTATGTTTTCTTCTGCAATTTTTATGGTTTAATCTTTTGTATTCAGGCCGGTCATCCATTTCACAGTAATATTTGTGTATGGTGTGTGATAGAAGCCTAGTTCATTTTTCCCTTATGGATATCTCATTGCTTCAGCACTAGTTACTGAAAAGATGATCATTTCTCCACCAAATGTGGCAACACCTTAATTATAAATCAGGTGACTAGATGTATATGTGGTCGTCTGTTTCCTTACTCTATAGTTTCCATTGGTTTTTCTAAAAATCTCTCCTTGTGTTGGTACCACACAGTCAACTTTATAGTAAAGTCTATCATTTGTTTTCCTGTTATTGGCCTGGCATGGAGCAGGTCCATGTAATGCTTGAAGGCTGAGTGAACAAGTAAAATGAACATAAGAATGATCATTATAACTACTGTATCATTACCAGTACAGTTATACCCATCCTGCCACGTGGATAAAAATGGTAGAGACCACACATAATTTGTACTTTTGTCATTACACTGTATGCATCACCTAGTCTCCCTGGTCATTTGTCCTTATATAGTTTATTCTGTAGTGTGTGTGTTGTTATGGTGTGTTCTGTGTATTTTCCTTCATAGTAGACCAAAGAACCTTAACCACTTAGGACGCTTACAGGCAGGTGTGCCATTTGTACCATGATCATTTGTGCTGAAACAAAATGTCATCAAAGGAACTAATTATAGAGAATAGGCCGATGTAACAAATGCCGAGTGCAGGTCTTTCTTAGGCAACATTGATGAGAGACTGGCAGAATGTAAATGGCCAGAAGAGAAGTCGCCTGACCCTGTCCAACTCTCATTTCAGGCTTTGTTCTTTCCTGAGCTCTTTTACCCACAAGTACTTCCTGCACCTTCATTTAAGATGAAGCTGGTTGAGTTCAGTTCAGATGCTTGCCAAGTGCTCAGGGGTGTCCTGTAGCTTCCTTTCATCTTTACTGGAATCAGGTGGTTGTAAACAAATGATGAGATGGGTAGGTGCCTAAGAAACTAGATTGGTAGCAATTGATAACGTAGTAGATGAATAAACTACAGGTATCTGGGTTTCATCAGACCCTAGTTGAGTCAGGACTGCAGTCCCTGACCTCAGTTCCTTTTCAGTCTCAATGGGAACAAGAATTTAACACTTTCAGTATTTTTCTAGGTGATAGGAAGGAACGCTGCTAGGAACAATGCCTGGTTACCCACAGTGTCAGGACTGTGATTTAAATCTGAGTCCTGCCTGTGAGGTTGGCATGGCCCCAGCTGCCTTGAGGGTCTGACTTGCAGAGGCCGTCTGATGGCCTGTCCAGTTTCAGGCAGGCTCCCGTTCTGCCACTGTCATCTGTGATTTTGTGCTTCAGTTTCCCCCTCTGTAAAAGGGGGATGATAATAGTTCCTGTCTGATAGAGTTATTGTGAAAGCGCTAAAACAGCCGCAGCATGTATTAAGAGTTCAGTTGTTCAGACCAGGCACAGGGTATCAGTTTGAACCATCTTTGACTGGGGTATCACAACCACAAATGATCAGGGCTGCACCTGGGCTTCCGAAGGACCAGCAGAGTGGAGTTCTGGCTGCATTATTGCCTAATCTTGACTGTGAGATATGATCCTGCTTTCTTTGGGAGTGTTGCTGGAAACCTTGTCCTCACTGGGAGTGTCAGTTCCACCTTAGTCTCTGGGTTCTCTGACAGGAAGACAAACATTAGCCAGATATAACTCACCTGATATTGCCTAGCTTTCTCTTTGCTTTTTGAACCAATTTGAATAGAATTTGCTTTTTGACCAATGTGTAGAAATCCCAAGCCCTTGGCCAGGTTTTAGGGTTGAGAAGAAGAAGGAAAAGCAGGAAGACAGAAACCACAGTCACCCAAGGGAAGTGATTTGGGAGTCTCCCAGACAGTGACTAATTCACCGCTGATTGCTGGAGGGAGGACACATTTATTGAGAAACTCAGTTCCGAGCAGGGTAGTGCAGAGTGATTTGCCCACGAAGAGGAGACACTGGTGCATGTGGAGATGGACACAGCTAACTGGGAAGACTTCCTGGAGGGGCTGGCGTGCTGGGAAGAAAGGCACAATCCATCTGGGCGGTTCTGACCAAGGTCAGCCATCTTGGGGGTTTTCTCAACAGTGACTGGTACTTGGGGTTCACATCTTACCTCTACCCTTTCTTGTATCGTCTGAGGCAATTAGCCTCACCTCTTTGAGCCTCAGTTTTTTCATCTGCAAAAAGGGGACATGTATGAGTATTAATGTGTGAACGTTTAGTATAGTTTGGCACATGTTAGATGCTCATTTAAGCATTTTAAAAATAGTTTCAGTATTTGACTCAGTGCTGGGTCCAGGGCCAAGCACAGAAAATGCAAAGTTGAATAAGGCCCCGTCTCTGCCCATTCCAGGAGGTTTGTTGTAAAGATGCTGATGAACTGGTTAAGCCACAGGCCTAACCCCTATCAGATACCTTGGGCTTCTTGGGGTTCATGGAAAACTTCTTCTCAGCATAGGCAATCCATCAGACCCTGGGTCGTGCCTATTTTCCATGAGTGAATCCAGGCCAGGGGGTATGAGTGAACTGGAAGCCTGATCCAGCCAGTAGCATACCCCTGGCCACCATATGGGGCCAGATTTTGCCTTCCACCTTCTTTCTGAAGCTCGGTATTGACCCCAGGCCTGTTAGATTTATTTGGCACAACTAAGCCTTCACAGTTTAGAACTTTTTCTATTCTAGTGCCTAGGAAGGAACATGTGGAAATACCTGACTATACCCTGAACCCACCCTAGGAAATGTGAGACCCCTGCCATGGCATATGGGCTCAGGAGCCCCAAACCTTGGGCTGGGGGAGAAGCAGAGAACCCATCATCCTCTGTGGACACATTCCAGCCTCCTGTATTCTGCATAGGTTGTACTTCCCATCTAGACCAGAATCCCTTTCTTCTGAATCTATCATCATTTCCCCCATCTTGGTCCTTAGGGAACCGCGATGTGTAAACAGAGAGATTAGAGCATGTTGGTTAGGTTTAATGTACCGGTAAAAGTGCAGGGTGGGGCATGGAGGCTGGGAAGGCTGGGAAAGCTGATTGTAATGGGGCTGAAATGCCATTGGTTGGATTTCCCTTCAGTGGGGAGCCACTGAGAATTCTTAACAGGGGAACAGGTCTGGTGAGGTTGGCTTTTGAAGTTATTTCTCTTGACACAAGGAATGATGGAGTAGGGTGGAGTACGGTGGGAGAAGGTAGGCAACCTGGAGGCAAGGTAGAAGAATTTCATCAGTTTCCCCAAATGCCAATCTGCACAAAAGCATATGTTGGATTTACATGGGGAATTTTGGAAAAATGTAGATTCTGGGGCCCTTTCCCCACGTATCTGATTCCGTGGATCTGGAATGGGGTTAACACCTGTGCTTTTAGAAGACACCCCAGGAAATTCTGGTAGGGTGATGGTGGACTCTTCAATAATGATGTTAGGACAACTGGCTAACTATATTGGAAACAAAATCAAGCTTTATCTTTATCTCACTTCTTACCCAAAGATAAATGCCAGATGCAATTGAAAAGGAGGAACAGAAGGACAGAGGAAAGGAGGGGTAAAAGGAGTGAAGAAAATAAATAAACCATAAAGAAATTGGAAGAAAATTTGGTGACATTCTAAAAAATAATCTTGGATATGAAAGCTAGAAGTCATAAAGGGAAATATTGATGATGCATTTGGCCACATGGAAACAAAATTATTCTGTTTAACAAAGTTGAAAACTAATAATAATAAATAAGTAGAAATATTTATATAATTATATAATACAGCAAAAAGCAAAAAGTAGGTTTACAGTTGTTTGTATAATACAATAATTAATAAGTATTAGTACAAGAATAAACTGTTTCACATACTCACAACTGTAAATCTACTTTTGCCCCACCCTGTATAAAGAGTCAATACCACCAATATCAAAGAGCTTATCTAAACAAATAAGAAAAATGTAGTTCATTAGAAACATAAGTGAAAATATTAAAAAATAATTGCCTGAATGAAATAATTGTTTAATAAGTTTATGGAAAGTTCTAAGCCTCCCTAGAGATCAAGAAATATAGGTTTAAAATATAATAATAAAGTGCCATTGTGGTCAATAGAAGAATGACCCTCAAAGAAGTCCACATTCTAACTCCTGAAACCTTGTGACTATGTTGCCTTTCATGGCAAAGGGGACTCTGTAGGTGTGATTAAATTAAGGATCTGGAGATGGGGAGATTATCCTGGATTATCCAAGATTGCCCACATAATCACGAGAGTTTTTATAAGTGAAAGAGGGAGGTGGGGCCATCATTAGTGTCATTCATTGTGGGAAGGATGTGGCAGACTATTGCTGGCTTCGAAGCTGGAATGTACCACGAGCCAAGGAATGCAGACGGCCACTAGAAGTTGGAAAGGTGAGGAGATGGATTCACCACTAGAGCTTCCAGAAAGATAAATGGCCCTATCTTGACTTCATTTAGCCCAGTGAGACCCATTTCAGACTTCTGGCCTCTAGAACTGTGTGATAATAAATGGTGCTGTTTTTACCAGCTAAGTTTGTGACAATTTGTTCCAGCAGCAATAGGGAACTAGTACACTGATTTCATGTTAGTAAATATTAAAGACATTGGTTATATTCTGGGTAGAAGAAAGTCTGGAGAAAGTCCTCACACTCAATTGGAGTGTAAATTTGTGCTTGCAGGGAGCTCTCTGTCAGTACCTATCAAAAGCTTCATGGTACATTCCCTTTGGCCAAGTATTTCCCCTTCTTGGAATTTATCCTGTGGATATGTTCACAGTAGTATGCAGAGGCTTTTTTCATAGCCACATCCATCCTTACTATGGCCTGAGGCTTAGACCTCAGTTGGCCCAACACCTGGGCCCTGACAAACCCTCTACCTCTGGCCTCATGTCACTGGTGGCTTTTACAGGTGCCCTCACCAGTTGTCTGGAGAAACAGGTGTTTTTTCCTGTTACTTCAAGTTTATCTTAAAACTTTGCACATATCCTCAGAAGCATAGAAGGTAGAAAAGTCATTTTCTTAGTGTCGTTTGGTCACAGTGATTAGAAACTGCCTTTCTAGAGGAGTTGAAGAGTTAAGTGATCAAATGTTTATGCCAACCTGAATTGTAATCCAAAACTACTTCCTATAGTTTTGTCCCATGCCCGCACCCACAACAACCCTGAATGCCCCTGCCCCCTTGCATTAAGAACCTCAGACCTGTCATGAGGTGCAGAGCAGAGCAGCAGAGAGCACTGCCCCAGGAGTCTGAGGACTTGTCTGGCCCTGGGCTGGTCATTTCCCACCGTGGCTCAGTACCTTCCCTACAGAACAAAGAGCTGGGCTCTCTGGCTTCAGGTCTCACTGACTCCACAACCTGGGGACCAGTGGCACTGGTAGCACTTCCCTCAGAGCAGGCAGGCAGAGAGGCTGTCCCCAAGGAGCCCCAGGCCAGCTCATAGGCATAAGCCAAATGCTGACCCTAGGTTGGGCATATGGTCACCTGATGACATCATAGTCTCCCGACTATTGCCCTCATCCACCCACCCCTCCCACCTGACTTGGGAATTGCCCCAAACCCCAGTCATTGGGCATTTTCCAAACCTACGCCTGGAGAGCCTGGTGGCTCAGTGAAGGGACAACTGCAAAACTGGACAAGGTACGTCCTCCTTGGCCAACTGACCCCCCACTCAGACTGTTAATTTACCACCCAGTCATGCTGCAGGGTCCCACCCATCCATCAGAATAAACAAAGCGTACTTCTAGCTAGCAGGAATGGTGGGGAGGGTGCAGGTGCTTTGACATCTTTGCATGAAAGGGTCAGTAGGAATAAGAAGTATAGGTAATCCTTTATTATCCACACACAGCACCCGAGGGCCCCTCCCCAACACAGGTGCAGCAGGCCCAGAAGTCCCAGACCAGCCTGGAGAACAGCACTCTGTCTACACTACAGATGACGTCTGCCTTGTCTGACTTGTAGGTGACTCAGCACTTCTACCCAGCATAGCTTGGATAATTAAGGCCTGGTATAATGCCACCAGGATGGACTCCCCTACATTAGCCAGGCTCCTCATTTGTCCTGTCCAAGAAGACCTGCTTTGCTGTTAAACCTCCAGACACCTGCTGACACTCTGCATTGGAGACATAGCCATGCCCCCAGGCCTAAGCCAGCACTTCCATAGAACAGAGAGCCGTAGATGAAAGTGCCCTCTGCACCATGGAAGTCATAGAGAGCATTGATTCATTAAAGCAGGAGACAAACCCTGGCCAGAGATAGGACAGCCTATCTCTGCGAGCATTACTGGGTGACTTTTAGGAAAAATCACATCATCATTCTAGGCCTCAGTCTCTTCATCTGTCAAGTGGGAGGATTGTCCTAAATAACCAATCTCTAGGAAACCATTAGATCACGGTGTAATTTCAGCCCTCATAGCAAAGATCAAAAGTTTATCCCAGATATCCAGAGTGAACACTCGTGCCTGGTGTGGGTCTCAAGGTAAATATTGATTGTAAGGGTCACCATTTGTCCCAATCTGCCTGGGGCAGCCCTGGTTTATTCCTGTTGCTCCCCTATAATCATTGGTAACAACTCTTTCATTCTCAAACGTGCCCCAGCTTGAAGGATGTCTTACATGGTAGCATGATGAAGTGAGGCTCCCCCGCTGTACCCACATTGGCCCTACTTTGGGAGGATACCCTCTCTGCCTGAGTCAAAGGAGGGCTTCGATGGCTCCAATAATAGCCTTTGCTGAATTGCGACCTTCCGTTGACAAAAACCCATCACTGCATTTGCACGAGGAATGTCATTTGAAGACACAGGTGACCTCATACATCATTCACTGTCCCTGTCCCATAGGAATAGGTTCTTTTCAAGCAGTACTTTGCTTCCTGCAAGAACTGAGATAATTTTTCATCTCTGTCTCATAAGGACTCTGTAATGGGCGACATCTCTCCTTTCTCCTTAGTGGCCGGGAAGCACAAATATAATTGTATAGCTGAGCTATAGAAACACTGTGAACCCCTATGATTGGTATACCAGTGTTCTTTCCATTTCTCCAATCCTGACTTCCTGCCTTATTTACATTTTCCTGTGTTCTGATTTGTTATTTATTTGTAGAGATAGGGGTAGGAAGAGAGGCAGAAAGGGAGAGAGACATCAATGTATGGTTACCTTTCACCTGCCTCCAGCTACAGATCTGGCTGGAGACCTGGCTTGCAACCTGATTATGTGCCCTGGCTGGGGAATCAAACCAGCAACCTTTAGGTTCACAGGCCGGCGCCTTACCCATGGTGCTAACCGGCCAGGGCCTTGATTTGTTATTCTAACTTAAAGTTATATTTATTTATAGTTTGTTATTTTATAAATAACTATAGAATTTTGCTTGAGTGTTTTTAGAACCGAGATGGAAAGGAAACACAAAAGAAATAAATGTATAATTTAATTTTTAGCTAATAGGTTGAACCATCTGCTCCTCCATGGCATAACATTACATCCAAGGCCCCGCTACTTGTGAGACAATTATTGGAGTCTTTCAGACTTGTTGACTTTCTGAACACCCTGTGAAGGAGCAAAAAGTGAACTCTTCAAGCCTGCACCAGAAAATATCCAGTGAAAAGCAGGGCAAGGGCATGAAGGGAGCCCGAGGCCAGGATGCTGGGGGCAGAGCATGCCCACAGGAGAGGGGGGAAGGCCAGGGAGACACTGGTCACTCACTCAGGCCCTCACCCAGATCACTGACACCAGCGAGGTTGGGGAGTGAACTCCAGCCACAGGAAACCTGGGCTCAGGGGCCAGCCCTGCCTCTTAGAAACAGGGGAGCTTAGTAGATCACCTTCCCTCTATGGTCCTCAGTGTTTTTCCCCCTGAAAGTAAGGTGGTGGGTTGAGAATAGAGTCCAGACTTCTGTCTCAAACAGCTTTGGATAAATACTGGCCATGCTGCTGAGGACAGGGGGCTCTGAGATTCACTGGAGCCCAAGAAGCCTCAACTGCCTGACTTCCAGCCGGCCCTGGGGAGATGCACACACTCAGAAATCCACCCAGAACTTTTCCCCTCAACTTAGAAAGGACGTCCATTCTGAGCCACTTCTGGGGTATCCCTGGGGCCCTGACTGAGTGAGGAAAGGCTTCGAAGCTGGAAGAACCTTCCAGAATGATCCTCCCTCCCAGCTCTTGCTTGGCAGAGCAGGTGGTCATGGCTGTGCTGGACTGCGCGCTCCCATGGGCTAGGTCAGGGGCTTTAGCTTCACAGCTGGAGAGGTGGGTTAGAAAGGAGTAAGAGCCATAAGTGACGCCCCTCCTGGGCACCTTCAGAATCCAGGGCCAGAGGGAGTAACACCTGAGAATAACTTACACCTTGGAGAGCTCACCCTTGAATACCTCACAGCACCTCCCCCCGCACCAGCCGGTCTTTGCGCACCAGCAACCACCTCCGTTACCATGCTGGAGCCCACTGGAGCCCAAGGCACAGTTGAGGCAGGAATTGTTGTCATCCATCTTCTAGGTCAGGCAACGATGCTTAGGGAGCTAAAGCCTACTCAGAGGGCTCACAGCGCAGATACTAGAGCCAGGCCTCTTGTCCCTAACTGCTTCTGACACCACACGCAGCCACAGTCCCCAGAACCACAGCTGGAATTGGAGTCACCCAACAGTGCTGTGAATGTGGGTGAGGGAGGGATAGGCTATGCCCAGAAGTGCAGAGCCAGGAGGTGTGGGTGCTGCTTGAATCTCCCTTGTTAAGCTGTCAGGGATCTCACTGGGTTTCACAGAGTCAGAGATGCCCAGGCTGTGGACCAGTTGCCATAACTCTCTCTTCTCTTATGTGTGTGTGTTTTTGTCACCTAGAAGAGCGTGAATTCCCCTCCACGGCTGTTGATCTCCAAGACGGGACGAAAGGGGGAGAGGCGGACGGAGCCACCTGCAGCATCCAGCGTGGCGCCTCTCATGCCAGGACCAGGGATGACTGGGCCACGCACACAGACGCCTCTAGCCCTCAGCAGCTCGCATAGCACACAGGGGACTCATGGGGGGCCGCGTGCCGCTGCCAACTGATACAAGACGATGGCAACACTGACGCCCTTCGCGACGTTTCCACGACAGACATTCAGGCAGAAAGTGCTGGCGCATTTTCTGTCTGTAGAGTAGAGGGCCATGCCTCTCCGATGTGACTAGTTCCAGCCCTGATGACTTGCTCTGAGTCCACTCACAGCCAGTGACACTTGCAAAAAACAAAAAACTCCCAAAACTGTCTTGGGTTTGGCTTCCTCCGCTCTTGACCAATGTGGCCAAAGCCAGACACCTTCTCGGGACACTTAGATTACCCATAAATGCAGCCCACCCTGACCCTCCCTGAATAGCACCTGAAGTCTCTGTGGAGGTCATGGATCCTGAACAAAGTGTCAAGGGCACCAAGAAGGCTGAGGGAAGTCCCCGGAAGCGGCTGACCAAAGGAGAGGCTGTTCAGACCAGCGTGTCGGCCAGTGCGCAGTACCCAGGCAGCAGCACAGCTGCCGCCCCCAAAGGCCCGGTCCAAGAGCTCCTAGCCCCACAGCCGTTCCCAGGCCCCTCGTCGGTGCTGAGAGAAGGCTCTCAGGAGAAAACGGGCCAGCAGCAGAAGCCCCCCAAGAGGCCGTCCGTTGAAGCCTCGGTCCACATCTCACAGCTTCCGCAGCACCCTCTGACACCAGCATTCATGTCGCCTGGCAAACCCGAGCACCTCCTGGAGGGGTCCACATGGCAGCTGGTTGACCCTATGAGACCCGGACCCTCAAGCTCCTTCATGAGCCCTGGGCTCCATCCTCAGGGCCAGCTCCTCCCTTCCCATGCTTCCATCATCCCCCCGGAAGACCTGCCTGGCATCCCCAAAGTCTTTGTGCCACGTCCCTCCCAGGTTCCCTTGAAGCCCACGGAAGAGGCCCACAAGAAGGAGAGGAAACCCCAGAAGCCAGGCAAGTACATCTGCCAGTACTGCAGCCGGCCCTGCGCCAAGCCCAGCGTGCTCCAGAAACACATCCGCTCACACACGGGCGAGAGGCCCTACCCCTGCGGCCCCTGTGGCTTCTCCTTCAAGACCAAGAGTAACCTCTACAAGCACAGGAAGTCCCATGCCCACCGCATCAAAGCTGGCCTGGCCTCTGGAGTGGGCAGCGAGATGTACCCCCCGGGGCTGGAGATGGAGAGGCTCCCAGGGGAGGAGTTTGAGGAGCCCACCGAGGGAGAAAGCACTGATTCAGAGGAGGAGACAGGCACCACATCCGCTCACCCTGCTGAACTCTCCCCGAGACCTAAGCACCCCCTCCTGTCCAGCGGTTTGTACAGCTCTGGGAGCCAGGGTTCCAGCCACGAACGCGGCTCCTTGTCCCAGTCCAGCTCAGCCCAGTCGCTCGAGGACCCCACTCCATTCGTGGAACCCTCATCCGAACACCCCCTGAGCCATAAACCCGAAGACACCCACACCATAAAGCAGAAGCTGGCCCTCCGCTTGAGTGAGAGGAAAAAGGTGATCGACGAGCAGACGTTCCTGAGCCCGGGCAGCAAAGGCAGCACGGAATCCGGGTATTTCTCCCGCTCGGAGAGCGCGGAGCAGCAGGTCAGCCCCCCGAACACCAACGCCAGGTCCTACGCGGAGATCATCCTGGGCAAGTGCGGGCGGATCGGGCAGCGGACCACCATGCTGACGGCCACCTGCACTCAGCCCCTCCTGCCTCTGTCCGCTGAAGACAAGCCCGGCCTGGTGCCTTTGTCTGTGCCCCGGACGCAGGTCATCGAGCACATCACCAAACTCATCACCATCAACGAGGCCGTGGTGGACACCAGCGAGATAGACAGCGTGAAGCCGAGGAGGAGCTCGCTGTCTCGGCGCAGCAGCATGGAGTCACCCAAATCCAGCCTCTACCGGGAGCCCCTGCCGTCCCACGGCGAGAAAACAAAGCCCGAACCATCACTGCTGAGCCTGCAGCACCCGCCCAGCACCACCCCCCCTGTGCCTCTGCTGAGAAGCCACTCAATGCCTTCTGCCACCTGCACCCTCAGTACCCCCCACCACACCTTTCGCGGTAGCTACTCCTTTGACGACCACATCGCCGACTCCGAAGCCCTGAGCCGCAGCAGTCAAGTGTTTACCTCCCACCCCCGGATGCTCAAGCGCCAGCCGGCCATTGAACTCCCTTTGGGAGGCGAGTACAGCGCCGAGGAGGCGGGGCCCAGTAGCAAGGACACAGCCCCCAAACCCGCGGAGGAGCCAGAACCCAAGGAAAGCGAACTCACCAAAAAGACCAAGAAGGGCTTGAAAACAAAAGGGGTGATCTACGAATGTAACATCTGTGGTGCTCGGTACAAGAAAAGGGACAACTACGAGGCCCACAAGAAATACTACTGCTCAGAGCTTCAGATAGCAAAGCCCGTCTCTGCAGGTGCTCACGTGTCTCTGGAAGCCGAGAAGAGTCAGGCTGAGCACGAGCCCTGGTCCCAGATGATGCATTACAAACTGGGGACCACCTTGGAGCTCACCCCGCTGAGGAAGAGGAGGAAAGAGAAGAGCCTCGGGGACGAGGAGGAGCCACCTGCCTTTGAGTCCACGAAAAGTCAGTTTGGCAGCCCCAGGCCATCGGAAGCTGTTCGGAACATTCCCCCGGAGTCCACCAAGTCACCAGCAGAACCCGGTAAATCAGCGCCCTCCCTGGAGGTACTCTCGGGCTTCCAGCCAAGGACTCCCAAGCCAGGGTCCGGTTCGGAATCAGGAGCGGAGAGGAGAACAACGTCCAAAGAAATTTCTGTCATCCAGCACACCAGCTCCTTTGAGAAGTCGGACTCTCTGGAGCAGCCCAGTGGCTTGGAAGGGGAAGACAAGTCTCCGGCCCCAGCCCCGTTCTCGTCACCCCCGCCTGCCCCACACGGACGCCCGATGCACTCCCTGCAGCCCAAGCTGGTCCGCCAACCCAACATTCAGGTTCCTGAGATCCTGGTAACGGAGGAGCCCGACCGGCAGGACGCAGAGGCAGAGCCACCCCCGAAGGAGCCTGAGAAGACAGAGGAGTTCCAGTGGCCCCAGCGCAGTCAGACTCTTGCCCAGCTCCCCGCTGAGAAGCTGCCACCCAAGAAGAAGAGGTTGCGCCTGGCCGAGATGGCCCAGTCGTCAGGGGAGTCCAGCTTTGAGTCGTCTGTGCCTCTGTCCCGCAGCCCAAGCCAGGAAAGCAGTGTCTCCCTGAGCGGGTCCAGCCGCTCCGCCTCCTTTGAGAGGGAGGACCACGGAAAAGCTGAGGCCCCCGGGCCCTCCTCCGACACACGCTCCAAACCCTTGGGCACGCACATGCTGACGGTCCCCAGCCACCACCCACACACCCGGGAGATGCGGAGGTCAGCCTCCGAGCAGAGTCCCAATGTTTCCCATTCCGCCCACATGACCGAAAGGCGCAGCAAATCATTTGACTACGGCAGCTTGTCCTTGGCGGGCCCTGCTGCACCCGCGCCAGTGGCCCCAGCGGCCCCAGCAGCCCCAGCAGTTCCAGCGGCCCCTCCAGAGAGACGAAAATGCTTTTTGGTGAGACAGGCTTCTCTGAGCAGGTTTCCAGAAATGGAGCCTGAGGCTGCCCCCAAAGGAAGACAGGAGAGTGAGGAACCAAAACCCTCATCCAGTAAAACTTCGGCCAAAAGCTCACTGCCCCAGATTTCCTCAGCGGCCACCTCCCACACGGGGCACACGGGAGGCAAGAGCCAGGTGCAGGACAGACCCGCGCTGGGGGCCACGCCGCCCTACACGGAAGCACTGCAGGTGTTCCACCACCCCAGCGCCCAGCTCCCTCTGCGTGAGAAACCGTGCCTGCCCCCGCCCGTCTCCCTTTTCTCCTTCCAGCACCTCCTGCAGCATGAGCCCCGGCAGTCTTCAGAATTCTTCTCCACCCAGGCCATGTCCAGCCTCCTCTCCTCGCCATACTCCATGCCCCCGATTCCTCCCTCTTTATTTCAAGCCCCGCCGCTTCCTCTCCAGCCTGCTGTGGTGCACCCAGGCCAACTCCACCTCCCCCCGCTCGTGCCTCACCCAGCCAGCATCCCCTTCCGGCAGCCCCCTTCGTTTCTACCCGTGCCATACCCATCCTCCTCAGCACTCTCTTCTGGGTTTTACCTGCCTCTGCAATCCCAGTTTGCCCTTCAGCTCCCCGGCGATGTGGAAAGCCAGCTGCCGCAGATCAAAACCAGCCTGGCCCCACTGGCGACGGGAACGGCGAGCCTCTCCCCCAGCACAGAGTACGGCAGTGACATCCAGCCGCCCCCTGTGGCTCCCCCAGCCAGCTCCTCAGCACCCACGTCAGCCCCTCCGCTGGCCCTGCCCGCCTGTCCAGATACCATGGTGTCCCTGGTTGTGCCCGTCCGAATTCAGACCAACATGCCATCCTATGGAAGCGCCATGTACACCACCCTCTCCCAGGTCCTGGTCACCCAGTCCCAAGGCAGCTCAGCAACCGCAGCTCTTCCCAAGTTTGAGGAGCCCTCGTGCAAAGGGACGACCGTGTGTGGGGCAGACGTGTACGAGGTCAGGCCCAGACCAGCTGGGATAAGTGAAGAGCAGAGCCGGGGTTTCCAGACTCCGTACCTGAGAGTGCCTGTGACGTTACCTGAAAGAAAAGGCACGGCGCTGACCTCAGAGAGTGTCTTGAGCCCGGAGGGGAGTTCATCCACAGTGGGGGGAAGCAAACGTGTCCTTTCGCCTGCGGGCAGCCTTGAACTCACCATGGAAACCCAGCAGCAGAAACGGGTGAAGGAAGAGGAGGCTTCCAAGGCAGATGACAAACTAGAACTGGTAAAACCGTGCAGCGTGGTGCTCACCAGCACTGAGGATGGCAAGAGGCCAGAGAAACCCGCCGTGGGCAGCCAGAGCCAGGGCAGGAGGGAGCTAGAATTGCGGTCCAGCCTGCCCACAGACCCATCTGACCCGAAGGAAACTCCTCCCCTTTCTCATGCCACACTACCCCATGCGACAGCTCCGGGTCCAGAGACTCTGAAAGAGTATGTGCAGCCATCGGGCCAACCTCAGCGAAGAGGCTTGCCCTCTCTGAGCGTGAAGAAAGAAGATTCCAAGGAACAACCTGACCTCCCTTCACTGGCACCTCCCAGTGCACTTCCTCTGTCAGAAACATCCCCCAAGCCAGGCAAGTCTCAAGAAGGTACGGACTCAAAGAAGGTACTGCAGTTCCCCAGCCTCCACACGACCACTAATGTCAGTTGGTGCTATTTAAACTACATTAAGCCAAATCACATCCAGCATGCAGATAGGAGGTCCTCTGTTTACGCTGGTTGGTGCATAAGTTTGTACAACCCCAACCTTCCGGGGCTTTCCACTAAAGCTGCTTTGTCCCTCCTGAGGTCTAAGCAGAAGGTGAGCAAAGAGACATACACCATGGCCACAGCTCCGCAACCTGAGACGGGAAGGCTCGTGCCATCCAGCTCCCGCAAGCCCCGCATGACAGAGGTGAGTTCGGTCTTGTTTTTCTTCGGTCTTGTTTTTCTTCGCCCCACTGATTAAAAAGTAACAACTTTTGCTGAGCTTTTAAAGCCACATCTTCCCCCAAACGCGAGCCAAATGAGTGGGCAGAGTTCTTCTCTGTCAGCTGGATGGGTCACCTTATTAGGAAACATGTATTGCATTCCTTTGCCAGTGTGTCCCTCACACCGTTGAAAGAGATGCATTTCAGTAAAATGAACTTTAAAGTGAGCCTGCTTTCCCATTAGTTGCTATTGTAAAATTAAGGATACATCCTTAGCTGGAAAAAAAAAAGCTAAACAAACAAAAAACCCTCCAAAAGGTTATTTGGAAAACTTGGCCTATGACCATTTTAGAACTTTGTACCGCTCCATCATATGATTCTTCCTGTCCTGCTTTTATTACTGTTTTTATTACTCTCCACACCTGCTGTTTCAGTTCTCCGTTACATCTTGAAATCTCATTTCCAGAGATTCTTTTCTGTGAGTAAGGCTAGCAGATAGAGCTGGGCTGCAATAACCCCTTTTATCAATAGGTGGCAATATCACTCACAGTTTGACCTGCCTATACTGTGTGCTAGCACCTAACTAAAGACTCTTATTTACTCTTCCATTGCCTCTGACCTGAGGCTGCATCAGGAACTATATAAAATCAGCAGGCCCCTGCAGGTTCAAGAAGTTTGAAATTTGGTAAATGACACCTTCATACCCTAACAAAGCCAGCCTAACAGAGGATTCAGGCCATGATGTATTATACTGACTTAGCAGTGGTGGAAGAACAATTGGTCTGTTGATTGAACAGCCTCTCTCTCTGTCAGGCATTGTGCTTAGCCCTTGAAGATAGCCAGTGTTCACCTCCACCTGGGAGGTGGCAGGACCATCTTCATTCTGCAGATGAGGGAACTGAGAATCACGGGGTGAGAGAAGGCAAGGTCACATGGCAAATATCTGGCAAACCCAGAATTTGAACCCAGACCTGTCTGACTCCAGAAACTCAGTTTTTCTCTTTTTAATTATTTAAGGAAAGAAAACCTTAAAGTTCTTCTCCAGACTAAGTGCTTTGACCAAATCAGGCATAAATTTCCTAAACTAAATTCATGTTTTAGACAGATGAACAAAACTGTGTTCTGTAACTTTCCATATTCACATCCTCTATTGTCGAGTGAATTTTGTGCATTGAATTTGCCCTTAGCTCCGCTGGATTTTCTTCACAGAATTGCTCCCCAATTTTTTTTTCTGGGAATGTCCTTGTCAGCCTGTGGACACCCCTAAACGAGATCTCCACTTTCGCAATAAGCATCACTGATTCACTCTCCAGTGTCTCTCACTGGCTACAGGAACTCCCCAAATGCTGTACTTTTGTAATTATGTTCATACTTACAACTACTTGCGTACCTCATATGGTGCATAGGTACTGTGCTCAACTTTACTATTATCCTCAGAGCCCCCTTGAAAGTGAGGGTACGCCATGGCCGTTTTACACATGACAAGGCAAAGGACAGAGAAGTTAGGTAACCTGCACAAAACCACACTACAAATGGCAGAGCCTGAATTCTAACCTAGCTCTCACCCCAGATCACCTCTCAGGTGATCCAGACGGCCTCTCTGCTTTAACGACTGGATACTGAAAAAGCCATTTAATGAAAAGAAAAAGTTAATTTGGCTTCGTTGGGTTTGGCGATCATTGGTTTGAAATTTGAAGTCCTTAAAATGAGCTGAAACTTGCAAACTTTTTCTTGGAACGTTGCATTTGATGCACTCGTGTGTTTCCTACCAAATCACATCTAGCATGCGGTGGCCTGTGTGGTACTAGGACTCAGATTCCCTGATTCTCAACCAGCTATCTTACTACTCAGCCCCAGCACATCCTTGTCAGGGCAGGTGTAGTGGCTGGCACAGGGGACTGCAATTCTTAGATGGTCCCAGCACTGGGACACATAGTTGCTTCTCCTGCTGGCCATAAGCGGTGCAGTTTCTCATGACCTTTGTGACAGTGGCTGGAAGTAGAATGAATCTCATTCCCAGCACGGCTTGCTCCAGACACTAGCCCAGCATCGCTGCTTCCTATTCAAGGGGGCACCCACCCCTGCTGCCATCAGGGGTTGTAAAAGATGTTCTCATGGAGCCAGCTCTCACCACGAGGTCTGTGAAGAGAATAGGTTCCCTCAGATGAACAGCCCTGAGCTGGCACACCCGTTGGTGTGCGCCCATCAGTGGGTGGCACAGCCTCTCTGTGCTTGCCTCTGGAGGTTCCATGGGTTGGGGCTCTCAGGAAACCTGTGCTCTGCCCCCAGCAATTCCCTTAACATCCTGATGGAGAGAATTGGACAAGTTACTCTCCATCAGCAGAGTCTTTGTTTTTGGTGCTGGCCTGACCAAGGAGGCCAAGATAAGGACCTGGCCCCAACAGCTCCCTGACTAGTGTAAAAGAAAGAGGGACTTCACCTCTCTGGGTGTCAGTTTCCTTCTTTCTGTAAAGTAGGGTTACAGCACCTCTTCATGGGGTAGAGTGGAGTTTTAGTGCACCACGATTGAGTGTAAACATGCAGTGCCATTGAAGGCCTCTTTCCATTATTACCATATAACCAGCAATGATTTTGTCCTTCCTGTGGTGGGCCAGGTTCACCTCCCTTCGCTGGTTTCCCCGGAAGGCCAGAAAGACATAGCTAGAGTGGAGAAGGAAGAAGAGAAGCAAGGGAAGCCGGAGGAGGATACTCCTGCCTCCAAGAGAGGGGAGCCGGCGAGGATCAAAATCTTCGAAGGAGGGTAAGAATCATGTTAGATTCGCAATGTCTGCTTCCTATGGAGTAAGAGCTCACACCCGGCCAGGGGCTGGTGTGTGGGCCCATCTGTGTTCCGAGGTGATGCGCATCTCAACCGGCAGGGCCGTGCCCAGGTACCCAGGGTTCCGGCCGTGCCTTCCAGCAGACACCACCATGGTGGGATACACTGGCCGCCTGTGTTTAGTGGTCACCGGCCGGCCTCCTTGGTGGGGGTGGGGACCCTGGGTGTGGCAGGCTGGCAGGTCTGGGTCTTTGTCCAGCCTCTCATTCCCTCAGGTGCTGGTGGGTTTCCAGCCCTGCACTGGGCTCCATAGTGAGCCTCCCAGGTTCTGTCCAGACTGCTGCCATTACCTTGGTGTGTGTTCCCCAAAAGTCACCTCTGTCCACCCAAGCACCCTCTGGGCATGCCTGGTGTCCCACAGGGGACTCACCCTGCCACCTAGGCTGCTTGCAGGGCTGATCGCCTCATTGGCATTGCCCGAGGTTTACACCTGTCTCCGCTCTCCCTGGCCGGGCCCAGGGCTCCCCGGAGGGTAAATACTTATTAGAATCTCATCTGTGGATTTTCACCTTGGTGCTTGTCTTTGGGAACCTAATGATGTGAACATCTCAGAACTCATGACAGTGGGGCCCTCTGGGCTCCAGTGGGCGCCTGGTTTCAGATTCGCTTTGTGGAAGTTTTGTGCGCGCTGTGTTCTGTGTGGCCCTGTGCTCCTGGGGACATCGGTGTCAGGTCCCGTGGTGTCTGTCTCAGGGTCCTGTGTCTGTGTCCCCAAGTGTTATCCACACAGCCCTTGTGTCCTTCCCAGTCCTGAAGGACAACAGCATGAAGGGAAACCTGCCTCCCCAGGACAACCGTCCCCATCAGCACAAGCTGCCACCGAGGCCTGCACTTCTCCAGCACCTGTAGGCGCCAAAGTCACAAAGTCAAAGTGGGAGGCACCGCGTCCTCTGTAAGGTTGGGGTGAGCAGAAGCTGTCAAGCTGCCTAAGTTGACCAGTGGGCACCCTCCCATGGCCCAAACCAGCAGGGACTGTCTGGAGAAGGGGTGTTTGGAAATGAAACTTGGGGAATTGGGTTTTCTCAGTGACAGGTAGGGGGTCAGGGTTGGCAAACACCCTGAAGTGGCAGGGACACCTCCCCCTGGGGGAGACCCAGCCTGCCCAGAGTTCTAATAGCAGTTCCATTGAGAAGCACTAGTCCAAAGGGTTTTCAAAATACCGACTGACCCTCTTTGCCGTGTGGCGATGGACCCGTTTGCTCCCCTGCTATTTGGTGAGAGCGCCCTCGTGTGTCCCTGTGTCCTCATACCACTGGGTCCTTTACAGGCCAGGTAAGAATTCACCCATTGGTGCGTCTGGACTTTCCCTCTTCCCTCTTGCTTTCGACTGGCCCTGGGGCCCCGGGGGTGCTGGTATGAGAAGAGGTTTGCCTCTACCCTGGGAGGAACAGCCCCCAAACTCCTGGTTCCGCCTGCGGCTCCCTGGTGCCTTGTTCTCTGGGGAGCCGGGGCTCTGGCAGGGCAGCTGGCGGAAGGAAGCCTTTCCCACCCCAATTGGCTCACAGCTCCAGCTACTGGCTAGTCTTGGCCACATGGTCTGCCTTCAGCTGAAAGGTGAAAGGTTACACCTGAGTCCCCTTCTTCTCCTCCAGCCTGGGCATTGGTCCCCACTCCTCTCTACCCTACCCCTAGCCCCACTGTCCCATCCAGGTTGTCACTTAGTCCCACCTGCTCTGTTTCAGAATCACCCCCTCTTTCAAGATCATCAATAGGTGCCCTAGAGCATCTCTCCCACTCACTTCGGTTCTGGTCAGACTGTCTCCTCCCCCTCCAGCTGTTTCCTCATCTGCAGATGGGCATGATAATATGCTTTGGAGATCATCGTAGGATGCTGTGTGACTCGTGTGAAGGCCAGAGCTCATGGGCACTGAGGTGTTTCATCACTATTACATCCACCTTTCCTCTCTCCCTCCAGGATAATCTCACTCTGTTCTGTCCACTGTGAAAAATACCCTTACACTCTCAACTGGGCACATCCAGTTGGAGCACTTTGGGGGACTATGTAGTGTCAAGAGTCAGACCTTCTTCTCCCGCAGCCCAGCTGTCCTCTGTGGGCCCACTGTGCCTCCCACCCCCACTTCCAGTGACCCCTTTACATTTATGGTTCACTTGGGGCTGGCATCACCCCCAGCAGTGTTTGGAAAGGTGGGGATGAGAGTATTTTTGGTTGTCACGTAATGAGGGACACACCTGGCATTTCGTGGATGGGACCAGGCATACAGCCATCCACACAGCCAACCACAGAACCACCTGTCCACCCCCACATGCCAAAGGTGCCCCGAACTCAGAAACATGCCATAAACCCTTCGGCCGCGCCCATCTGAGATCACCAATGTTTTGCCTTAGACTTATTTATTCCTTTTTCCTTTTTCACTTTCCTTTTTTAACCGTGAGCATTTATATTTTCACTCCAGTACCTGTTTGACAAGGGTGTGCAGTGGTGCTCTGTTCCCAGGAATCCCTGAGAGATCCAGACTGACGAAGCTAAGAGGGAAAGAAGGGAAAACAATGAGTTGCGCACTGGTTATTAATGCTGCCATCCCAAAACGTCCACTCCCATTCTGTGGGCCAGAGCAGCTACAAGGCCTCTCTCCTGCCTCCAAGAGAGTGGAGAAGAGCAATACTTCCATGTGAGGGAGAGGGACCAGTGAGATTTGATAGAGAGTACTCACTACTCCAGTGGGTTTCACGTACAGCAGCAACTTCTTGTTTTTTGTCAACAATGATTTAGAGATGTACCCATGTTGATCCATATATTATAGATCTAATTCATAGCGATGAGACACAGAGAGTGGATGCTGTATGAGTCCCATGTTCGTGAGTTTTTTTGGCTAGTCAACTACTCACTAGTCCCCTAACCCTTCTTCTTGACCTCCATCCCAGCAATTGATGAATTCATCAATTCATCAAGGAGAGCTATTTATTCAGTGCCTTGGACTGCCAATGTTGAGGTGCTTACCACGGCTGCAGCAGTCAGAGGGAGCTTCCTGGAGGGGGTGGGGCTAAGCCTGAAGGCTGGGTGAGACTGAGACAGATAGAGGAAAGGTCAGTTGGTCAGCAGTCTGGGTGTCATGGAGACTGATGTACCTGGTAAGATGGACTGATTGCTCCTGGCCTTGAGTGTTCTTTGTCAGTGTCATTCATCTCCTTGGGTTTAAACTTTGTCACTGCACCAGGGCCACTAAATCTGTTCTCCAGCCAGGACCTCACTCCTAACCACGGAGCCTTGCTTCTCATGCCTCCTGGGCACCTTTGACCAGGAGACTCGGAACACCTCAAACTCAGCATGTGCCATCCAAGCCCCCCACTTGTCACCAGCAGCATCTCCTGCCACGTCTAGATCTCATGTGATACATTCAGCTCTTCATACTCAAAACCTTAGTGGTATCTTGGATGCTTTCTTCTCCCCTGATCCTTCCCCTTCCAGTTAGTCCCCAAATACTGGCATCCACACACACGGGTCCACGACACATGTGGCTTCTCTTCAGCGCTCTGGTTTCCCCTCTCTAGGGCCCCATGTTGGTGCCACTGAGTGTCTTTGATCATGGCTCTGCTTGTGTCACTCTTCTGCTCTAGTGTCTTCTGTGGCTGCCTTCCCTCCAGGATCCAGTTGAAGTTCAGCCTGATCTTCCTGGCCCTGGAGTCTGACCCACCCCTGTTGTGCACCACTTCTGAAGCTGCTGGGGTCTGCCTACTGCTGAATCCTGTGCAGCCTTCAAAGGGCAGCACTCAGCCCTCCTCTCTGGCTAACCTTCCAGGTCCTTCCACACCCCCTAATTTTTTGTTATACTTTTGGAATAACACTGGTGCTGAAATCCAACCCTGTCTCCCCTCAGATCCTTTCTTGACTTGGATCTGAGGGCCATGCTCCGTCCATACTAGGTATCAGTTCCTATTTATTGAATTGATTTCCCAGCACACACACACACCCTGTCTGCGTTCCCTGTCACTTCCACACCTGAACAAAGCCTGCATTTTCCAGACGGCCTCTGGGAGTGCCCCACCAGGAATGTGCTGGCTCTCTCGCCCAGCACCTGTGCATTTGCCCTGGTCATTCTACAAGGGCTCCTTTGTTAAGAGATGTTGTTTTCACACATACAAAGTTATATTGTTCGTTGAAGGTGATGCTATATTGTCCTAACTCAAGTTCATTTGCTGCAGAGAAAAATGAGCGCTCAGCCCAAAGGGCTGGTGTGGAAGAGGATGAGACTTCATGGTAGCTACCTGGCTTCTGAAAGTGGTCATCCAGAGCCAGCTGGGAGGGTGGAAGGTGCTGGGGGAGAGAAGCAGGCAAGCCAGTTCCAGCCAGGGCAGAGCATACTCAGCAAGGTGGGCAAGGGCAGGGGTGGGTTGAGTTTACAGTAGCAGCCTACCCCCAACTTAGGACTGGAATACAGGACGGCAACAGAAGTGCAGATGGGGGTAGGCCAGTGAGGGTGGGTAGGATGAGTCAGAGGCACAGGGTTACCTGAGACAGTCCTTAAGCCCTTCAGGCCTTTAGCAGAAGGAGTCCACGCCGGACCCTGCCAACAGCAGGATGCAGATGCTGAGCCAAGGGAAGACCCTCTGTGCTGGCTTTGGAGGGAACTGAATACCATCTCTTCTCACCCACCCACTACTCCCCATCACGTCGCTCCGACCCTTGCCTCTGTGCGGACCCATTCAGCTCAGCATATCCAAACTCCAAGTTTCCCACCTTCAGAATGCTTTTTTTTTTTTGGCAGAGGGCCTACATCACCGGGTTTTTCTGCTTCTCTTTAAAGAAAACTCCGGAAGGAATTGACTATACTTTCTCACCTCCATATCTTTCCTTCCATCCTCTCTCAGACCCATTTCAGGTTGGCCTTTGGGCTCATCACACCTCAGAAACAGCCCCTATCAAGGTCAGCAGTGATCCGCGCCCTGCAGAACTCCGAGGTCAGGGCCTAGCTCCACTCTTCCCTGACCTGTCAGCTGCACTGGACACAGGCCCCTGCCCCCTCCGTGTAGTACCCTATCCACTCGGATTCCAGAGCTGCATGTTTCTTGACCTCCTCTGCCTTTGCTGGTGGCCCTTTCTTGTGTCTTTGGTGATTCCACTTCATCTTTGATCTGTAAACATTAGGCCCAGGTGACTCTCGAGACCATTTATAAGCTGATGACTCCCAGAGTCATGTTTCTACTGGACTTCTCCCCAGGTGCCCAGACACCTGTGCGATGATGCACCTGGGCATCCAGTGGGCGCAGCACAGCAGATGCTGGAGGGCCATGATGGTTCATAGGCCATTGGCACGTTTGTTAAAAAAAATTATTTTAAGAGTTTCCTTAATTCTCTGGTGTTCCACCTGAAGGAGTTATATTTTTTTAACAGGTGTGTTTTCTGTCTTGTGTACTTTAACAATAGTTGAATTTTTCTTTTTGATCAAGTCTGAGAGTTGATGCACTGTGCTCCGCACATGTTGTTTTGTGGTGTATCTATATTTTCAAAAGCGTGTGTGTGTTTACGAAATAGCAGCATGGAGGGAATAGTTTTAACTTTTAAAAATGTCAAGTCTATTTTTTTGCTAATAATTTTTTTCAAACCTGTCCCATCTAGGACGTTGAAACCTACCAGTGTAGCATATTTTTATCCCAAATGTCTACATTTCCACACTGTCTAGTTCCATTTTTCTGTGAACTTCAGATGAAGGAGGATGTTGACTTTTAACCACTTAAAATCCAAACTGAAACAAAAAGTGCATACCACAGAAGGGCTGGCGATGGAAAGGTCATGACATGTGTAACAGACAGAGAAACTGTACATCACCCCACACTTGCTCAATGTCTCTTTGTAAGTCTTTAAATGCCCAAAGGAGGTAGGGGGACATCTTTTGAAGGTGAGAAATAAAATGCTTATTCAAATTTACACAGGCAACTTTATTTTTCCAAATATTCAGGCCCCAAACTATTTTGTCTCACATCCACCAGCAAAATTGTTCTTCACTCAGCCTTTGAAACTCTATCCAGAATTTGCCCACTTTTTCCCACCTGCTGGGTCAGGCCAAAGGCATCTTGCATCTGGGATTATCCCAGGACCCTGCGATAATCTCCTGCTTCCATCCTTTTCCACGATACTTGTATTCTTAACTCAGCAACCAGAGTGACCCTATTTCATGCCAGCAGGCCGTGCCACTCCTGCTCTGCACACTGCACAGCCGTGGAGTGACCTGCACATGCTGGCTTCAGTTCCTCTCTGACCTCCGCCTGCCACTGTTCACCTCAACCTTTGTGCTCTGCCAGTGTGGTCTCGTGAGTCCTTGTCAGAAAGTTTCTACCTCAGGGCATTTGCACTTGACGTGCCCTCTGCCCGGAATGCTTTTTCCAGGGAGCCCCATGGTTCCTTCACACCCTTTGGTGAAGCCTTTCCAAACCATCCTCCCACTTGTATTATCCTCTAGAATTTCTGGTCCCCCTTCCCTTCCCTACTTTAGTTTTTCCATACATTACTAGTTTGTTTCGGTTTCCTCCACCAGAACATAAACTGTAGTGAGAAGGTAGGAACTATGTTTTCTTCATTGCTGTTTCCCTGGTGTTGCGACTAGTGCCTGGCACAAAGGCAGTGCTAAAGGATGTTTATTAACACGTCGACTGGTCACAAAAATACTCATATTTTCAAGCCCACACATCATTTACTGATAATGAGTTAACCTGTGCTTGCGCTTGCACTTGCATTAGATTTTGCTGTAAAATTGCCAGCCAACCATGTGTTAAATAGTGGAATCTTTGTTCAACATGGTCAGAGTTAAGTGAGACTTCAGGGGAGAGGGGGAAGCTCTTAGAATCTGAGAGTGGATGGAGGCTCTGGGTCCCAGGAAGGAGCAGGGACACCGTCAGAGCTGAACCAGGCCGGGCAGGACCAACCCACCCACCTGGGGTCAGGCTTGGTATGGCGAAGGTGCAGCCAGGTGGTTTCAATTATGGGGCACGTGTCAGGGGTTAGAAGCCAAGGTCATTTGCTATGCCCTAGGGGGCAGGGGCACCCAGCTTTGGATAGAGGCTGCTCTTCTTCCAGGGTGAGTGCAAGCTGCCCAGGCCCTGTCTTCTTCCTGAGAGAGACCCAGAGTCTTGATCTCTCTTTAATTCTTAGACTTCTTTCCAGAAGTGTCGCTGTGCTGCTCTGTGCATGGCCCAGTGGGCTGGGGAGTGAACTGTCCAACCCCATCATGTACACCCACAGTGGCTTTTGTTCTCTTTCTTTTCCCCACAAATCCCATTGTTCCATCTCCCCTAGGAAAGGTGACCTGGACTTCAGGAAGAAGGGTGGCAGTGGGACAGCAGGAAGGGCAGGATATTGCAGAGTCCAGGTGAGATGTTCAGTGGCTTGGAGCAGGGAGATGGCAGAGAAGGCGGTGTGTAGATCCATAGGGCTTCTGATGGATTGAACATGGAAGGTGAGAAGAAGAATCTTGGAATCCAGCATGACCGCATTTCTGGCTCAAGTAGTTGCTGGGTTGAGAGGTGATAGCATTTCCTGAGATGGTCAGGGATGGGAGAGGAGAGGCAGAAAGAAGTTTAGGGGAGGGAAGATTAAACGTGGTGGACATGTCAACTCTGAGACACCAGTCATGCATCCAGGGGTTGAATGTATGAGCCTGGCATTCTGAGCACAGGCCTGACCTGGAAATCTACATTTGGAGTATGCACTTGTCAATACACGGACACTGTTAAGGGTAGTGGGGCTGGATGGGTCACTTAGGGAGATGGAGAAGAGAAAAGAAAAGACAGGGGCACCCAGAGCCAAGCCTGGGCTACGCCAGCAGTTAGAGGACCCATAGAGGTAGAGATGAAGTTGCAAAGGTTTGAGAAGACAGAGCCAGACGGGTAGGAGGAGCCCAGCAGAGCCAGAGTCCTAGCAGCAGACGGTGTTCAAGGCAGGAGTAGTCGGCTGGGCAGAGCACTGCCTAGAGGCCCAGGGAGGTGAGGACAGGCCAGTGTCCATGGGAGGTGGCCACATAGGAGTTGCAGGTGACCTTGATGTAACTGTTTGGGTAGAGATGGAATCCCCATGGCATGGGTTGAAATGAGCTGTGGCAACTGCACAAGTAAACCTCTGTCCTGAGGGTCTGGCTGTGGAGGGAAGCAGGGAAAATGGGGTGGAGCTGGTAAATGGAGATCCTCTTGTATGTGCACCTGTTGCGGAATGATTTATAGCAGGGGCAGGTGACAGTGCCGCCAGGAGAGACGGAGGGGACAGAGGGCAGAGCAGAGTTGCAGGCGAAGTGTGAGGGGTGGGGCCAAAGCAGGGATGAGAAGGGCCCTTCTACAGGAACAGGATGAAAGGAAAATGCCGGTTGTGCTGAGAGTGGAAATGACAGTTTGGGGTGAGGCGGGGACTGTTGTCTCAGCCCAACCCAGACTCTTTTCATGGGGTCAGGCCCCCTATAGGCTGGAGGTCTGCAGCCACACAGATTTGTGAATGGCTATTTTGAACACAAGAGCAAGAAATTTCTGTTCCCAGGGAACCATTTCTGTTCCTGGAAAAGTGATTCCTTTGTAGAGATTATCCCCCAAGTAAAAACATCAGATGTTAAAAAGCCTAGGTAGGCTGACTCTCTGTACTGACCTAGCATCTTTCTCCTGAGTAAGTCAAAGGACTTCCCAGGGAACGCCTGCTTCAGACATTAAGAGAAAGCTCGTTATGTCACTAAGAAACCCAAGTCAGTTAAAAAAAAAAAAAAAAAGAAAGAAAGAAAAAGACAGTGTGAAAAGCGAAATGGAAAAGAATAAAGACATATTGATCATGGGGCAGACTGAATGTCTGAGTACGCTGGGGCCAGAGTCCCTGGAGCCCTGAGGACTGTCAAGGAAGACCTGAAAGCATCCTATTAAAAATTAAAGGAGGATCCATTTCTGTAGCAGGCACTGCCTCTGGTCCCTGTAGGGGGTCTGAGGCAGCAGCAGGGGCTCAATGTTCAGAGGAGGGTGTACAAGAAGTGAGGGGCCCCCCCAAGGCCTCCTCTGGGCCTGGACAGCCTGTGGCTGAGTCCCCGCTTTCTTCCTGCCCTGGGGAGTGGGGCGGGGCACCTAGATGGAAGCTGGCTTCTCCTTCTCCCTTCCTCCCTCCCCCAGCTCTGTTTTTATTTTTCATAAGAGTGTCACGATCCAAAGAGGTCCATTAATGTTGTTATGGAAAGCGGCAATTCCGCTTCCTTTCTCTTTTCCCGCATGACCTCCTTTCCACGCTCAGAAGCAGCTACTTTCCTCTCTTCTTTGGTTGCTCACCTTGGTTTACCTCCATGTCTCTAAATAATGTGTCTAGGTTGCTACAACTCGGCTTTTCAGCTTTAGGTGTTAGCAAATGACACAAGAGCCTTTCCACCTTCCCCATCCGCTCTCCCCATCCCCATCCTCTCATTACAGGGGCACCGTTTGCAATTCACAGCTAAGTCACGTCATGGATGGTGGTTCCTTTTTCTTTCCCGCACAACTGCTCCATTTTGACGATGGATAAATTGGTGTGTGTGTTCTTGAAAAAGTTAGTTCTTTGTAAAGATTATCCCCCAGATAAAAACATCAGTTGATAAATAATCTAGTTAGGCTGACCCCTCTGTACCAGCCTAGCACCTTTCTCCTGGGTACCCAAAGGACCTCCCCCCAAACTAAGTGAAGTTAGAACACTTACAGAGAACTAAGTGAAGATATATGTGCGTATATGTATTACTAATTTGACCCCTGAACCCTCACCTTATTGCTGTCTCCCCTCTGACACCCCAAAGCATCGGCTGCAGAGGGCCCCTGAAGGCTGCGAGCCAGGGGGATTCTTTGATGGTGATGTGTGAGCACCCATTGAGAAGGGGGAGGGTCAGAGGAAAGCTCCCATTCTGTAACTGGGTGACCCACGGACAGTAAAAATGAAAACGAAAAAGACAATGATGTGTGGTGTGCTGAGCAGATGGACTGTCTGACAGTGAGGCTGAGCGTGAATCCACCCGAATTTCACGAGCAGCAAACACAGGAAGCTCACCTGGTCCATCTTGGGGGTGTTGTTTGAAACAAGGCCTCCTCTAAGGTGCGTGGTACCGAGGGGGAGCCCAGGAGCTGGAGACCTGGGGGAGTCGCATTTCCTCTCCAGGTCTCCGTTTCCTCATTCGCCTGGAGAATGTGGGAAAGGCCTCGACCTTGGAGGCCAGGCCTGGGTCTGAGGCCTGACTCTGCCATTGCTTCCTCTGAGATCTGGGGCTCTTCCTGCCCCAGTGTCTCCTCTGCCGTGTGGCTTGGGAGAACCGTCTCTGGTGTGGCGTATTCCTGGGAACTGCCCAGCTCCTGTCCGCAGACAGGCGGTTTCAGCTCTGCACTCCCTGTTGGGAGATGTTGTGCCAAGACAGTCAGCAGGAAAGCCCTGGCCAAAGTGGGGGCTGCCCCTGTCTCTCCCTGAGGGGAAGCTGGCCTTTTCTAAAGGTCGGAGAACCTCATCCAAGCTCATCGGCAGGGCGCCCCATCTTGGGCAGAGGCCTTTGACGATTGCCCTAGCCTGAGATAAGATATCTCAGAAAGGAATTGGAAAGAAGTTCCTATAGGGTGTTGACTTGTCTGAACACACAGGGGAGGGGGTGAGAAAGGCAAAGGAGATCATAGTCTCTAGAGGGTCCTCTGGCCCTACAGCTTAGAATAAGAAGCACGTTGCTTTCTCCCCATGGTCTGGAATCTCCTGGATGAGGGGTCCCAGCTGTGGCCCGCGGCCGCCCAAGCATCAGCAGCTGCTTGCTGTGCACAGGGTGAAGGCCCAGCCAACCATGTCCTGCCGCCTGTGCTGACCAGCCCCAGCACCCTCGGTCCCACTCTTTGGTGCTGCTGGGGTGCCTTCTTCACTCTGGAGGTGCAGGACTGCCGTGAGTGCTACACAGCATGGGGCACATGGCAGCACTTGCCCAGAGCTTGGCACACTCCGTCCCACCCCACTGCCAGTCGGAGGGAATGAGCGGCACCCTTCCCTTCCTGCCCACCGAGGACAGCACCTGCCTCAGTTTAGCAATAGAGCCAAATCCTGGGTCTGCTACTGATCAGAAAAGCACTTCACCTCTCTATAGCCCCGTATTCTCATCTGGAAAGTGAGAAAAGTAACAGTACCTATTTATCAAAGTCGTTGAGAAGAAAAGAAAATCATGCTTGCATGTAAGGACCTGGCACAGTGCCTGGTGCGTAGTAAGTTGACCTCTTATCTTACTCTGCCGTGAGTTACCAACATTGATTATGCAGTTGCTCCTGCAAGTAAAGGGTAAATGTCCGGGCTCTCCCCTTTTATAAGCATTTCATGGTAGAATGTGGACTCTGAAGCCCAGACCACCCTTGTGGGGACCCTGCATGTACCAGAGTGACTGGCTGATCCTAAGTAAATTATGTAACTGCTTTGCCTCCGTTTCCTCATCTGTAAAATGGAGACAATAACAGTAATTACACCTCAAAGGGTCTTCACGAGGATTAACTAAGAAGCTACCTATAAAGGACGCATAATGTTTGGTGCATAATAATTACTCAATAAAAAGTCCATTGTTACTGTTATTATGAAAGAGTCCCTCAAAGTCATTTAATCCAAACTCCTGGCTTTGCTAATAAGGAAACTGTCATCCATTGAAGCGTTAACACAGCTTGTTAACAAATGAAACAAGCTTCTTGACACCCACTCAAAATATGCCAACAGGAGGAAGTGAGAGGGGGCTGTGTGATAGGGTGTGTGAGTGTGGTCGACCCCAGGGGATTCTTTTGGCTCAGAAGATAACAGGTTGGGGGTGGGGGGCCATAACCAAGTAGGTTGAAGGGCCCACCACCACCATCATCACTACACACACACACTCACACACACACACATACACACATGGACCAGGGCACTTAGAGTCTGACCAGGTTGGGTAGCCTGGCATGGCCTTGGCTGGAAAAAACACATGCTGAAGAATTCAGGGGTGACGTGACATGGCATTGGCAACTTACTCTTAAACAGTTCAGGAAAGAAGTCATTTTTTTCACTCTAATTTCAACTCTTCTGTATGTTTGTGATTGTTGCAAAATAAAAACTTTAAAGAAAGAGAACCAGTTTGGCTGGGAAGAAAGGAGACAGGGTGCCAGGAACCAAAGAAAGCATTTAAAAGGTGCAGGTGCTCTCAGGGGCAATTCCTGGACAAGTGGGGTCGCTCAAGGCCAAGAGAGGGAGCTAAAGGCATCAGAGCATAGGAGCTGGGCCTGATCTCCAAGTGGAATTTTGGATCTGTGCAGTGGACAGGTGTCACCGGTCACCAGGGGTGGCTCGCGGACCAAAGGATGGCCCAGCTGGCAGGAGAGCTGGGGCAGGTGTGTCCCGGGACCTAGCAGCCAGCAGAAGACAGATTGGGCTGGAACAGGGCAGCAGGGGGCCCGCGTGCCAGGCAGGCTCCCACGAATATGGTGGCAGCACACAGAGCCCAAGTCGGAGCCAAGATGAGTCGAAGGCAGCCAGGGAGAAGCCAGGCCATGAACGAGGCCTTCTGGCCTGCTGGCAAATGAGGCTGGCAGGCTGGAGCCAGGAGGCCGCCAGCCAGGAGCTGAGCAGGACTTCTGGGGACTGGAGCCAGGCGCAGGCAGGGCATCTCCCCAGGTCGGGTGGCGATGAGTGGAGACAGTTGGCAGGGGCTAGGAGGGCAGAGGAAACCTGCCCACAGGCTGTGCTGTTCAGCCTGGGGCAGGGTCTTTCGGGGCCAGGGAGGAAAGTGCCCAGGCTGGGTGCAGGCTGATTCAGAGGGAAGGGGGCTCACTCCCTAGCAATGAGGAGGAGGCCCGTTCCCACAGACTTTCAGAATGTCAGCAGATCTGGCAGCTAGGCTGCCACAGATCCATCTCTCGGAAGTTCCTGGGACTGCTTAGCTTGCAAGCCCGGGACCAGACTCTAAGAACCGTGATTTTCCTGAGGTTTGTAACCTACCGCTGGTGGCCCTCTGGTGACTGGTTTTTCACCATCATAGTGAGCGGTCAAACTCTTCCAGTGAGAGGGCAGCTGGGGACTTGCATCCTTCTCCATGGTCAGCAGTCGGAGGGAAGAGCCCTCTTGGGGCAGAGTGGGAGGTGGTGGCTCAGATGGGTCTGGACCAAAGGAACAAAGTTGCTCCTGGGAAGCAGTGACCCAGGACCTCCCACTGGGCTGAAAGGAAGCAGCAGTGACACGGACCGGACCACCTATGGTCCCTACTGGCAGGAAGGCATTGCCTACTTGGACTTCCACAGGGTGTTTTCAGGGCCTGGTGCTGGAGAGAGTGGAGCAGTGACTTGCAGATGTTGCCTCACTGATCTGGGCTGTCTTCCTTCCCCCTTTCAAGGAATAATTCACCTTTTGTCTGCCCATCCTCCTAAACGTCAGCCATTACCCAAGGCAGGGGAGAGGCTGTTGTGACCATAGTGGGACATTATGCTTGCTCAAGCCTCACAAAAGTGGGGTGCCCCTTCCCCCTCTCTTCCTGGGGCATCCTCCCCATCTGGGGACAGCACACTGCGATCATTAAGCTGGGCTCCCACAGGCTCCCTGGGTTCAGATGGGTGCCAGCAGGAACCTTCTAGTCCCCACAATGAGGCTGAGATGTTCGGATGGGATCCAGTGCTGGGTCTCCACAGCCGGCCCAGAGAGAGGGGACAGCTGGGGCCCCAGCAGGCCCCCATGAGCCTGGGCATGTTCTCAGCACACCCATTACCTGGGGGCCTGGGGGACACTGGCCCTCTCCTCTTGAACAACCTTCGTGCGCACGCACACCCCATGCCTCGAATATTGGTTCATCCTTCCAGGAATTCCTCACATGTCTCTTTCCCTCCCTGGACTCCTGGGCACTTGGCTCCTACCTGCCTCGGCCTGCTTCACCAGTTCTTTGTGTTGGCATGTATCTGGGTGACAGATCCCCACAGGCTGTGACGCAAATTGTCGGGGTGATCTTAGGCAGCACCTAGACAACTACTCCTTATTTCATCGTCATGTTCTATTTTCGTGTGTTAGGAAACTGTAACCAACCTGCGATTTCATGACTGTGACTCCCAAGGTGGAGG
The DNA here is from genome assembly GCA_004026585.1 of Noctilio leporinus. NCBI lineage: Eukaryota > Metazoa > Chordata > Mammalia > Chiroptera > Noctilionidae > Noctilio > Noctilio leporinus. The sequence goes on along the minus strand of PVIW01001806.1, from coordinate 67,638 downwards.
CCATGGTGGGGCAGGAACCAGTAGGCCTGTCTGTGGGCTCAGAGCTTCGGGCCCCGGTTGGGTAGGAAGCTTCCAGGAGCGTCACTGAAGTCCGTTAAGTCATTGGCGGGCAGCCTGGAACTGGCTCAGAAAGTGGAGTTGGAGCAGCGGAAGGAAGCTGGCCTGCACGATAAAGGCAGGACTGGGTTGGGGGTCAGGAGCATGGCCTCTGGGACCAGCCAACCAGGATTTTGAGTTTTTGCTCCACCACCTGCTGCATGGGTGACCTTGGGCAGGTCACAAGCCCCTCTATGCCTGTCCTTCTCATCTGTAACTTAGCCCAGCACCTGGCTCCCGCAGATCCCAGGGAACGCTAGCTTGGCTGGGACCTGCAGCCGTGTCCCCCTTCCCTGCCCCCCACCCCCAGCACCTCCTGGTCAGCTTTGCACACGCAGCCACTGGCCAGGAGGGCTGGGCGGTGCTCGGGAAGCAGGTGAGAGGACAGTGTTCAGCTGAGGCCCAGGATGAGGGGCAGTGCACATAGGCCTCGGGGTGGGGGGAGAGTGTTCCAGAGGGACAAACTGGCAAGGGCAAAGGCCCACTCCAGAGGCTGGAGGAACAAGGTGCCGCAGAAGCTGCTGTGGAGGAGGAAGTGGGTGTCACTGAGGGGAAGTGGCCAGGCAGGGTGAGGAAGGTGGGTGGACCAGGAAGGAGCCTGTGATGGGCTCACAGGTATCATCTGGATCCTGGGGAAGGACCAAGAGTGCTGTCTCTTTTCTATCAAATGGAACAGGCCGTATCATATATCTCACTTTTCCAAGGGTAGAATGGCAACGAACAAGGGAAAAATCACTGTATGTTGTCAACACTCAATGCATTTGGGGCTATTTTAAATCCCTGAAGCCTGGTATTCCTGTACCTGCATCACATAGTTAGCCCTACCGCCTGGCTCAGAAAGAGCCTCTGCTGGCTCCCCAGTGCCCTCCAAGACACCCCATGATTAATCAGGCCACAGCCACCTCTTCGGGGGCCTCTCACTCTGCCCAGCCTGTTCCCTCTGTACACCCCATGCTTCTCTGCCTCCATGTCTTTGCTCATGGTGTTCCCTCCACCTGGAGAGCCCTCTGCTGTGGACCCGTCCTTCACAGCCCAGGCCAAATGCCCACCTCCCGTGGAGCCCCCTGACCTTCCCCCACCTGCCACTACCTGGTAGACACCACGTCTCTTTCCAAACCCCAGGACCCGTTATCTTCTACCTTATCCTGACGTTTATTATTTTCTGTTTGGTTCAGATAATGTCCAGCCTTAGAGTCCACAGGCAGGGGAGTCCATTTAATAAAATCCACATATGGTTTAAAATATGTAAGTTTAAAAATGTCAGTGGTGGGCCAGCTCAGAATGACCTTGGGTGTGATATGGCACCTCTTACCAGCTGTGTGGCTGAGGGCACGTCACCGCCTCTCTGAGTTTAGTTTCCCCGTTGCTGGAGCAGGGACACTGCCTCCACCTCATACGCTGGTGTGAAGCCAGGAGGCTGGGGGACACCGCAGCATACGCCACCACTCTCAGCCACCACCAAGTCAATCTGCAGGCGATGTTAGCAGGATCTGTTCTCTTCCCGCTGTTTAGAGCTAATTCTGCATCTCATCTGGACTGCGTTCCAGCCACGGGGTTCCCTTCTTGCTGTCGCTGTGCTGAAAGACATGAGGCATGCTATAAATAGCAGTGGTAACACTTCATCCAGACAGGGCCAGCTGCTGGAGCGCTGCCCACGGCCTTTCTGGAGACACTTCTCTGTTGACTCTCTTGTCCGATGGGCACTAGGCCTGGCACAGGGACACGCGTGGGGAGCAAGTGGCCCTCTGTACTGAGGTCATGCCCGGTCACGGCAGCCCCGGCCCCACTTTGGGAGACAGGAGTCTCAAGTCACAGTCCTGGCTCTGCTGTCACTGTGTGTGTGTGACCTTGGGCAAGACCTTTGCCCTCTGTGAGCTTCAGCCACCTCGTTGACCCTGCAAGGCCTCCAGGCTTCAAAGGATGAACACAGGCTCTCCTGGGCCTGGGTACATCTGTTCTGAGAAGGGAGCCAGACCCCACTGAGGGCTGTCTCTGCTCTCTGGAGCCTGGCTACCTTAGAGCCCTACCCAATGGAGGAGCACTCCTTGCTTTTCTGTGCACCGGATTTACCACTTTCAGGGCCGGAGGGGAGCCTTTTTCTAGCACAGAGAGCAGGGAAAGAGGGTCATTCCACTCACACCTCCACTCAGGGATGCTTCCACCCACCTCCTTCTCTGCAGCAGCCCTCTTCCTACCAACTCAGGGGACCCCTGGCAACTTAACCTCTGGGGACCTCTGCTGGAGCTGCAGCTGTCACACCTGGACTGGGCCCTGTCCTATCTGACTGTCCCCCCACGCCACTGCCCACCCTTCACCCCTTCCCTATCTGTAGTGACAGCAGCCATTGTCTGTTGAGGTCTGCTATGCCTCTGGTATAGAACTGAAGACGAAGCAATGCACCACGAAAGGCACTGATCGGGCACCCAGTGTAGTGTAGACACATGTTTCATCAGCTGTTTCTGTAGTCAGCCTTGGGCAGCGTCCCCTCCTGCCACTGCAGCCCATGATCCCAAGAGGTGCTCCCGAGACAGATCTAACAGAACACATTCCCCAGCCCCCACCACTGGCAGGACTCAGACTGGGCTTTGCACTGGCCCCTGAGGCCTTTCGGAGTCAGCCCCCAATTGACCTTTTGCCACTTCAATCCCTGCTACTTGTCAGGTAGAATTGTACCAGGGCTTCCACTGTATAATTCCTATAAAAAAGTGCCTACCGCAGAATAAGCCCTCAACAAAGGACAGCTGTTTCTTTTGCCATGATCAAAGATCACACCTCTGACCCAGGCTGACTTCCTTTGTAGTGGTTTTTAGTAAAGAAGACATGTACTTAACCTGCAGGCTCTGGGCACTTCCCCGTCCTGGGACTGCGTCCTATCTGGGGAACTGGGAAGTGGGGCTGGCAGAACACCAGAGGGGGGAGACCGCAGTCCTGCTTCAGGCTGGGCTGGCTCCAGCCCCTCCTGGGAGCCCGGGCTGCTGTGGAGCCGGAGACAGGCTGGGAGGAATAATCAGAAATCCATCCTGAGTGGGATTGTGAGAGGGTACGGAAATGGTGGGACTGGAGGAAAGGCGTCCTGAGTGCGTAGTGTGGCACCCTTCATTGGAGAGGTCACGTGAAAGGGTTGCACCAGCCAGAGAGCTCAGACCGCAGAGGGAACACCGATTGTCGACTTCAGCGTGATCGCGGGAGAGCTAGCTCAAGGTGGCAGGAGCCACCTGGGAAACTCTGAGACCCCAGTTCCAAGATCTGCCTAAAACGGACCAAATCAGAGGAGGTGGGAGGCCCGGCCCACTCTGCAAGTCAGACATTTGTTTTAAGGAGCTTGCAAGCATGAGTGTTCTTTTAACAGTCATTTTCAAATGGTTTTGAAATTCCCAGAACTCTTTTTTACAAAGTTCCAGTTTACAGCAATGCCTACTCTGAAAAAACAAGAATGGCTCAACAAGGGGGTGGGGTCGGGAGGGGCCCAGAAGCCCGGCTGCTCAGCCTCCCACCCGTGTGCACCTTGAGCACAGGTGAAAAGTTACAGTTTGAGAGCCCTGCAGGGCAGAGCGCGGTAGGCTGGAGCCACTCCATATAACGTGCCCATTTAAGGCGGCAATTTCGCTTCTCTGAACCCGGTGCCCTCCCAGTCCCAGTAGTGACAGCTGCACCCTTTTGACCCCAGCTGGCTTCATTCAGCCCAGGCCTGTGCCTGCTAGGTGGTTCTCAGGTGTCTGCATTTGGTCATTCCCTCCACAGCACCTCCACGTGTGGCAGGAATTTCTTTAGACTAAAAGCACCTCCTATTGTTAGGACTCTGCTGGGTCTCAGACCCCTGAACCATGCATTTCTCCTAGAATGAAAAATCCCAACAGGAAAACTGAGAAAATGGCCCAAATGGCCCAAATGCAAGCCTGCAAAATGGACACGGGCTTGCAGGAGCGGGGTGGGGGGACTGGTAAAAGAAGCTCCTTGACCTCTTGAGTCTGTGTCTTCCTCCAGCCCTTGCCTCTGCCCTGGCTTGGGCTCCATCCAGTTACAACACCTCTCTGGCTTCAGGCCTTCCGGCCCACACCATCCCCCACGCTGCATCAGAGGGGGGCTCCCAAATCGGAGCCTTGAAAGTCAGAGCCAACTCACCCACAAAGACCTGGATGAAAGGCACCAGCTCCCACTGGCCCTCCCCTGATCATCCATAGCACTTTGTACATTGTCTGCACTACTGTTTCCATCTCTGTTTTTATGATCTTTCAAGTACCTGTTACTCATACTTGAAACCAAGGTCAGGAGCTTACTTAGCTTTGTATTTCCAACGCTGGCCCAGCCCCAGGCTCAGGCCGGGCCTTAATAAGTCTTGTTGCATAGATACACAGAATACTGCTTAAAACAGACACAACACTGGTGGGCTCCATGCCTGCACTGCTGTTACCCAAGAGCTGTGGAATTCCTGGCACAGCAGGCCTGTCCCCGGGATACGCATTAAATGCCCCACCCTGGACGCTGTGACATGATGTAATTTGTGCAGAGCCCTGAGAAGAGGAGAATCTGGGATGTGCCCAGACCCCAGGGTGGATGTCTCCTGTGACCCACAGCTCAGCCTCCCTGGTTCATTTGTCACCAAGAGCTGTGTGTTCTACCTCTAGGCAACTGAGTATTTTTAGCAAATGCACAGCTCAGTCGCTTCTCTTCCCGCAGACATCCCTTCCTTTTCAAGCTTCACCAAGAAAGCAGCATGTCACTGTGGCCCAGCTGGTGAGCTCATTATGGCCAGACCTCCCAGGGCACAAGGACCACTGGAAACCGACCCTGAGCTTCACTTCACAGGACACACAGGACACTGGCTGTCTGCAAAATCAGCCTCTAACGAGACAACACAAAGTGTGTGTCTCTTAGCGCGTCTGCCTCTTGCTTTGCATGATAATACTCAGGGGACATGCCCCAGGGGGCCATACTTAGCAATGAGACCATCATAAAATCAAAAAATGTGGTAAACCTTTACAATATCCCAATTTGGAGGACAGGTGAAAGTTTTGTGATGAACTATTAATTATATATAGACTAAGTCAATAATATACATGCAAAATAGTCTCATAGAATCTCAAATTAGAAAGGTAACTTGGAGGCCATTGAGTTCCACCCCTCATTGAAGAGAAAAACAGGTGTTGGTGTAGAGAATAGACATGGGCCTGAAGGTCAGACATGCCCCTATTGGCTGCCTGAGGTTGGGAAAATTGCTTTAAGATAGAAATTTAGCTCTGGGCTGGATCTACCACATGCCTTCTGGGGTTTTTTTGTTTGTTTTGTTAGGTTTGGTTTTTCTTTCTTTCTTTCTTTCTCTTTTTCTTTTCCTTTTCTTTTCTTTTCTTTTTCTTTTTTTTTAACTTAATAATGCTTGTTAAAACAGGCAATTAGCACCTGGACTTTGTATTTGTAACAAGCAACCTGGGTTCCAATTGTGATCCTGTTAACTTATTGGCTGTGTGACCTTGGTCGGGTTAATCAACCTCTCAGTGACTTGATTTTCTTTGTGTGTGTGAGGATGATTAGAGCCCCTGTCTCGTAGGTCTGACTTGCAGTTTAAATAAGGTAACGGAAAAAATAAAAAATAAAATTAAATAAGGCAACTGGCATGAAAGTCTTTAAATAGTACTTAACACCCAGGAGGACTACAAAAGGGCATGTAATACCTTTAAGAAAGGGTGGGGCCCTGCCTTCCTGCTCACCACAGCTCCACCCCACCCGCTCCTTTTGCCTTCTGCCCTGCTCAGTTGCATTGCTAATCCAACCCCCTCTAGTGCCTTCACCCTCCATTTGGTCAGGAATAAATGTATCTACTTAATTTATTGAAATAAACATGGAATATTTAAAGGATAAATATACCCATATTATAGCCTTGTTGGAGGAGTAAACAAGCTAATCCACCAACAGCCTCTTCTATCAGCAGGCTGGATGTGTCGTGATAGTAAAATAACCATTAGTCTCTCCTGCTTCAGGGTCCCCGAGCCTGTTCATCTGGCCTCTCAGTGAACAGTGTTAGTGACGGGGAGCTCACTACCTGACAGAGCAGCTTCATTGTTGAGTCTTTGTCATATGCAGAGTCCAAGAATAACAACTCACCCATCACCTTGCCTAAAATGCCATTTAATTTCCAACACAACCCCTCTTCTGGCATTTGGAGCAGAGAGATGCACCATCACCTTTGGGAGCTATGCCCTGAGTGCCCATGCGCTTAGTGGGAGCTGCAGGTTTCAGGAATGCCTCCAAAGAGTCTAAGGCCACATCCCACATCATCACGTGCTGAATATTCATAGCCAGGCAGCCCAGCCTCACAGGATGCAGGAGCGGAGATGCTGCTGAAGGCAGGAGGCCGTGCTGTGTCATGCACAAGAACACTGGGGCCCAATTTGGGTTCTGGTTCTTGCTTTGGAACTTTCTAGCAGCCTTGTAACTTAGGACAAGATGCTCACCTCTGTTTCTGTTTTCTTCTCTATTAGATCAGAAGGAAACAAGTCCTCCTGTTCAGGGGCTTGTTCAAGATTCTTTTCCTTTTCCTTTGAGCGCATGAGCCTTAGAGTTGCAATGTTAGAGTGAAAACAGACCCAGAAAGAAGATCCTTGGCAGTCTTGCTTGTCACCAAGTCAGTAGAACCGAAAGCCGCAACCAGGCAGGGATCTGGGACCCATGGTCAGGGCCTCTGGCCTCACATCCTACCCCCCACGCTGTCTGGTCTCCAGGTTCCTCTAAGTCCTGCTAGAATCCATAGAAACAGCGCTTTTTCTTTAAAAACAAAACCAAAAACCTTGTTTCCTAGACTGACTGACCCCTCTGACTTGTCAGGACAGCAGAAGACAGGCAGGTGGCAGGACTCAGGGAAGTGGCTTCTGTCCTTGGGGGCAGCTGCATCCAAGCCTCTGGTGCTGGGCTGTCTTGCAGCCCTGAAACAGGCAGGGGGTCGGTCACTTACCCCCTGGGTGAAGGGCAGACCTGGGAGGCAGGACCGCACCTTAGGGGCCCCACCTCAGTCTTCTGGTTTCCCGCCTTGGCTGTTTGCAGGACATTTCTCAGTAGCTGTCAACACCTGCAGGTCCCACCTGGCGCTGGTAGCCTTTCTGGAAGAGCTGAGTGGAGAGCAGCGCAGCTCTTGGTTGCCCCTTGGTTGCCCAGGCCTCACACTGGGGAGTCTGGAGAAGGTAGGCGCTAAGGAAACCTGGATCTGCATCATCTAAAAGTATTTCTGCAGCAAGTCAAGGCAGGAACAAGGGCCAAGTGCCGAAATCGCCGATGGGGTGACCTTGGCCACGTCACAAACTCTTTGGGCTTTGGTTCCCTTTTCTGGGAAATGGGGACAACAGTGAAGAGTTGATGGAAGCACTGAATGATGCAGGCATGTGAGACTCTTGTGTATCTAAAGACAATGAAGACAATTTCCAGGGAGGGGAAGTGACCTGTCCAAGGTCACTGGGTGAGTTCAAGGAGGTCACCAGTGGGTTCAAGAAGAGGTGAGAACTCCAACCCCGGTCCCATGCTGACCCTACCCAAAGAGCAGAGTCATTCCTACCAGACAGCGGGAAGTGCTCAGCCAGTCCACCCTGGTCAGCAGGAGGTGGCTCTGTGTCACGCATATCCTCGGACAGCCCACAGCGTCCAGCTGAACTGGTGCTGAGGGGGTGAGAGTGGGAATGTCAAGGCTGAGAGACTGATGATGGCAGGTCTGGGGAAAGAGGGCCTTGGCTTGGCTTTCTTCTGTGCCGCCCGTGAGTACTGAGCGCTTAGTGGGCACCGTTCCTCTGCTAGGCCCTGGGAACACGCCGGCGAGGGAGGTGCGCATGGGCCCTTATTGTGGGGATAATGAGGACACGCCTGTGAAAAGGTCATTATAGTACACACAGCCCGACCAGCGTGTAGCAGCCCCAGGCCTGGAGGTGCAGAAGAGAGCTCAGCAGGAAGGGCCTTTCGGTAAAGCCCTGAAGCAGAGGAGCTGGTCAGATGGTAGTTCTGGGGCAGCTGAACGGCTAGTGGGAAACGTCTCTAAGGTGCTGGGTGACGTCCAGTATGGTGGGTGGAGAGATGCAGCAGGGGGTGGGAGATCCAGAGAATTGGTGAGATGAGCTGAAGGGGTGGCTGGGCCCTCTGTGCCCCCTGGGGAGGGGCAGAGCTTCATTCTGAGGGAGCAGGAGGAGGCCTGGGAAGAATGGCAGGGCTGCTATTTTGGGGGCAGGCTCCCTCTGGCTGTTCTGTGAAGAAAGGCTGCAGTGGTGTTGGTAGGACAGGGTGGTGGCTTTGGCTGGTGGTGGCAGGGAGGCAGGCCCCCTTGGAGCATGTTGTGTGACAGCAAAGGTGCGGTGATGGAGCACACATGAAGAGCACACACGGAGAGTGAAGGAAACCGGGGCACCGAAGATGGTGTTGGCCTGGCCAACCACGTAGAGCACATGTGCCCTTGAGGCAAGACCTCAGAAGTATTCTGGGCGGTACAGGTGGGGGGACCTGGAAACATGGCTCTGCACACAGGGAGTATCAGGTGCCTGAAGACTACCAGCAGAGACGCTGAAGGGGCTGTCGGATGTACAGAGAGAGGTCAGAGCCGGAGAGAAGACTGGGAGCCAACAGGGCCCAAGTAGAAAGTCAGGCCGTGTGCAGGGGGAGCTCACCTAGGGGAAGGGGTGAGGGGAGAGGAGTGCAGGTTGGAGCCTGGGGAGTGGCAGCATGGGGAGAGGGGGCACAAAGAGGGAGCTGGCAAAGGAGACCCACTCTGGAGGGAACTGGAGTCACCGCCCCAGAAGGCTGCTATGGGTGTAGCAGCAACTTGCGACCTTGGCAAAGCCAGGCGAACCCGGGGAGCGGGACAGCAGTGGCTGCGGAGCAGATGCAGACATGGAGAGGAGGCGGGGACAGCGCTCTCCAGACTTGGGCTGAGAAGGGAAGCAGAGAAACTGGTCAGAGCCCTAGGAGGCTTTAGGGTTGGTTAGTTGTTTGGTTATGGGAGAAACTGAGTTTGTGTCCACAATGGTGCCAGAAGAGGGAGGCCCTGGAGCTGCCAGGGAAGGGGGTGAGGGGCTTGTAAAGTGGGGTCTCTCTGCAGGCAGGAAGGGCTGCCCCGGAGCTGATGAAAGTTGGCCTCAGGCAGGAGGTCGGTCCAGGCGTATTGGACAGTGCCCCACGCCTGTCCCTGAACTGGGTCCCACGGGAAGCACAAAGTGCACAGGTCCTGGCACCGGCCATCAAGAACAGAGACTTCACAGGCTGTGGGCCGTCGGAGCGGGACTGCCCTTCTAAGTCAGGGGGCCCCTCTGTGGCCATCCTTCAGGCTTCCAGGACATTGACTCCACCGGGCTCGGCCCCCTGTACGTCACATGTTCTGCTGGCTCCCCTCCAGGAAGTCTCTGCTCAGGGGCGGGTGCCATCTTTCTGCTCACTCTTACATTTGGGTGCCTGCCAGGGCCTTGCATGGCCCTCTTCTAGTTTTCATATTTGCCCCTGAATGGTCACCTTCTTCCTCACAAATATCTACGTGCCGTGTCCTGAGTCCCACAGACTCCCCGCCATATGCCAGACTTTCCTTCCAGCCTTTCTCACAGGCATCTCACCCTGAGCGGTGCAGGACGAGAGTCCTGCCTCGATTCCCTCGGAGCCTGAAGGAGCGACCCACGGTGAAGGCAGGGTCTTTGTTTCTCTCTCATTGTCACCCATGCCCTATGGAGACAGCCACCAAGGCCTGTGGGCTTTATGCCCAGAAACCTCTCGTATCCCTGTTCGAGAGCAGGTGTGTCTCATGCTCTCATGTTCACATTCTAAGCCTCTCCTTCTCCAGATCCCCCTGCAGTGCCAGAGCCAGAGCTCCTCTCTGAGATAACTTTAATCAGTTCCCAACTTCTTTGCATGGCAGTTGAGGACGATGGTGAACCAGCAAGCAACCTGCCCTGCCTATCTGACCTCATCTTCTCTCACCCATCAAACTTCAAATGCCCTGCCTTGGCTCCTGGGGACTCTGCCTAGGGTCCTCCCTTCCTGCCACCTCCTCTCACTGTCCTCCCATGTCCCTTCCAGCCCAGGCTCCCCACTCCCTCGTGCTTACCAACAGGCTGTACCCACTTTTTGTGGTGTGTAAATATCTGCCACCAAGTCAGGCCACTACCTGAAGGCTCGGAGTCCTTTCTCTGCGCACGTGTGCGTCTCCATGTGGGAGGGCTGTGTGGTGTAAGCTATGGGGAAGAAACAAGGGGATCCCAGAGCAGCTGCACTAGATGAGCTCTAACACCTGCTTCCGGGTTGACTTGAGTACAGAGAGAAGCCCACGTATGGCAGAAGTCAGGGTGGCTATGGGCCAGTGTGGGAGGGACCTCATGGAGCCCGACTACAGCGGTGGAGTGAGGGAAAGGAGACGGTTGAAGAATACCATCTTGGCTGGATGTTGGAAGGGCGGATGTCAGGGACCCGCTGAGCAGGGCTGAAGCGAGGGTGCCCAGGTAGTGGCAGGGCGGGCCTCCAGTACAAAGAGGAGACCACGCCATTCTCACTTCTTTCCTCTGCAGGTGGGCAAAGGGCACCCCATCTCAGACTGGGTCCCAGGCCACAGGAGGACTCAGGAATTGAAATCCAGGTGTGGGAAGCTGGTTAGGTTCCAGGAAGCCTAGTATATGAGGGTGAAGACTAGCTCCGAGGCATCACTAGGAGGTAGATGTCCCAGGTGGGCCCATCAGGTGTTGTTCCTAAGAACAAAAGGAGTCATTTCCCCTCCCTTCACCCACTCTTGGCCTTCAGTTACTTCCCTTGGCCATGAGCTGGTGCTTTGCCCTAGATCAGGGGAAAAGCTGGCCCCCAACCTGGCAACTGGGCACCTGCACTGGTCCGTCAGGGCCTGTAAAGGGAAGAAAGGGGGTTCAGACAATGTGAGAGGCATCAGTTGGCCAAAGCTGAGGTGACAACACAGGAGCCACCTGTACCTGTGGACAGTGCTCTACGTGTGAATGCGTGTGTATGAGAATGTGTGTGTTTGTAAGTATGACAGTGTGTGGGATGTGAGTGCGTCTGTGCGAGTGGGGGGATTGGGTGACTGTATGTGATGTGAGTGTGTGAGTACGAGTCAGTGTGAGTGTGTCAGGGGATCAGTGTAGGTAAGTGTGTGAGTGTACCAGCGAGTATGTCAGTATGAATGTCTCAGTGTGGATAGGAGTGAGTGTAAGGGTATGTAAGTTCATGTCAGTGTGTGAATTGTCAGTGAGTGTGTGTCGGTGTGAGAGTGGGAGGTGGTGTGTGGGAGTGTGAACGTAACGGGGATCACCGTGTCACTCCTGTCAGCTACACCCTGAGAGCCCCCTGGGATGTCTTCTCAGAGTAAGCTGAGGGCCCCCGAGGAGCAGGCTTGGGTCTGGGCTGCTGTTACTTCCTTGCAGCCACCTCCTCACCCCAGAGTTTGAGCTTCCACCCCCTGGGCAGGGGTGTGTTGTAGGGGTGAGTGGGGGACACTCTTGCTGGATGCTGGAGGCCTGCTGGGCAGGCTGCGGCCGGCCGCATGCACCTCGCCTCTCTCCCGGCCTTGGGCGTCAGACAGCTCTGCTGGAATCAGGCCAGGGTCGCCTCCCCGGGCCGCGCCGCCAGCGCAGTAGAGGCGGGCACATCTGTAGCCCTGGGCCAGGGTGGCTTTTTGGTGTGGACGGTGCTGAGTGAGCATCACTGGTTGCCTTCTCAGTGGACAGAAGAGTGTTCTGATTCCGGGCCAGTAGCAGGTGGAGGCTCTGGAAGCTGCTAGCATGTCCCTCTGTGGTCCCATGTGATCTCCAGGGGCTTCCAGCCCTCTGGGAATAGGTGGGGGCAAGGGGGTGGTCCAGAGCTCCTGGTCTCTAAATCCTGAGGACAGAGAAATACTGGCCATTCCTCGTTCCTCCCCCCACACAAGCATCTGGCGGCTTCCCGGCAGGCTGTGTAGCACTCGCCGCCCCTTGTGGAAGGTGGACAGGCTTTGGGGCAGGCAGTGCACATCCTTCTCTGGCTGTGGGAGCCTCAGGCTCTTACAGGTTCTTCCCCACATTTGTGCTATAATTCAGGTCAAGTGCCCAGCACAGACTGAGCGACCCGTAAATGGCAGCTGCTAGAGCCATGGCTGTTATCCTTCTGTTACTCTGGTGGCCCAGAGTGGCCGATCTTTGTGGGTAGAGGCTGGTGCTGGGCTGACTGGAACACAGATCCACCTGCAAAGCGGTCCCGGCAGGAAGCATCAGGGTCCGCAGTCTCTGTAGGGGGAAGGAGGAGGCAGCCCCCGGCTGAGGAGCAGGGCAGGGGCAGGGGTCCATGGTGGATCCCCAGGGCGACTTGTCCCCCATCACCCACCTTGCTTTTCTCTGGTTCCGCGTCCTCCTCTCCCAACATCTGCAATGGGCTGGATGCAGCTAGGAGGCACGTGCATCTTCCGAGGTGGGGACCTGCCTCTTCTCCTCCTTTTTTTTTCCTTTACCATGACGCCTGTTGCTCATAGGTACAAATCAAACGAAGAGTATGTATATGTGCGAGGCCGCGGCCGAGGGAAATATGTTTGTGAGGAGTGTGGAATTCGCTGCAAGAAGCCCAGCATGCTGAAGAAACACATCCGCACCCACACTGACGTCCGGCCCTATGTGTGCAAGCACTGTCACTTTGCTTTTAAAACCAAAGGTAAGAGACAGTCAGCTGGGGCAGTGCCCCTGCCCACTGCAGGGAGCTCCCCTCTGGGAGCCCCAGCACAGAGCTCAGGGGCCTGGACCTTTCTGCCTGGGCACCCCCTCTTCCTGGGTTCCCCAGTGGCAGAGCAGCCTGCTCCAGACTGGGCAGTGCCAATCCCGGGCTGCCCCAACCTGTCTTCTTAGATGTCACAGCCCTGCACCTGCGCACTCCCCCACCACCTGGCAGCACTCTTACCCAGTTCTTGGTTTTGACTGGATCTCATCACCCCTTCCTTTGCATGTCTCCTTAGCCCTTTGTCCACTGACCTGATGAACTCCCACATCCACACGTGTCACTGCCACTCGTGCATTTGGAAATCCATCCCGCTCCAAGCCACTTAACACACTTGCATAATCACGTATCATGCCAGAGTTCGCCCCTGCCTCCGCCCCACCTCGCCACTCACACCATGTCCCTGCTCTGCCCAGCTTCTCTGCAGCTCTCGGTACAGGGCCCGGCCCTCACTGACCCAGACCGGCCACCCTGTCATTCCGACCCCCAGCCACAGGCCACAGCCGAGTCACCTCAGGCTCTAGTAGTCACCTACAAAAGGAAGAGGATGGACCGTTGAGGGGAGGCAACCCGCAGCGATGGGCGGTGGTGGCGGCCTGGCCCCTGCAGCCACCCAGGAGCCTGGTGCGGACAAGGAGGCTGAGTCCATGAGTCCAGCTCCGCTCTGCCCGCTCTGCTGGCTGTTCCCACAGGACAGGCAGGGAGCCTTGCCATGCACTCACTGCGTCCCAGTAGCCGAGCAGGCAGAGGCACCTTGGAGGGACATCTGGGGCTCTCGCCATCCCTGGTGGCTTTGGCCTCTTGTGCGTTACAGAGTCTTGGGTCAGGGTTCGAGCAGGAGGACCCAGCGTTCTCCTTCCTGCTGGCCCCTCGGCGTCATGTGGTTTTTCAGTGGAGGAAACTCGGGAGCCGGTTTCCCTTTACCAGCTATTGATCTTCCTGCTGTTGGTAAAGCTGCTCCTAGCGAGAGAGGTCGAGCAGCAGCTCCGAGCGCCCACGCAGCCTTCCCCAAGCCCTTCGGTTCTCCTACAGCCCTTCGGTTCTCTCTGTACTAGGCAGGGGGACAGCTTATCCCATGCCCTGCCGTGGCCTCATCTGTGATGGGCTGCCCATCTCTGGTCTCCCCGCCCCATTAACTGACTCTAGTCCTCTCGTCAGCATCCTCGGTGGAGCTCAGACTTTCTCACCAAGGTTTTGGTTCGCGTGGAGGCCCCACCCCCACTTCCTTATCCTCACCCTCTTCTCTCTTGGTGTTCCAAAGGGGACTGGGAGAGGGCAGACAGGCCCAGGGTCCTGGCCCCGACCCCAGGGTGCATCCTGCCCTGAAGGCTTACCACATCCAGGGTAGCTTAACCTAGCCCGTCCAGCCCTGAACACGGGCTCTGTCCCCTTGCGTCCCCTACAATCCCACTTACTCCGGCCTTAGGCAGCCAGGTGGGACTTTGTGGAAGAGAGAGATGGAAATAAGTGATTGATAATTTAAATAAGTCTTTCACACGGAGCATCCAAAGTCACTTATCCAAGGCCTCCTTGAAGGTGAAGAAAGTGGGTCCCAAAAAACGGAGGTGACTGTGAAAGCTGGAGCTGCAGGCAAGACCCTCCCACCCAGGCATCAATCACCCCATCATATTCCTCTCTGTGAGCGTGTCCCCCCTTCTCTGGATGGAGTGGCAACATTAGGTGGCCAATCAGCTGGCTTCCAGATGGATCATAACTGCTGCCCCTATTCCCAGGGAATGTCCAGGGGACGACACCATTCTGTCCTCAGTATGAGGAACACAGTCCCAAGTTCTAGTTCTAGTCCTGGGGCATACAGAGCTGTCCACTGCCTTGGGGGTCCATCACCTTGCATGAGAGACCTAAAAACCCATTGGACTGAGTTCTTAATCAGAGTAGTCTCTGCCTTTTTTTGAGAGTAAAGGCCAGGTCATTTTGCATCGGGTCTGAGGCAGTCCTAGCCCCTGGCAGGAACACCCCTTTCTGAGCAATGAGTGTGTTGGAAGCTATGCCAAGCCTATCACAGTCCCTTCCCCGTGAGCTGGGACAGAGGCCTGGAGGGTCCAAAGCACGTAACCTGAGCAGAGGGACTGCAGAGGCTCCACGTGCCCCGGGGACTGACATCTGGGTGCGCAGGCTGTGTGCCCGCCACCCTGCAGGCCAGCCCAGGAGGCTCTGCTCTAACCAGTGACCAGGACGGGTGCCGGGTGCTCCTCAAGAGCTCAGAGGCTTCCAGAAGGCAGCACCTGCCAGAACCAAAGCAGTGAGCGAATCAGGAATGGTGGAACCTCAAACTGTGACCACAGTGAGGGGCTGGTTGGGAGCAGGTTGACATGGTGGAGTGAGGGAGGGGACAGGACACTGAGGCTCCTGTGCATCTTCCCTCAGCCATCACTCAGATAGCGCAGGCCCCTCCTCCCACAGCTCACAGCCCTCGTCAGGCTGCCTCTCACCCGTCCCTCCCCGCCCCAGCCGTGGCCCAGCCTGGCTGTGGGAGGGCCGAGTCTGGGCCTGGTCGCCACCATCTGACTGCTCCCAGGCCTGGAGAGCCCCTCTTGTTTGTCTCTGTCTGCCTGTCTCTGTCTCCGTCTATGTGTTAGACGTTACGGTGGCAGCTTGGGTCCCTGGGCACGAGCCGACAGGGGTCTCAGTGGGTGAGGGTGGGAAAGGCCCACCACGATGTCCTTACGGAGGTCTGGGGGTCCCATTTCCTCTTCTCAGATGGTTCCCAAGGCCAAGGGGGTGGCTTGCACCGATCGCTTCAGGGGACAGAGATGATAGTTATGGGAAGACCTCGTGTCCTCCGGGCTGCAGGGGCAGAGAGGGGTGGTTGGCTGGAGTTGATCCAGGCAGACAGGGTCGTCGGCTGACACTCTGAGTGGAGGTTCTGCCTGTCTTCCCAGTGCCACCATTTTCCATCCACTCGCCTTTGCCGTTTCATTCCAGGACCGCCGGGCTTTTGGCGGGAGGTGGGGAGAGTGCTGGGGGCGGGGGGTCTGGGCTAACCAGGAGTAGCTGAGGACTCTGCATGGCAAGGCTTTGCCCACTGACAGAGAAACAGTGTCCAGGCTTAAAGACACCTGCGGCCATCGGGTACACCTCCCTCCGTTCACAGAGAAGAAGACAAGCCAGGAGGGGACATCAGGGAGTCTTCGATGGCACTCGGGGCCGCTCGTCCCGAGTTCACTCCTGTAGCCACATGGGCTCTCCCTGCCGGCAAAGCCTCCTTGGACTCCCTGATGCCCTTTCGCAGGCTTCAGCCACAAGGGCGGTGGAAAAGCAGGCCTCCTGGGGCTTCTGGTACCTTCTCCGGAGGGCCCCTGAGCCCAGACTGAAGGGCAAAGCCGTTTACATCACCAGCATCACCTCCGCCTTTCTGTCCTCCGCATCCAGTGTGGCACATGGTGGAGTCCCCTGGCGCTCCACAGAGAGATTGATTTTTGGGGGGTACATGGTGTGGAAAGGAAGGAGGTCCTGGGTGGACATCTGTTCTCTGCCAGGCACACTCCGCTGTCGCTCTGCAGGTGCTGTCTCATCCACCGACCAGCAACCCTGAGAGGTGGGTATTACTGTAGCGTTGCAGAATCCAGGGCTGAGAAGGTTAAGAAACTCGCCCAGGAGCACACAGAGAGCAGGTGTCAGAGCCCAAACTCAAACCCAAAGCCATCAAGCTCCTACCCGCTCCTGGTTCCATTCAGCCGTGTGGGGAAGCAAGGGCCCTGGCGTCCTGAGACCTGGTTCTAGACAGCACTGTGCACTAACTAGCAGTGTAGCAGTGGCTGGTCGGTTCACGGTACTGGTGGACAGGAGCCCTCCCCTGGCATCCCAGCGCTGAGACAGACGACAGTCTTGTCTAATGGTGTCATCAACGCACGGACCAAGACTTAGAGCAAAAGCAGGAAACCCCTGGGCCTGGTAGGGATTTGGTGACATGCTCTGTGAGGTTCCTTCCAAGACTGCTTCTGTGATGAAAAGAACATTTCCCATGTGTGGCTTTTGTGCGCCCCTTGCGTGCTCGGCATCAGACTGCGTTGAAAAGAGACCCAAACCTTACAGGCAGAATATGGACAACAAATAATATCATAGCCAGAATGAGCGTGTTCATAGTCCTCTGTGGTGTGGGGGGTTGGGGGGCTGTGGGTTGGTCCCAGAACCTCAGGAGACAATGGATATCTCGGGCCCATGGAAGACCCCAGCTGCCCTTACCTCCCCTGACATCCTCCCCGGCCGTGGCCTGCTCGTGACAGTGACAGTGAGGCCCATGTACTTGGTTAGGGACCATGGGGAACCCTTTGGCCCCAGGATGACTCAGGAAGCTATGGCTCTGCTCCCCGTTTGGCCAGCAGTACAAGATCCAGGTTTCGGTCCAGCTATCGGAGGAAAATCACAGATAGGAAAGAGACAGTCGTGCCCTAGAAGGAAAAAGAAAAGGAACAGCTTCTCTTCCATTCCTGCTGCCCTTGACCTGCGCATCTTGATAAATCCCAGACTGACTTTCCCATTACCCTCTCAGCGAGACCACCAAGGTTCCTTAAAATTCTCAGAATGAATAAGAATCACCCTTCGGTTCATCCATGAGCTCTCTCCCCATTTACCTACCCATCATCTAGCCTCCCATTTATCCACTTCTCCCATCCTCACATTTAATAGTTGGTCTTCTTATCCATGTATCTTTCTGTCTTTTTTTATCATCCTACCTGTCCCTCCCCTCCTCACATCTGGCTTCCCACCAACACATTCTTCCATGCACCTTCCCATTTCTTTATCCTCCGGCCTGCCTGACCTGCCGTGCCTGTACCTGGGCACGCATCCATTCACCCTCCATTCATTCACGTCTCTGTCCTCCTGTCCAATTCTCCATCCTCCCGTCCACCTATTGACTCATTTTCCATCTATCCTCTCATTCATTTTTTCTTTTAACAGTTTATTCCCATCTGTCTCTCCATCTGCTTATCTAATCATCCCGTATCCCATCCATCTGCCTGTCTTCTTCCTGTTCTTTCACTTCGTATCTCCTCTTATTCATTCATCCATCCACCCACCAGTCTCTCTAGTCATCTGTTCAAGTTTCTTCCTTTCATCTATCCATTCGAGCTTGCCAGTTATTAAGATTATCGAGACTGAGCACCGAAGTTGGATAACTTATGCTTATAGTATAAACCAACTTATGGAAATGTAACAATCCATGGAGACACAGTGGGTGTTTGGCCAGGCCCAGGGGAACATTGTGAGGCATCTGGCCTGCATCCTCCAGGGACAGGCTGGCAGAACTCTGCCTCTTCTCCAGGGAGCACTCCTGCCTGCAGGGCTTTGTGGCCTTTAAAGTGCTGAGTGCAGTGAGGGGAAGGGGGGAGAGGGAATCGAAGGTGCTCTTATCTTTGCCCTGAGTTCACAGAGTAGCTGCCCCTGCTCATGAGCTGTGGGGCTGCACTGACCACCTGGGGCGAGTTAGCTACCTACCCCGAGGACTCCATAGGCATGGAGCAGGCAAAGCCTTTGCCCAGCCTTTCCTGCACATAGCCGACCTATGTCTGCACTGCATA
This sequence comes from Noctilio leporinus, assembly GCA_004026585.1. NCBI lineage: Eukaryota > Metazoa > Chordata > Mammalia > Chiroptera > Noctilionidae > Noctilio > Noctilio leporinus. Next base: position 49,312 of record PVIW01001806.1, on the reverse strand, counting down.
GTGGCCTGGAGGGGAACTGAGGCCCAGGGTAATACTTCTCTAAGGAAGTGGGGGCTTGGGCCCCAACCTCATGGCCCCTGTGGCCTGCCCTAGAAGTCTGCTCAACTGGAAGGGCATCCTCAGTACCCAAGCCGCCATGCTGGTTACCGGGGGCTCTGCTGTCACCCCCGCATTTGAGATAGCCAAGCCAATAGTCCTGTTTGATGGGGATCACCAGCTCACAGGCCCAGAATTACCATCAAAAGCAGGAAAAGCCTATTGTTGCTCATGAGATGCCTTTTAATTTCTTTTTTGTTTGTTGTTCATTTTTTTAACCAGCATCTCACTTTCTCATTTTACCCTGTGTCCCCTCACAGCACCCCCTCACCCCCCAGCTCCTGTGTGCTGCTTTGAATGGTGGCGGTGGCTGCACACCCTGGCTTGGGTGCAGGCCCCTGCCCAGCCCCCGAAGCTGGCAGGGCCGCAGCCTGCCCACCAGCTAGGGTGCCTCTGTGTGCCCTGGGTCGGCCCTGGCCCCTACCCTCCAGCCGCGCCTGAGTCTGTTCTCCTTCCTTTCCAGGGAATCTGACTAAGCACATGAAGTCGAAGGCCCACAGCAAAAAGTGCCAAGAGACGGGGGTGCTGGAGGAGCTGGAAGCCGAAGAAGGTAACAAATTGCCCATTTCCCTTCCCCTCTCCTCCCCATGACCTCTGCTTCTCCTAGGCCTGCTCCTCTACCTGCCCCTCTCCCCACCCCTTTCCTCTCTGTCCTCTCCTCCCCTGCTCCCCCATCCTCTCCCTCTCCTCCCTCTTCCATATCCTCTCCTCCAGTCTTCCCAATTACGGGGAGACAGGGTTAAATTCACAGAACAATCACCCCACACACACACGCTGCGAGTACAGTCTGTGCTGCCGTAACTATTGTGCTTAGTGAACGTGTGTGGAGTAAATGAATCCGTGAGTAATCCTAGTCAACCTCAGCAGCACCCACTACATGTCAGGCACATTCTACACCTATGCCATTATTATCTCAGCAGGTCATCTCAGCAAGCCCTCACCATGACACTGCAAGGTGCACACACATGTTGCATGCCCACACTCACACCCGCACACTCTGGGCAGGGGGCTGGCCCCTGGGCCTTTCAGAGCTGGAGGCTTCAAGAGAGCCAAAGGCAGACCTGCCGACATCCCAGCACTATGTCCCAGCTGTAGTCTTTCATCAGCATGAGGCATATTATCAGAACCAGTTTCTGAGGAGAAAGGGCAGAGGAAAAGGTGAGTCTAAGGCCCAGCCTCAGCGTCCAAGGCCAGAGGCACGCTGGCAAGTGGGCAGGAAGGCAGTCCCCCAACAGGAGGGAGGCCATAAGCATTCCCCCTGCACCTGACAAACCTTTGACCAGATTTCCTAAAATCAAAATCAGGACTTCGTGTGTGTGTGTGTGTGTGTCTTTCTCCCTTTGTTTTTCTGATTTGGGGATATATTTGCAGTCTTACAAATGAGTAAATCAGTTAGACTATGCTCTCTTTTGGGTGAAATACATCACCATTATTGAATAGAGTACAATGAACATGGGGCTATTCCCCCAAAACAAGGATCGAGGTTACCATATTCATCAAGAATGCCTATCAGGGCCATTTACAGATGTTTCACTGAGTCCTTAGGAATGGTGGTGAAAACTTGTGTTGCCCATTTTAGGTTGAGTAAAGGAAAGCCCAGACAGGTAAAAATCAATGCCCAAAGTCACGCACATAAATGTTGGCTCCAGACCACCCACTGCCTGGTGGGCTGGGCAGGAGCCTGAGCCCTCCCTGCGTGGGAATCAATAGGTGATGACAGGCACCACGCCTGGAGTCCAGTGGAGGGCCCTAGGCTGGTCCCTGATTACCTCCCAGCCTCATTTTCCCAATGAGACAAAAAGGATGACAGTACCACCTTATCTGAGGATAAAATCTACAGAAATAATATCTGAGCACAGCCCTGATCCAACACCTTCTAGGTGCGGGAGGTTCTGGTCTCAAGAGGCTTACATTCTAGGGAGGAGACGGGCAATGACCCCATATGCATTGGGCAGGGGCAATGACTATGAAGCAAAACCTCTAAGTGAGGGGCTGGGAAATGTGGCCAGGGCCTCTCTCTGTTAGGGTGGTGTGAAGCCACGTGGGGTCTGGGAAGGGCTGCCCCTGCAGAAGAATCATCAGGCACAGAGTCCATGAGAACCAGAGTTTGGGGGAGATGAGGTCAGAAAGAACTACGTTGGGGAAGGTCAAGGGCTTGACTTGGATGACTTCCCATGACTCTGGCGGGTAGGGGGTGCGGCTGGAGGCCGCGATCCAGGCGGAGCGGTGGTTGACTGGGACCAGGTGGGCTGAGCAGAGGTCGGGGGAAGTGGTCGGATTCTGCTGTGTTCTGGGAGTAGTAAACAGGTTTTGCTGACGGTGGAGTGGGGTGGGGGTGGGGGGGTGCGGTGAAGGAGGTTGGAAGGTAGGTGGACCTGAGAATAGAATAAATAAGCCAAGGGTGAGTCTGAAGCTTGTGGCCTAAGAAACCGTAAGAAAGGAGTTGCCACTTCCCACGATAAGGGAGATCCCAAGAGAGGCGGTCAGGAGTAGAGCTGGGGGAGCGCAGCCGCCCCGTGGTGAGGAGGCTGAGTGCTAGCGCCACCGTGTGGCCAAAACTCGCGAGCGCCCTCTCCTCTGCGGGCGGTCGCAGGCCCGGAGCCGGCAGGGATTTGTGGAGCCTTGGTGGTGACCCTAGCAGTGGCCTGCAGACCCCGGAGTGGCGCTAGGAATGGGTCCCCAGGATAGGGGGTAGCCTGGCGAAATGTGCGCTGGGCAGAGGACCCTTGGCTTCCATCACCTGGCAACGGGTGTCCAGGGCAGACCACTCCCCGGCTCTGAGGCTCAACTCCCTCATCTTTAAAGAGGGTCTTTAGGGGCCTTCCCTGACGGATATCAGGAGACCCTGGCCCTGACTCTCCCTCCGAACTCCACTGCAAAAACGCTTGCAGTGCTGGCTGTCTGCTGAGCCCCGGTAACAGCTGCGGTTATTGGGTACTTACTGTGGGTGTCAAATCCTTGCAACCCTCCCAACAGCTTCAGATGGCGGCTACTTACCCCCATTTTACAGATGGGAAAACTGAACACAGAGAGAGAAAGTAAATTATCCAACAGCCGGTAAGAGATGGAGCTGAGAGTCAAACCCAGGCCATTCTCTACTTCTTGATGCATAAAATCATTTTTAAACTGGCAGCATAATAATGCAAGAGTTGTAAACCTAGTTTTGACTTAGCCACTAACCTTTGGGCATTCCTGGGGACATCCCCCTTGCCTGCTCTGGGCCTGGATTTCCCGATAGGGTCAGGTGAACTGCTGAGGCTGAAGCAGCCTCCACCGAAGTCTTAGGCAGCAGAGGCAAACTATGAAGTGTGTTTTGCACTTCAACTCCCTTCCACATCCCTGCTCCCTTCCCACTCCCAGGTCTCTTCCCCCTTCTCATCACTGGTCCCAGAAGCCAAGAGATGCCACCTGTGGCTCCATGGGTCTCCCTTCAGCTGCTAGCCCCAGCCCTGCCTAGGGTTTTTTTTTTTTTTTTTTACCTACATCCTCCTGAAAGCTCACTGTCATTCATTTCATGCATCTTATGGTGACATATTGAGCTAGCGGAAAGCATGAATACTACGCTTTCTGGCCCCTGGGCATCTTCGTATGATGGGGTTCAGAAGCCTGGTTGCACCGGTGGCTGGAGTCAGCTTATGTGCGCAGTTCTCTCGGGCAGTACTGGAGCGGATGCTGGTCTGTCCGAGTGCGGTGGTGGGGCTGGCAGTGAGCCTGGAGCTAGGCCCGCAGGCCCCAAACCTTTAGGAGCCAGCCAGGTGGGCCAGACGTGAGTGGAGCTCTCCCTAGAGCCCTGAGGGCTGCCCATTTCAGAGGTGCCCCAGTGAGACCTGTGTCCTGTTAGAGGCGACTCTGCTGGTTGGTGCAGCCCCTACTGGAAGCTAGACCAGAAGGCTGATATTTTGAAGCTCCACTCCCGGCTCCCTACACCACTCCCCATCCCCACTGGGAGCAGCTTAGGTTTCTATGAGGACAGCAGGTCCTCTGAACAGGAGCTGCTAGGATGGGGCACTGCTCTGCCACCTGAGGCTGGTGTAGCCAACCCCCCAGGGCCAGGGCCTGCCCCCTGCCTGACCCATTGTAGCATCCAGGCACTGGCCGTGGTGGCAGACGTGTGTTTAGACCAACCGGAGCCCCATGCTGTGGAGCTGATCAGCATGGAGGCCACGTTCAGAATCATCGATTTCTCATGACTGTAGTAACAGTGGGCCCTCGATACATGTTAGGTATGCATTTACTGTCAAACCCTGTGGGGGCGAGACCATCACACTCACTTGACAAAGGGGGAGGCTGAGGCACGGCACAGTGACTTACCTTGCTCATGGTAGAGCCAGCACCGAAATATTAATGACTATATCAAAACCACAAAAAGAGGCCTGTCTTATTGAACCTGCTGTGGTCCAATCCCAGCCTCACTGCTTACCTTACTTGGGCAAGTTACTTGACCTCTTTTACCTCAGTTCCTGTACCTGTAACATGGAGATAAGGATAGTGCTGACCTCACAGGATTATTGGGGACTAAATGAATTAATGCCCACAAAGCTCTTCGAACGAACCCCGGTGCGTGGCAGGTACAAGGTCATCTTGTTCGCTGTGGTTATTTACAAAGCGTTCCCGTGCTCAGCATGTCCCTCATCCTCTCAATGATCTTAGGCCATGGCCGTGGCTCTCGGGCTCAGTTTGCAGACAGGGACACTGGGGCTGGGAGAGGCACCGTGGGGCCAGCTGTGACCCCAGGTGTTCTGTTTGCCCACAGGAACCAGTGATGACCCATTCCAGGACTCAGAAGGGCGAGAGGGCTCAGAGGCGGTGGCGGAGCACCAGTTTTCAGACCTGGAGGACTCGGACTCAGACTCGGACCTGGATGAAGATGAGGATGAGGATGAGGATGAGAGCCAGGACGAGCCATCAGGACCGTCCTCAGAGGCGCCCCTGCCCCACCTACCCACCACGCTGCCAGCAGACTCCTCACCCGTGCAGGGTCCTCGGTCCCCAGATGCCACCTCTGGCAGCCAGGCCACACGGGGCAGCTCAGTCTTGGAAGAAGGCCGATGCTCCACATCCAGCCAAAGCACCCTGGGCCTCCCCCGGCCGGGACCGGTCCTTTCAGGCCCCATGGAGAAGGACACAGGCTCAGCCCTGAGCTCTAAGGCCTTGTCCCCAAGAAGGCCGTGGTCTCCGAGCAAAGAAACAGGGGGCCGCTCACCACTGGCCCACAAACACCCCCTGATCAAAAGTGACTCGTCTCCCCAGCGCCATTCACCGGCCCGAGAGCCGCAGGCCTCCACCCGGAGCCTGCCTGGCTCCCAGATGGGTCCTCTCCCTTGTGGGTCTCCAAGACTTGAGCTATCTCCTCTCACCATCCACCCCCTGGGAAGGGAACTGCCCCCTCGAGTGCATCTGCCCCCTGAACACAAGGGTGCCACAGACCCCGGCCCCCCCAGACACTCGCCCACCAGGAGACGGTCACCAGGTCAGGCTGAGTCGCCACCACGGCCAGCGCTGGCGGGGAAGTGGGCCTTGGCTGGGCTGGGCAGCCCCTCCGCGGGCGAGTGCAGCCCAAGCTCTGGGCTGGCCCCCTGGGCTCTCCACAGGCCCGCGCCTCTACCTCACAAGCAGCTTGGCAGAAGCCCCGAGACCTGTGCCTCCACGTGGGTGAGTTCCTGCCCAGAGTGGCTGGGCCTCTCGCTCCTCCCTGGGGTGGGGGGTGGGGGGCTACAGACCCACTCCTCCCTGAGGCGCCAGGCCTGGAGCTAAACCCTGCAGCACAGTGGTCACAGGTAGCTTAGCAACCGTTTAGGGGACACCTTCTGCGCTAGGCACCATGCCGGGTGCCTGAAACCAGTTCATTTCACCTCCAAGGCGGCAGAGCGTGGACTTTGGAGCTGGCCCAGTGCCAGACTCTTCCCACTCCATCCCCATCCCCGTGGGTTCTTTGAGCAGATGGCAGAGCGTAACCAAAATCATCACATCTCAGCATCACTGTCACCAGCACCCTCAGAGATGTCACAACCAACGCCATCCCTGTCACACCGTCAGTAACACTGTCACTGTCACCATTGCCAGCACCATCTCAGCCTGAGTCATTGCGCCCCAGCACACCATTAGCAGCAGCAGCAGCCACTGCACTGTTTTCCCCACCATCCCTGCTCCCAGGGCTGCCCTGACCCCCAGCACGGACACCATCATTGTTAACTTACCTTTGCCTCCCAGCATCCTTGGTCACCATATTGCCATGACCCAGAACCACCCTTCACCACCACCAGCATCGACAGCATCATTCAGGCTTCTGGAGGAGCATGATAGGGGAGTCTCCTTGGTTTTTCATTTCAGGGTCATGTTAAAATTTCTGGCAGTAGGGGAGGGTCAGGAACCATGAATGGGAACTCATCCAGGGGTAAAGTTGGGTCAAGGCCATTTTAGCAACAGGAGACTCAGCAGAACCAAGGCAGAGGGCCAGGCACCTAGGGGCCCTGGCACCCCATCTCCCCAGGGTACTCCTCATCCCCTGCCAAAAAGTGTGTTGGCCAGAGGCGTGATGAGCACGGGGCCCGAGTGTGCCCCTGGTCTGTGTATGTCTGAGGACAGCCTGCTGCAGAGAGGGCACCCGCTTAGGCAGGCTCATGGGCAGGGAGCTGGATTTTGGCCCCCGCTCAGCCAGGACTTGCTCTGTGACCTCAGGCAATGCCCCTTTCTCTTCTAGGCCTTCAGATGTCCATGTGCCTAGCGTATAACCTGGCCTTACCTTGTCTTGTTTTCTGACCCCAGCAGAAGGCCGAGTCCCGAAGTCCCTCCTGCTCACCTGGCCCTGCTCATCCTCTCTCCTCCCGACCCTTCTCCGCCCCCCATGACTTCCACGGCCACATCCCAGCCCGGACAGAGAACGTCTTCAGCCACCTCCCTCTGCACTCGCAGCACTTGGCCCGCGCCCCCTGCCCCCTGATTCCCATCGGAGGGATCCAGATGGTGCAGGCCCGGCCTGGGGCCCAGCCCACCCTGCTGCCAGGGCCCACCTGGGTCAGTGGCTTCTCGGGGGGTGGCAGCGACCTGACAGGGGCCAGGGAGGCTCAGGAGCGAGGCCGCTGGAGTCCCACTGAGAGCTCGTCAGCCTCCGTGTCCCCGCTGGCCAAGGTCTGCAAGTTCACACTGTCCTCAGAGCTGGAGGGCAGAGACTCCCCCAAGGAGAGGGAAAGGACGAGCGGAGGCCCAGGCAGACCTCCCGACTGGGCGCCCTGTGCAGCTGAGGCATCTGCGGAGCCGGGGCCCACGCACAGCCCCCACACCCTGCCCGAGGCCTCGCTCCGGTCACCCCACGGCCGCCAGGCAGAGTCCTGGAGCCCCCACGTGGAGTCACCGCACACGACCCACCCCCCAGCCCCCGCCGCTCCACCACTGGACTGCAGCAGCTCCGTGGGCTGCCTGGCAGAGGCCACCACTCACTTCCCAGCCCGGAGGAGGAGCCTCTCTGGGGAACCCAGGACCAGTCAGGGCTCCTCTGAGCCTTCAGGAAGTGGGGGGCCCAGGGCACCCACACACCAGCCCGAGGACAGGGGCCCCCCGAGCACTTAGCCTCTCTCCGGCAGCCTCAGCATCTGGCTTCCGGTGTTGGGCGGCAGACGCTTCCAGCCAGCTTCCTCCAGTCACCTTCCTCCCGTCTGTCCATGTGCCCCAGCAGCCTCTGCTCTGCTCCATCACTTGTATCTTCTCATGTATGCAGTTACCTGTGCCTTTTCTGTACCTTTTGTTGCTTGAAAAGAAACAAACAAAACATACACACACATATAAAAAACAAAAACAAAAACCACCCACGAGGAGTTTGAGGCTGTGAATATTTTGTGCTATTTTTGAGAAAGGGTATATAGGTCAGCAGCCACCCCGCAAGGCTGGCAGCAGGTGTCCATTTGCTGAGGGAAAAGGGATGCACTGAGCAGGGAAAAAAAGAAACTCATAAAAATATATATAATTAAATGTAAAAGCAAGCACTCCTTTGTACAGATGTTGATGTCCTGTTTATTGCTACTCTATCCCACCCAGCTAGCGGTCACTCTCACTGCCAGCAAAAGGGCTTGTGACCCCAGACAGGGGGACATAGGCACAGGCGGTGTAACTCCACTCAGCCACCATGGCAGGCCCAGAAAATCCCAACTTCCTTTTTCCCAAGAAAATGTTTCTTTTCCTAGCATTTCAATACAAAGTAATAGCAGGTAGTAGGTAGGAAGAAGCTGGTTGGTTCCCTAGGGCTCCCAGATACCCAGGTGGTCTGATCCTGGGCCCATCCTGGCATTTGATCAGTAGATGAGAGGGTTACGGACCCACCGCCAGACCCTGGGCTGGGAAAGGAGCTCTGATCACCCATCTCCTGGTCCCTGAGCACCTGACACAGGCCTTGCTCTCTGGGCCCTGGCCACAGGCTGCTTTCCTTGTTCTAGAAACTACCCACAAGGCTAGAGTGGCAGGGCCCAGCCCCCAGGGGTCAAGATCCAAGGTGCATAGCCTTGCTATTCCAGAGGCAGAGGCTTGGGTTTCATTTCACATTTGGTCCCTGGGGTACAAAGGGCTCCACACTAGAAACTTGCAGGGCTGGTCCCCCCAACCCAGCTTGCTCACCGTCAGGCCCCCACTACCCTCAGGAAGTACCCCAACCAGGACTGGCGGGAAAAGAGGATGCTGTTGGATACTTCTCCCGGATGCCTCAGATTCTCTTGACCTAGAGGAATTTTAATTGTCCTGAGTCCTTTGAATTCTTTTCCAAAGCAATGGGTCCTAGCCAGTGCCTCCATCCTCATCCCTGTGTCCTCCTTCAAGAAGCTGCCCTGCATTTGCTGGGGCAAAAACCTCTGTAAGGAAAAGAACGTGGCCAGAAACTAAAATCTCAAATTGAAATGTGGAATTTGAACTCTAACATATTGACCCTGCTCTGGAAGAGGTGCATTTCCCCCCAGCCCTCCAGAAATTCCTTTCTTTAGTTTCCACAAGGGGGAGAAAGCACATGCCCCACCCCTCACCGCACCCCCACCCCACCGGAGGCTGGGTGCTGAGGCCAGCTGGCATAGCAGGGACCTCCCTGGTGGGTCCCCAGTCCTCAGCCAGGCGACAGGAGCCCTGTACCTGCAGAGGGCTCCTGTACTGCTATTCAGATGGACACCATGCGGTGGAGAGGGTTACACTGCTGTAGCTCCCCAAACTCAGCCATCATTCCCTCTTCCTCCAGTTCAGGACCCTTCCTTGCTTGACCCCTGCTGGCTAGACAAACCAGTCGCTGGTCCACCCTCCCTCCACCACACCAACTAGTTCACTTTCCTTTGACCTCACTCAACAATGAAGACAAAAGGGGGAAAATAGGGAAAGGGTCTCCCTGAGGGCCAACGGGCTCCAAGGTGCTGGGGATGGGGCTAGCGTGCAGTTCTTGGCGGTTCTCGGCTGCCTGGCCCAGTGTTTGGGACTCTGGCGCACCCTGGGAGAAGGCCAGCACGCTGGGCCCTGACTACATTGGCGCTGCTTTGGCCTGGCAGGAAGCGGGAAGGAAGCCGGGCAGTACGCAGCCCAGGCCGAGGCCAGGGCTTTCCTCACCCTCACCTTTCAGTCCTACCCCTGGGGCTGCCCAAGGACTAGAGACTTCAAGTGCTGAGGCCTGGGCGCTGGATAAAGGGCACTGCTACAGCCCAGATTTGAAACCTTCCTGGGCATGATCTTCCAGCCCCAGACCCACAAAGCAGCAGATCGGTGCTCTGCTGGATTAGCTCCTGACTTTGGAGGTGGTCACACACCTCACCCACTGCACTCCTGGGCATCATTCCCTCTGTACTCGTCCCACCCACAAGGTTTCCCTCCTGGAAGGTAGTCGTGTGTGGCATGGCCAGCAGGGGAGAGTCCTCATGGTCACTCAGGCCACAGGCATAGGTAGAGGGAACTGAGACCAGGAGTCACTAGAAACCCAATTCTCAATACAGGGACACGTTCCACAAACAGAATCTGGTCTAAGGGCTGCTGCCCCACACAGGTGCTCAGAGGGGCGGAATCGATGCCACCAGCCTGGGTCAGATGTCACTGGGCATAGCTCTAACCCCCCTCTCCCGGACTTGACTCCCATTCCCCTGAGCACCGAGCTCTGGCTGCCACACACACATCTTCATAATTTGAAAAAGGACTCTTGCTCCATTTTATTCCCAGGCCCCTGCACTACCCCCAACCACATCCGCATTTCCAGTTTGCCTGGGACAGTTGTCCATGTCGAGGGAGGTGTTGGAGAAAGCAGTGCTGTGGGGCCAGTACGGACACCTGTCGCATACTCTGTTAAAACGTGGGAGATGGCCAGTACTTGGTGCAGACCTGCTCTGGTCCTTGGGCGTTGGCAGTCAGGGAGGAATGCACTGCTGAGGCTTTGCAGGCATTGCTTGCCTTCTCTTGGGGATTCTAAGCCACTTGCCCCAGGCCCACCCTCCAGAATGCCCTTCATCCGCCCTCAGCAAGCTCAAGGTCACTCTGCATACTAACCCTGTTTTTTCTGAGGCTGTCCCCAGCCCTGCACCCACAGCTTACACCCTAGCCCCGCCCCCCAACTGAACTGTGCTCACTCCCACTCCCAAGCGGACCCAAGAGTCCCTCTTTGGGAAAACATCCAAGAGTTAGCTTCCTGTTCTCTCTCACCCCTGCTCCATTCCCAGCTGGCCCTTTGAAGAAGAACAAGCAATATGTCTGAGCTGAATTACTCTCTAGACCTTTCTTCAGACAAATCCTTCTTAAGCAAAAGTCCTGCCAGGGCAGACATCCTTGGGGACAGGTCTGCAGCAGTGACCACGGGGACACAGCTCCTGAGGCCTGTTCCACAAAGTCTGTTTCTGTGCCATGAATCCGGTTCACTTTCCATGAGAAAACTTCTTCGGCACTTTTGATCCCTTTATTCAATTTAGTGTTTAAAAAAAAAAAAAAAAAGAAGAAGAAGAAACACAAAAAGGAAATGTGTTGGCAAATGTAAGATACACACTCTCTGTAAGATAAATATTTGCCTTTTTTCTCTAAAAGGTGTATGTATTCTGTCTGTGAAGTTGTCTGTAGAGAGTTTCTATGTTCTTAAATGGCAATACACTCTAAAAATCGTACTGTAGATATGTACAGCAACCACATTGGGATGGGGTAGTTTTGCCTGTAATTTTATTTAATCTCCAGTTTCTACAGTTGCATCTTGCAATGTTGGTATGGCATATATCAGTGCAAAAGAAAAAACAAAACTCAACAACAACAAAATAAAAATCCATGCAGATCTAAAGCACAGAGTGTGACATACAAAAGGAAGAAATGCTCAGTATTGATGTCCGTGACCTTTGTTGTAAATTACATCTGTACTGTGAATGAGAAGTTTTTACACGTATAACAATTGCCTTTATTACAGCTCTGGCTGAGTGTTCAGCCTGAGGATATTTTTTAAAAAAAGATAGCATGTTGGAATAAATTTGAAAATCCCAACATAACCCTGTTTGCCCGGCTCATGGTTTTTCTTGAGAGTTGTATGTCAAAGGCCAGAGTTGGGGGGACCCTTGGTGTCTCCAGGGCTTGATTTACTACAGAGCAATCAGGACCAGAGAAGGTAAGTGCCCAGACCACAGTCACACAGCTGGGCACTCTTGTGCCTCATTTCCAGGCCTAGTGAGGAGGTGCCAGGTTCATCACCACGTGGTTTGGGGTCTATGATCATCTCCTAGGGCTGCTGTAACAAATGACCACAAGCTAGGTGGCTAAAACCAATAGAAACTTATTCTCACCCAGTTCTGGAGGCCAGAAGTGCTGCGGGGTTAGTTTCTCCTGGAGGCTGCAGAGAATTCCATTCCATGCTCTGTCCTAGTGCCTGGTGGCTGCAAACCATCCTTGGCATCCTTTGACTCGTACCTGCATGACTCCAATCTCCATCTCTGTCTCCACATCTCTGCCTCCTCAGTGCTTCTCCCCTTCTCTTCTAAGGACACGCGTCTTTGGCTGGGGGCCCAACCTAATCCATCATGATCTCATCTGGAGGTCCTTAACTCAATGACATCTGCAAAGACCTTTTTTTTTCCCAAGTAAATTCACACTCATAGGCTCTGGGGATTAGGACATGGAACTAAATGGTGAGGGGTCACTAGTCAAGTCACTACGGACGTGGGATAAGATCATGGCACAGTCATTCACTGCCCATGTGACCTTGGGCAAGTTACCCAACCTCTGTGGGCCTCTGGTTCCTAACCTGAAAGTGGAGGGTTATTTGGGGGTTAAATGAGATGGTGTATACAGAGTCTAATGAGCCTTGAGCATAGCAACTAGTCAACAAATACCGCCTGAGCAGACCTTGCACAAGGTCCTGGGGTTACAAGGCTGAAAAAGATAGGTATGGGTCCCCACCTCTTGTACTCAACACTTATTTGCTGAGCACCAGTGAGGGGCTTATCGTGGAATTCAACAGATGGTCCCACCCTCAAAGAGCTTACGTTCTAACAGGAGAGGCCATCCTTAAGCAAATAATGACATCATCCATTACTCAATCGCAGGGGCCATAATTGCTGTGGCAGAGAGAACAAAAGCTGTAGTCCAATGAGAGTCTGAATCACCCTAGAAACCTTTTCCTGGAAAACTCCTTAAGGTGGGTGGAGGAGGGAAAGGAGCAGTTGAAGGGGTTGATGGGGAAACAGGAGGGACTGGTCCTCCAAAGAGGTTTTTTTTTTTTTTTTTTCACACCACCAAGCAATTAATTCAATTCAGACACTATCAACCCCAAAATAGCACCAGATCCCACAGGTTAAGGACTTTGTCTCACTAGACTGTCCCCATACTTCCCATTTCAACACCCATCACAGTCCCAGGCTGTTTTCTGTGCTTCTGACAAACCAGCGATAGATTGGAGGTTACCACTACCCTCTCCCTGAGTTCACTTAATATGCTAGAGTGGCTCCCAGAACTCAGAGAATCATCCACTTGCATTTACTAGGTTATTCTGTAAGGATAAAAGGACTTCGTGCTTCCTCTGAGCACACCACTCTCTCAGCACCGCCACACATTCACCAGTCCAGAAGCTCTCTGAACCCCATCCTTCTGGGTTTTTACGAAGGCTTCATTCCATTGGCCATGGGTAACTAATTCAACTTCTAGCCCCTCTCCCCACCTGGTGTAAATCAGGAGGGTGGGACTAAAAATGTCAACCATCTGATCACATGGTTGGTTCTCCTCAGATTATGTAGGAGCTTTCCAAAAGTCACATCATTAACATAACAAAATATATCTTTATACCTTAGGAAGTTCCAAGGTTTTTAGGAGCTCTGTACCAGAAACAGGGAATAAGACCAAATATACATATATTTCTTATTATAAATCACAGTATCACAGTCTTTATGGTAATGGCAGGCAGCACCAAAGTTATCAGCAAAGTTAGAACTCAGTCCTTGAGTTTGACTAAGAAAGAATTCAGAGCCAAGAACTCTAATTATAAGAGGAAATTTATTTAGAAAGTCACAGAGGTAGACGAAGTGAGCCAGGTGGGCTGCGTGAATTCAGGAAAAAGTTACAGAGACCCTCGGAGCTTAGGAGGAAAGAAGCAAAGCTACACACCTTGAGAGAAGAGGGTAGGGAAAGGCACTGGGCATGCTCCAGAGAGAGAAAGGGAAGAGAAAAGCAGGAAGAGGAAGAGAAGAGTGTGCACACATGTGAGAGAGCACTGGGTCCTTTGTCTTCAGGATTTTTATCTGGTTTCCAAAGGCTGGGACTTTCGAGGAAGATCTCAATAGGATATTCATCAGCTTGCCAGGTGTTTGTGTGTGGTCTCTACTGATAGGTCAGCCCCAGGGCAAGCGACCATAAGTCAGTGCCACTGGTCCTTGTGTCAGCTGTGGTGTTGATTTGTCTGATTTTACTGCTCTTTTAGGACTGGAGCTGAAACACAACTTAGGCCTGTCAGGACGGCCTTGCTCACACCCAGAGATTGCTATGGAATCGAGCAATGAGTTTACTGGGGGAAGGAAAATGAGGAACAGGGAGCATGGGGAGCAGCAAGGGAAGAGACTTTTAGGTAAATCATCTTCGACTTGACATCACTGGATTGGGTTTTTATCCTAGCTGCTTCTCACCGTTCCACAGGTACACACTTCAAAGGAAAATTAGTTCATGAACCAAAAGTCCATTATCCGAAAAGAACTAAGTGGGATTTCCTATTATGCCATCTACTTTATTACCACCTCACCAGGGATCTCCAGATAAGCTAACTTCATTAATTCCTCCCCAAGAGTTTCCCAACAGTTCTGTTATCACACTCCAGCCAGGTTGGGTGTGTAAACAGCGACTGTTATAATTTTAAAGAAAGTCCAGGTGCAATTAAAGTCCAAAGATCTGTGCTGCCTCCCTGTTAGCTGCCTCCACATCCCAACAAGGCCTAGGCTTTATCTCCAGTTTGACCAAAACTCTGTCTCTCTAGTCAACAGGCCTGAGACTTTGTTCCTCGGGTTATTTGATACTGGTCAGAACCTCATTTTACTGGGGCGGGCTTAATGCTTAAAAGAGTGGTCATGCAAGGGCTTGTATGGGAGGCATATAAGGCTGTTCTCCAAAACTTTTTTCCTCCTCTAACAGGAGGAAAAGTTCAGGGGAGGGCCCAAATCACATGAGCAGCAATGTGAAAAGTCGGGGGGTCGAAACCACATGACCATCCATATGCTAGAGGAGGAAAGGTCACCCCGGGGGTGACGTCCCACCTTACCATACTTGTTTTCCCAGTTTTGGTCATTGCTAGGCAACCGGGGCTTTCCACCTGGTGGCCTTCTGTACCTAGCCCATCCTTCCTCCTCTGCTCCTGTCTGTCTAACCGCCTACTGTAGCACTTAGGGGAAAATACTGGCTGGAAGTTTAGCACTAAGGATCTTTGAGGGTCTATTGCAACCCCAAGAGGGTCATTACTAACTAAGGGAAAAGTTGGCCTAACACAGTGCCCAACTCCTAGCAGACCCTTCATAAATACTGTTGGGTGGAGGCAGATGGTGACAGCTGAGGACTGAGAAGGCGAGGAAGTGGGAGAGCAGATCTGAACACTTGCTCAGGAGCCTGGGAGGGGGCAGAGGAGAACTGGGGCTGCAGCTGGAGCGGGGCATGGGGTCCGGGGAAGAAAGTCTTGAATGAGTTTGTGGGCAGAGGGCTGGTGGGAAGCACAGGTGAGACTCAAGCCTGCTAGATTCCGAGGACATGCAGCCACTCTTCCCTTTGTGACCCAAGAGAAGAGGTTCAGGGGAATCAGGGTGTCTGCTGCTTGGGGACAGGACGTGGAGGGCATTCCTGCAGAGGAGTTTTCTCTTTGAAATGGAGTGACGTCACCTGCTGAGCGGGAAGGAGGAAGCTGCTGGAGAAAGAGGCTTGAGGAGGTGTGAATAGCCTTTAAAGGAAGCAGGAGGAAGCCACGAAGGGAGGGGGGACCTGTGACAGTGAGGGCTGGCTGCCACTTCTGCTCGCCCAGGTCCTTTCTCCAGGAGCTCTCAGCAGCCTACCCCAGACAAGGAGGAGGCAGCTGGGAGTTTCATCCAGGGTGAGGGTTTTGCCAGGCCCTGGGACAGATGGACAGTGGGGTGCAGGAGGCAACAGTACTGGCAAATCAAGAGGTGAGGTCACAGACCACTGAACTCATGGGCTGGAAAGGAATCGAACAGAAAAAGGTTAGTTGGTCAAGATCTGAATAAAAACAGAAGGAAAGGTTGTGAATTAATTGTCTTAGCACATTCAGCTGGAACCTTTGTGGATGAAGCCAGTATTGACCATGAGTGTGGGTACTGAGCCGGGGTGAAAGAGAATGCCACAGGACGAGAAGAGGACAGGAAGTGCATGTTCAGTGGGTCCTGCAGTCGCCTCCGATGACTGCAGGGCTTGAGTGGAGACCCAGGCTCTGAGCCAGGGTGTATCAGTCAGGATAGACACTGTCATGCTGCAGAAACAAGCAGTCCAGTTTTTGTGCCAGGCCCTGTGTCCAAAATTTAGCAAAGCCTATAGAGAGCTTCAGAGCTGGGATTCCCCTACTCAACAACATGGAAAGTGTGCATGAATTCTCTGAAGGACCAGCCACCTGACCCCTCCCACCTGCCACAGGGCCTCCCACGGCCGCTCTCTGGAGTTCACGATGCAATTTTCACTTTTGGAGTGAGGCAGAACGGGGCACACAACCCCTATGTCACATGAAGAATAAAGACCAAGATCACATTCTGGCAAGTGGCAAGGCCACCGACCCCAGTTACACCTGACCTGACCTCAGCGGAGCTTGTGCCGCTGTCCGGCTTTGAGGCGCTAGTCCAGCTTTGCCTGGCCCCCAGTCCAGGGTGGGCTGGGCCTGCGGTGCTCAAAGATTCCCACCCTCCCGGTGGGACTCCCACACCCGGACCATCTCTGAGCTCAGGACCTGGAGTCTGCGCTCTGTCCTAGGGCCAGGTGACCGCAAGGAGGCCAGTTCAGGATGGGCATGAACAGAGAGAAACAGGAGGAGGAAAGGACCAGGGGGCACACTAGGTGGGGTCATCTTGGGCTCATGAGCTCCCAGGTTGGGGAGCACTTACCACCTTACCACCTGTATAGCAGAGGAAGGCAGCTCAGGTGCGGCTACTTTCTACAGTCCTAGTGGTAAGTGGCGGAGCTGGGATTTAAAACCCAGCGCCTGTTTGGGAAGTGATTGGCTTCCATGGAGAATCAGGGCCTCTTCGCTGCCTAGCAGCCTTCCAGCCTGGGGCCCTTCAGGATGTAAGTACATCCCCCAACTCCATCAGCGCCACTTTAGGGAGACACAGCTGTCAACCACCCCTTCTTATCAATGAGCAAACTGATGTGTAGAGTTGGGAAGAGTCTGGCCCAGGGCCAGGGCTAAGGTTCCCAAACCCTCAGCAAAGCTACCCACCCGTGGCACCCCGCCCAGTGCTCCTCTACCCCAGGCCCGAGTTCACCTGCCCAGCTCTTCTGCCTGGCTGCCTTTTTAGGAAAGGAAAAGAGCAGCCCTGGTGATGGGCAGGCGGGTGGGCAGGCAGCCATGCTAATCCACCAGCTCCCGGCAGCTCTGGTTACCGTGGTTTGGGGCCCGGGCAGCCTGGCGGGGAGTGCCAGCCCAGACAATGGGTGTTGCCGATCAAGCTCCCCTGCCAGAGCCATACAAGGCCTTGCTGCAGCCCCGTCCTGAGCCAGCGCAGGGCAGCCCCAGGGCCGGCACCTGCCCCACCCATGAGCCTGCCAGCCCGGCACGTCCTCGGACTCTGCCTAATCCGGCCTGGGAGCAAGGAGGGCTGTGGCGCACGTGCACCAGGCCCAGGGCTCCCAAAGGTCAGGAAAGTGGCGCTGCCAGGCAAGAGGCCAGAATTAGGTCAGGAGCCTAACCAGCAGTGGGGATCTCCGCTGGGGTCAGGGGGCAATAGAGCCCAGGCCCGGCCAGGCCAAGCCACGTCTGGACAAGATACCCTTCTGACCTGACTGGCCACCTGTCCTGCCCCACCCCACCCCCACGCCCCCACCACCTCTGGGAATAGTCTCAGCAAAGCTAGTCTCTGATCCCTTCTCAAGTCTTGGGTCTTCCCAGGGTCCAAGACCCAACTCACATAATCCATCCTGCGTCTACAGTGGCATGCCCCTCTCAGAATTAGGGGTGCCCATTAGTGTGTGCATGTTGTGGAAGTTGTGCACATATTATGTCCCCCTGTGGGCCTTGTGTGGGCCCATTGTCACCGCTGTGGGGCAGGGTCGGGGATGGTAAAAGCAGCTGGGGACAGGCAGGCCCTCCCCAGCGGGGCTCATCCCATCTGCAAGCTCATAAGGCCTCCAACAGGAGGCTCATAAGGTCCCCGGGAAGTAGGAAGCCTCTGCCCGTTTGAAGAGCAAGGAAGCTGAGTCACAGAGAGGTTACTTGGCCCAGGTCGGGGTGCCAGGATTCAACCCCAAAGCAGTCTGACTCTAGACCACTGCACTATGCAGACTTCTTCCTCCAGGTATTTCACCTCCTGGGGGACAGGGGACTGCCACTTAGACCAAAGCTTGAACGAAGGAATGAAAGTCACTGTCAGAGATAAGAGGACCCTTTGTTTCTGATGGGGTAGGACTTTCCCTGGTCTCCAATACACCATTGCCCAGGCCATGGGCACAGCTGCCAATGAGATTTGTCAGAGAAGCCACCGGGTTTGAGCAGCCTGTGTGTCCTTATGTGGGCCAAGCTGAACTTGGGGCCAAGAATGCAGCACTCTCTAGGGCCACCCGGCAGGTGAGGGAAACGTGCCGGCACGGGGGGTGGCGGGCTGGGCTGGCAACAGGCTCTGTTTGCTCACCCAAGAAAGGAGATAAATATAGATGCAGGATTACTCAGACGCAGCCTGGGAAAACCTGCTCTGAGCCTCAGCTTCAGCCCTGGCCCAATCTCACCTCCACCAGCCTGCCCATTCCGTGCCTGCTGCCAGGCCTGCCCGCCTCCTTCCGGGACTCCCCAGCTGGAAACTTCGGGACAGCCCTTCCTACCTGCCTTCTGGGGCGGAGCAGAAACTGAGGCCCAGAGAGAGCAGGGTGCTGGCTTCAAGTCCCACAGCAAGTTAGAAATGGGGAAAGCTAGGGCAGCACCTGGCATTAGGAGTCATCTTTTCAGGCTCAGACATCAGTCCCCTATCTATGAGACTCGGTTTTCCCATCTATGAGACTCAGCTCCCCCATCTATGAGATGGGGGCCTGGTGCACCCAGCATTCACTTTTCTTGCGCCTGCATGTAGGGTGGAGTCGGTGACCACCCAGCAGAAGGGGATGGAGGCTGAGGTCTCATGCATCAGGAGTGTTGGCCCGAGCAGCCAGGGTGCAGCTTGGGCCTTCGCTCTCTGCAGCCACACTGAGGGACTTCGGGCAAGTTACTTCATAACATATCTGTGCCTCAGTTCCCTCATCTCTAAAAGGAGAATAATAATTATTATTATTTTATGCTGTGATAGGATATAAACAATATATATGGTATAATAATAATACCTAATAATGGCTCTGGCCTCCTAGAGTTAGGATTAGATGGGTGACTATATGCGAAGCTCTTACACAAGCACCTGGCACAGAGCAATGGATCCACGCGTGTTTATTATGATTATCCAGCCAAAGCAGGTGGGGACTGAGATACAAGGGGCCTGAACGGGCAGTGACAAGGCTCTCGCCCTCCTCAGGAGTGGCCTGGGCTGGACAGTGCACAGGTCTGCACTGTGCTGTGGTCCCTGCAGCATCTCCCTTCCCTCCTTGCCCTGCCCGACAGCTTCTAGGGTCAGGCAGACACGGGTGTGAATGCTGGCCCCACCACTTACAGGCTGAGTGGCCTTGGGCAAGTGACTGGCCCTCCGAGCCTCAGGTCTCCTTTTTGTCCACCTGAGTGAGATTGGTATGAGGGTTAAACAAGGGAGTCTGTGGGGGACATCCAGCTCCCACCCAGGCAAATGGGCTCTCCACGCTTGACCTCCTGCTGACCTTCTTCTTGTGCTTCCTCAGTGGCTGTGAACTTGGCCCAAATGAGGCCACACTTAGTACTTGACCCTCATGTGTGCAAGGGTCCTCGGCTGTGGGAAACATGCACCACCCCCCACAGTGCATGAGTGCAGGTCCGATGGCCTGTGGGACCCCTAGGGAATGTTCAGTTTTTTCCTGCACCCCTCATGGGCTCATGCACACCCACACAAGTGTTCGTGCCTCCCGTGCATACATGGACACACAGGGCACAGCCACACATGGATATGTACATCTGTGCATGGGCACAGAGAAACACGTGGCTGCAGGTGTGCCCCTGCACATCCTCACCAGCACGTTCCCACAGCCAGGGATGTCCTAGCCAGGCCCAGCCCTAAGGTGGCCGTCCTCACAGCAGAGGAATGCCAACAGCTGGAGGTGCTCTGCCGGCGGACGTGAGGGAGAGGCCCGGGGAAACCGCACGTGCAGGAATCCGGGCAGGTGAGCCAGGCTGAGGTGGGGCCCTTAGGTGCCAGGAATTGTGCTGAGGGGGCATGTGCAGACACCTGTTCTCCAGTCTCTCCCATCACCCCGTGTCCTCGAAATCTCTGGGACTTAGAAGCCAAAGAGTCTCACAGACCATTGTCCTCCCCCTGAGGCAGTGAGCAGGTTCCACCTTGTCGGGTGGCAGGGCCTTGTCTCTCTCTGAGCTGCAGTGGCCTGGTCTGAGCTGTGAGAGGCTCTACCAGGTGGCCTTCATCACTGGGGACACAGAAGACTCTATAACCCCAAAGATCTACAGTAGGAGCTGCGCTATCATTGACTCAAGCCAAGGGAGATCCTGGAGATAATGTGTACACTCCTAAAACTCAGCACTTATGCTGCCCAGCAACCATGATGTGCTAAAGATGCTTGTGTCTAGTAACTCCCAGAGTACTTACAAAGGGGACCCTGCTCCCTGTTTATACATGTGGAATCTGAGGTGGAAAAGTGGATGACCTACCCAGGTCCCAGAGCTCGCCGACTCCACAGCCCAGCGGTGTGGCCTCTGCCACTGCAAAGGGGTTTGCAAGTGAGGCCTAAGCATGAAGGCAGCGTGAAAGGCACCGTCCCAGATGCAGGGGTCTCTGGACCCAGTGGCAGGGGGCCTTCTGCAGCATCAACCTTCTTCAGGTCATAGCTGTGCCACCAATGGGTAAGACCACTACACAGAGAGGGGCCAGGATCAGAGCAATCTGGGGATTTTGATCTCTTCTGCCAGTGCCCATCACTGGGGACCAACTAAGGCTGGGTGGGGGCCATGCTGGGGTACCAAGAGAGGGCAGATACTAGGGTGGGAACAAGGCCTCTGCAAGATCAGCTCGCGGATGCGGAGAGGTCATCACAGAGGTCATCACTCTCTTTCCTGCATGGAACATATGGCCTAAGAAGGACAGTAGCCAGAGTTCCAGAATAGACACAGCGGCACGAGGTAGGGGTGGAGGGTGCAGGGGGACTAATGAGGACCCCAATAAGCACCCACCAATTGCAGAGTTCCCAAGGCAAGGATTGACACTGGTGGCCGCCTGTGAAAGACAGCCAAGCCAATTGGGTCCCCAACGCTCCAGCCCCATCTGTTTACTGGATGGGACAGGGGTGGAGCAGGGGGCACTCTGACCTGGTATCCACACCCTTGTGAATGAGGGAAGGGGCAATGGAGAGAGTGCATGAAAAGGTCCCACCCAGAGGGCCCTCCCTATACCCCACTGACTGCCCTGCCCTCTACCCTATAGCTTCTACCCAGAGACTTGCCAATTAGTTCCAGGGGACGCTAAAATGGGAAACCCACAGTGCAGTTATGGGAGAACCCAGGAGGCAAGCAATATGTCCAAGGCTACCCTAGGCAGGAAGCATTCCGACTCCAGCCACCACTGCTGCTTCTGAGGACAACCTGAAGGGCAACCCCAGAACTCCTGCTGCACTGGCCACAGCAGCAGCACCCAGCATCTCGCGGTGCCCAGCCTGCCCCTCGGGGCAGGAAGAAGGGGGACCCAGTCACATGGCCCCAGTTCCTACCCACTCTGCCAGTGCTAGAATGTGGCCTGGGGCAGGTGGCTTCACCTCGCTTAGCCTTGGTTTCCACAAGCAGCAATGCCACCACTCAGGGCTATTCTGATCATTAGATGCCACTGCACTTAAGAAAGACCCAGGCACAGCCTAGAACCACAAAAGGCCTCAGTGTGGCCATCTGTAGTTTCCAAAGACTTCTAGAGGTCCCTGCACTTTCCAAAGTACTTCTAGGCTTGAGACCTCCTTACCCAACACAGAACTCTGGGGAAGAGCAGGCCAGCCAATGTCACCCCATTTGTCAGCTGACCAGACCCACGCTCAGAGATGGAGATTGACTTGGGGGGAACACACAGCAAGCTAGAGGCAGGGCTTAGAAACCTCCTGTCCTGCTTCCTGCTCCCACACCAGCTTCAATGTGAACAAGGGGCCACAGGCCCCAAAAAGTGTCCCCCAGGCAGCCCGCCGGGCTTGCTGCAGCTGCTCAACCTCTCAGGGCCACCCACTGACCCTTCCATGGCAGCTGCCTTTCTCCTCGTGGGTGTCCCGTACTGGGTTGTTTCCCGGTGACCCACGCAGGGGGCTTGGGCAGCCAGGACTATTTAAAGCCAGATCCCTGAGCCTTGGGAGGTGGGGGAGGGGCCAGGCGGGCCCTCCCGGGGTCTCCTGGAGTCCCCAGAGCAAGACCTGAGACCTAGGTCCAGGAGCTGCAGTGGGGGTGGGGGTGCGGGGAGAAGGGGGCGCACGTGGCCTTGCTGCCCGCGCAGTGATGTCAGGCCCCCACCGCGCCCGGGTCTCAGCACGTTCCTTCATTTGCAGAACTGAGAACAAAGCGTCCTGCGCATTCCTGCGCGCTGACTCATGACTGTCACGTAGCACGCCGCCTCACGCAGCTTTGCCCAAAATTGGTCGCGCGGCGAGGGCGGGCCGAGCGGCAGCCGGCAGGTCTGCGGTGTGTTTCCTTTGCTCTGGGCTCCTAGCCTGAGGATTTCCCAAAACAGGCAAAAGAGGAAGAGACAGTGGGGACCTTTGCCGGTCCCCACCTGGGCCTAGGAGGGTCAAGCGGTAGGCGGGGCCCCAAGGTGGGGACAGAGCAGGGTGCAGGTGTCTGGCTGGGTGGTCCGTCCAGGCCCAGGGGCACTGCTTCTCTTTAAACCTCAATGACCTCATCTGCCAACTGGGGATGTGCTGAGAATTTGGTATGAGTTACCGCACCTAATTCTTACACCGACCCTATAAGGAAGGTACTATTATCACATTTCACAGGTGAGGAGGCATAGATGCAGATTTCCTTGAGGTCACACACTAAAGATCTGCAGAACTCAGATTTGAACCCGGTTTTAAAGGTTTCCAGAGTCCGCACGCACCCCTTATACGCTATTGAGCGCGGTGCAGTCTGGCCAGCCGTGTGGGTCCTGCCTATCCCCTACCCCTTGGGGTTGAGGCCGGGCCCCTCACTTCCCCTCGAGAAATCTCCATTCGCTCACCTAGAGGGAGAAGGGCGCCCTCCGGGGGTTGTCGGAGAAATTACAAGAGAGGATCTTCCAGACTGGTGGATGGAGGAACAAGCAGATTTGGTTCAATCAGCCTTCCTCTCTAGGCATCTGCACCAACACCAAAGTGCAAAGAGGAGCCAAGCTAAGCAGGAGGTCACCAGCCAGGCAAGGCCACACTAGGAAAACCCTCTTCGGGGCAGCCAGAAGGCTGGGGAGCTCTGAGTTGCCTGTGCATCTTAGAAAAATGAGACAGAAGAAAGGGTGTCTACCATGAACACCCCTGCCAGATTGGCCTCTTCCCCTATGGCAGCGTGGTTTCAGGAAGAGGGAGATCGTTAGAGCTGTAGGGTGTCAGGGTCAGAGGCCTGCCCTGAGTTTGCAGAAATGAGGTGGCCAGCAGGTGGCCTTGTTCTCAAGTGCCTGGACTGTGATGTCCTAAACCAAGGGCTCATCTGAGAGGTCAGGAAAGGCCCTGGAGGACTACCCAGGACTGATTCGGGTCCCCCTGGCCTGGATCTCCACCTCACACATTCGAGCTGACTCTGTTCGGCTTCAGGAGAAGGTCAGCTCCCAGCTGGGCACGCAGGCCTGTGGTCTGTCCTCCAAGCTCCTGTCTCATCACTGAGTTCCTCACGTTGTTCACTCCAGCTCCTAGGACAGGTCAGGCTCCACCAAGCCCACCAGCCTTTACCCATGCTGTTCCCCATGACTGGAATGCTTTCTCTGCCTCCATAGCCCTGCTCAAATGTCTCCTCTGCTGGAAAGCCCTCCTGATCCTCAAGACAGAGGCAAGTACCCCTCCTTTGGGGTCCTGGAGCTGTTCGTCTACCTTTCCCATTCAGCCGACACAGAGCCTGGCACAAGAGCACACACTGGCCCTTGGTCCAGAGCCTTCATTTTAGGCCTTCCATGCTCCCAAATCTCTAATCCAGGCACATACAGATGCCTTTGAGACTGCTTTCCCCAAATCCCAGCTGGGCCAGGGACCCACGCGCCCAGTCCAGGTCAGACACAGAGCAGGTCTGCTGTGTTGGTGGTGTAGGGCATGACCTTACACCCTGGAGACCCTTCTCCTCTGTTCCTGGCTGTGTGACCTTGAGCAGCTTATTCAGCCTCTCTGAACCTTGTTCCCAAGTCCTGTCCTTCCCTGCCCTGCTTGCTTCCCAGGCCTGTTCGGAAAATCAAATGAATGAAGACAGAGAGAATGTTTGGCACGTGGGCATAGCTCCCCACACAATTGTCATTATCACCAAGTCATTATTACGAACCTGCCTTGTGCCTGAGGCCTGGCTTCCAAGGCTGAGTAGCAGGCAGGCAGGCAGGCGATGAACTCAGCAGCAGCCGCAGCCCCTAGCTGACTCAGGCTGAGGAGGCGTCGGGAGAAACGGTTGCTATATGGTGGGCCTGAGCCAACCCAGCTCTGGCCCTCCTCTCCCCACCCCCAGCATTCACCCAAATCTTCGGCCATGGGCCTTCGGGGCCCATTCAGGGCTTCTTATCTGGAGAGATAAAGACCCCCTCCTCTTGGATGGTGGGTCCATTCAACTGGCTGCCGTGTGACCTTGGCAACCCTCACCCTTTTTGGACCAACCTTGGGGGTGCTGGCTGCGGGGCCAGCAGAGCCTCACAAGGCTCCCAGGCGTGTCTTCCAGGCAGGCGTGATAGTTGGGGTGGGAGTTTACCCACTGCTTCTGGGCCCCAGAGGAATGGCTCCTGCTTTATTCCTCCTCAGTATCTGGCCCAAGCTGGTGATGTGAGCTCTCCATTTCGGGAAGACAATGCAGCCCTGTGGCACCATCCTCCTGAAAGTCTGGGATTATTGTCTATAATTGACACAGGGGGGAACTGAGACCAGAGCTCAGAAAGACCTCATTCAAAGCCACGGAGCCCATAGCCAGGACACTGGTGTGTGGATCTGCAGCCAGGGTTGCCAGGGCCCATCTGCCATAGCCCTCCATTCTGCTGCGGGGTCCTGGCTGATGGTGGCCAGCTCCCTACCTCCCTAATTCTCCCAGAACACCAGCTGTGTGTCAGGGATTGGACAAGAATTATCAGCCTATGAGGACCTCACATGAGTCTGTAGGACAGAGGAGGAAGTCAAAGGTCAGAGAGCTGGAATTGCTGGGCGCAGGTCATGTAGCCTCAGAGATGAGCAAGATTCTGTTCGTTATTCCCCTACTCTGTGCGCTGCACAGCTGCTTCCAGTCTGACAGGGTCGCAGGCTTCCACACCCCCAGTCCTTGGGGAACCTGCAGGAAGACCTTCTGGTCTCATAGACATCCCATGGCTCTGGGCTGCCCAAGAGGGGGTGTGTCCGACCTGCCAGGGTGGGCCCACCAGGCCTGCCTGGGCCCGAGGCTCTTTGCCAGGCTTGGATGAAAGCGTGAGGTCATTGGGCCATCCCAGCTCCCTGTCTGATCTCACTACTGTGACTCAGTCCTGCCTTACCCAAACCTCCAGGGGACCCCAGCCATGGCCTGGCAGGGCCTGGGCTGCCCCCACTGCCTGCCTGCCTGCTCAGGGCCTCCCACCCTGAGTCACTGCTTTTGAGGAGTCTCTGGCCCTGGCAGGAAAATCTAGAATTGAAGTTGAGAACTCAGGCTAAGGGTGGAGACTAACCTGGGTTTAAATCCCAGCTCCTTCTGTGCTCAGTGGATTACCTCAGATAAACTACCCCATCTGAAAAAAAAAAAGGGGGGGTGGTGGTGGTAATAATAAGCTGCAGTCCATGAGGATTCTACATGAAATCACATTTCCCTAAGTTCATTGGGCTGTGTGGCCTTGTTCCTCGTCTGTGACGTGAAATGGGAATAACAAGAAAGGTAGCCTCTTGCTGTGGTGATTAAAGGTGATACTATACGTAAAAGATTTGTTCATGGTAGCCAAGATTAATTCTCTTTTTTTAACCTTTATTGTATTTTTTAGTATTTTATTTATTATTATTTTAGAGAGAGCAGAAGGGAGAGAGGCAGAGAGGGAGAGAAACATCCATGTATGGTTGCCTTTCACCTGCCTCCAGCTATGGACCTGGCTGGAGACCTGGCTTGCAACCTTATTGTATTTTTTTTACATTACATGTTAGTCCCCTTCCCCCAGCAAGCACCACACTGTTGTCCATGTCCATGAGTCCTTTGAGATGAATTCTTCATGGGCCAGGCACTTAGCCCAAGATGGTTTCAATGAATGATGGTGGGATGGCAGTAGATGTCCTGGCTCTTCCTCGGATGAGAGAATAGCATTAGGGCAGAGCTCCCTGGGCCCTCAAGCCCCGGGGCGTCCTGTGCAGGCTGAGCTCCACACTGCCCTAGGTCAGTCCAGAAGGCTCTCTCTCTCTCTCTGATTGTATCTTTCTGGGCTGCAGCTGACTTTCCACTTCACAGTCTCCGGGGCACCCGCAAAGCCCCTCCTTTCATGGAGGACAATGCCGATGCTTGGGCAAAAGAAGGGGCTTTCCTGCAGCCTCCCAGCTGGAAGCGGAGTCCAAGTCTGCTCCCCCTATCTCCCTCCTCCCAGCCTGAGAACTGCATCTCTGGACTGGGACACCTTCACCTCCCAGTCGCAGAGAGAGCACTCCAGTGACTCACAGAGCCCATCTGCTCATGGGAGGCTCTTGAAAACCCTGCTGGAAACCCAGTTTCCCAAACTCACCCCAAACCAAATGGCATCCAGTGTTTTTCTTGGAGCCTATGATGGGAAACACCGGGCAGTGCTGCCACTAGCCCTTGAAGCACTTGGCTTTTCCTTATCACACAATGCTCAGGAGGCAACTCCCAGAGTGCAGGCAGTCCATGAGCCTGGGCTGGGGCCAGCGGAGAAGAGCGGACCTAGGAGAAAGTTCCTCTCACCTCCCCATCTCCAACTGAACAGGTATGTATTGCACATGTGATCTAGAAAAGGGGACAGAGGCTACAGGAGGTCCCATAGGTGGAGAAGGGCAGGAGAAATGGCACTGACCCTGGGGTCAGGCAAACCTAGGCTTGAATCCTGATCATTACAGGTCAAGCTAGCCAGTCTCTCAGAGTCTGGAGCCTCAGCTGAAAAGGGAACACTGACAGCCTTCAGGGTTGTGCTGCAAGGATTGAGTGCAAACAAGAATGTGCACATGCTCTGTGGTTAGGCGTTGACGATAATGGCTACCACTGATGGAGCTCTGGCTCACTGATTCCTGACCACAGCCATGTTATCCTAACTAGACCCATTTTATAGATGAGGAAAACTGGGGCTCAGAGAAGGAGGAAAGGGCACTTGTAATGAGAGGTGGCTATGAATGGGAACCTAGCTCAGTTTGACACCAGAATCAGGGCACCGAACCACTACATTTGGCTCCCTTCAAAGACAGAACATAAGACCTGGACAGAGGTGGCCATACATGAGAGCCAGGTGAGTGGTTAGAGGACGGCCATATCTCATGTCTCAGATGGAGCTGGGAAGGCTTCCTGGGGGAGGTGTCACTTGTGGTGGCCCTTGAGGGATGGGCAGAATAAATCTAGTAAGAAGGGAAGGAGCCTGCGAGGCCCCAGCTTACACAAAGACACGGAGGCAAGAAAGTCTGTGGTGTATCCAGAGAGTGACAAGCCCTGTGGCCTGGTGTGCTAAAGCCTTGGTGTTGGTGGCGTGAGAAACAGCTAAGAGTCAGGCCCCAAGCAGCCAGGGTGAGCGTCAGGGTTTGGTGAGACATTTTGCCCTGGTGCCCAGCTAGGTCCTGGCTACAGGTGTCCCACTGAAGCCTGGTCTTCATAGGGAAGCCGCTTTGGCCCAAATCTCAACATATGTCTTGTTTGTCATGGCACCGTGTGGTGGCCAAAGCAAATGCAGTAGAATGGAGCAAGCCAGGGTTGAATGATGACCCAGAGCAGTGGCGGGACCCATGGTGTGTAATACCCCGCTCCCAACTAACCACACAAGCACGCACACACACGCACACACACCACTCCTTCCCAGAAGTGTGTCTCCACTGTGAGGCCCACATGTACCCTGCAGTCTGGAGAGAGGAAGGGGGACAGAACCTGACCCACAAAGGTTCCTATGCCCAGCAATGGTCTAGACCTTCCATTGGCTCTTCCCCAAAGCCACCAAGGAGCTGTGAGGTAAGGCTTTTCCTCTTTGATGCTTTTGACAGATGTGACCCCTGACTAATTCAGGAAGATTAAACCAAGGTACGCCCTTGGTCACATGGCCAGGGAGCAACAGAAACAGACTCCAGACTGGCTGACCCCTGCCCTCCGCTACTTCTGGCCTGGCACAAGGCTGGGCACTTGTCCACAGGAGGACGGGGTGGGGGTGGGATTCAAACTTGCGTCACAGGCCTTTGAAGCTGGCAGCTGCATCTGCCAAGCCTTAGTGGTTCCAGGGGTGGGCTGGCCCCTGACTCACCCCCACACCCCGAGCCAGCCTCAGGCAGCGGCTTCAGCTCCTGACCTCCTCCTGCCTACCGGAGCCAAGCTGTGCCCCTCCTGGGCCATTCATGGCTCAGGATTCCCCAGAGCTGGGTGGGAAGATCATGGCCTTCGGGCCAGGAAGTATCTCAGGCACACTTCTCAGGAATGTCAGCCTGGAATCACTCAGGAACTGGGGGTTTTGCCTGCCTGCTGGACACCAAGTTACCCTGATCCAGACACCAGGTACGCACTTTGAGCTGACACTTACAGAATGAAATACAGTGCTTCGGCATGGCCCGGCCTCCTGGTGGCTCACCCCTTCCCAGAGGGGAAAGGCGGCCTCCTGGTGGGGCGCTGGGTGTGCCTTGGAAAACATGGGTTCTAGGCAACAGAGTGGGTGTGACTGAAACACCACCAGCTACATGTCTTGGCTGGTGGCGGCGGTGGGATGGAGAAGAAGGTTGGGGTTCCAGCCCCTCCAAATGCAGGGGCCTAGGCCTCAGAGAGAGAAGAGTCCAGGCATTCTGCATTTCTTGGATCCAGGCCCACCAGGGCAGCCCCTGGAAGGCTCTTCCTCTTCCCTGGACCTTGTGTTCCTCATCTAGCTATAGACCAAGGGTCTTTTTCTCTCTGGCTGCCTGTCTGATTTTTTCCTTAAAGGTTATGTCAGTGTTTTCGCACTTTGAAGATGGTGTCAGGCACAAGAAAAGGACCTAGAGCTCCCTCGTGAGAACACATGTCTATGTGAAAGTACTCTGTGTCTGGTGAGACAAAGCCATCTTGTCTTTTCCGACATTGGACATGGGCCTTGCGGCCAGGCCTGTGCTAGCCCTGGGGTGGCAACTCCAGAGAAGACCATGACTCAGTGAGCTCATCGACACATCTCTCCCTAGGAAACAAGCAAATGTTTTCAGGATAAGTATAATATGCCTCTCAAGGCTCTTCAAACTTTGATCATTCTAAGCTCTCCAATCCCATCTGTCATGACGAAAGATGGATACATGGGAAGCTGTTTGTGTAGGTGTATGAATAGAAGACTGGATAAAAGGTTAGAGGAAGGAAGGAAGGAAAGATGAATGGATGTGGACATGGGAAATAGAACTGATGGATGGATGGATGGATGATGGATGATGGATGATGGATAGATCTTTGGATATAGGCTGTTGGTCCCATAGCAGATGAGTATAAGGGAAAAACTTCTATCCCTGCCCCTTGTTCATTGTGTGACCCCGAGGAAGTCACTTCCTTTTCTGTAAAGTGAGAATCTCATCTGGAAAGACTTCATCTGTAAAGTGAGACTCAGGAGCCCAGGGTGCCTCCCAGGTCTGTTGTGGACATCAGCAAAATAAGAGTGCACTGTCCATATCTAATGACGGCTAGAGCTAGGCCTCAGCCCCTGGCCTTGTGGGCATTGGCGACATGCTGTTGTTGCTGTGGGAGTGAGGGTCCCCACAGGTGCAGGTGGAAAGTTACCCTTGCTCCTGGGCTCTCCACTTTCCCAGCGGCATAGAGCTCTTTGCCTGTTAAGAGTAGCAAAGGAGCCCCTGGAGAATAGTTGCTGCAGGAGGGCCCCCCACAGGCTGGAGAGTAGAGAAAGCACACTGAGGGCACCCAAGGCTCAGGGCTAGGATTTTGGAATCCCAGAGATGTGCTTTCTAACCTTGGCTTAGACACCGGGCAAGTCGTGAGCTTCAGTTTCTTTCTTTATAAAATAGGAACTAATTATGGTACCCACCCCTTCAGTATGTCGTGACGGTTAATAAAGGTAACGCATGTAAGTCACTTAGCACAGTGCTTGGACTATCTTAACTACTCACAAAATGCGTGTTTATCTCCTACCCCTAAAAGGCTAAGTGGGCAGTGGGGCCCTCTGTACTTTGGAGGTAACTCAAAAGTTCTGAGTTCAGAGACTTCCATCCTGGATGCTGAGTTCCTGGGTTGGTTTCCTTATTTCAAGAAGTCCAGCAGGATTCGCGTGGCCTCTGGACAAGGGTGCCTTGACTGAACACTATCTGCTTTTGGCTGAAATTCCAGCAGTTCCGTGGGCCTCCTTGACCCCGTTCTGATCATCCTTAGATTAATGACAAACAGGGTACATGAATAATTCCTTTGAAAGTACAGTTTATGTGGGAGATAGAATCTTTCCAACCTTGTTGAGGCAGAGGGAAGAGGACAACTAATAAGGGGGTGTCTTCTGGGGGAAGCCATAGAAACCAGGGGAGCTGGTCCCACAGGACCGGGGCTGCCCTTGTGGAGTCCCAGCGTGGGCACAGCGGTGTGGGCGGTGGCAGGCCCTGCTGGCTCACTGTGCCATCACATCTGTGGGATGGCAGGAGGCCCAGACCATCCACCAGAAAGATGCCCTGGGGCTGATTGGCCCCAGGCCCTAGTGGGGGTAGCCTTGACCCACACACAGCCTTGGGGACAAGTGATAATGAGAATGTCTGAACCCCCTCAGTCCCTAAATCCCCAGCCCAGGCTGGCACTAGGGCCAAACCCTGTGTAGTGACCTCCCGATTCCTTGGGGCTCCAGACATCTCCACCTAGTCAGCTCCCTCTTCCCAGCTGCTTGCTCCGAAACCTAGAGAGGCCAGGTAGCAAGGAGGAAGGCACTGGTTTTCCAGAGGTGAGACAGCAGACAGTCCCAAGTCGGAGTCACAGTCACAACACAGTCTGCAGGGCTTACATCTGGGGAGCTCTGAATAGTGTCAGGTGGATTCTGAGAGTCAGGGACTGTCAATGCTGGGATCATCCCTCATAGTCAGTGGGAAGACGGAAAAGTTCCCAGGGAAGGAACCTGACTTGCCCAAGGCCAACAGCATGAACAGCAGAGCTGGGACAAAAGTTTATGGCTCTTGCTACACCAGCTACCTGCTCCTGTGTGTGTCCTGTGAGTCATCACCGGGACATTTGATCTTCGATCCTGTGCTGGACAGCCTCTTGATGGACCCACAGTTATTCTCAGTGCAGATGTGGTAGAGGGAGCTTTGGGGTGCACAGGAGGATGGCCCAGCCCTGTCCCGGTGCCCTGGCCCTTCCTGGCAGCTCTTCCTAAATGGACCCAGAGTTTCAGGCTCAATTTGGACCCCTGGGAGAGCTTCACTATTGTGCAGGAAAGGATTAATAGCCAAGAGAATATGTCTGTCCCCATCACTGTCTTGAAAACATTGCTCCTCCTCTCAGACCACAGTTATCTCATCCAGAGAATGGGAGTGAAGACTGGAGAGAATTTTCTAGCTCCGCGTCATGCGCAGAAATGCACCTCAACTGCCCTCTTCTGCCAGCCTGCCCTCCCCACAGATCTCCCCTTCTTGGATGGAGCTGACATTAAGCAAAAGTGGAGCGAATTATTTTGTGTGCAGAACTATTCCCTCCAAATCCTGACCATGACCTTCAGGAAGTCCCTGCCCCCTGACCAGCAACCTTTACTAGCCCAGACAGGTGTCAAGAGCAGGTCAGGTTGGGGGGTGCATCAGGGAAGCTGGCTGGGGGAGTTGGTGGGGACCAATGCAATGTGGTGTTGCGGGGAGGCACGCAGCCAGGTGAGCCAGGAGGGGCAGAGGTGAAGGTCAGGACCCAGACTAACTTGGGGACTGGGATTGGCTATTTTTAACTCAACTTAATTTTCTCTGCCTGGAAACTGACTCCTGCCCGTGGGGTATTGCTGTTTCCGGAATGCTTTCACCCTTAAGACCTGGGCTCGCTCAGGTTCTTTGGTTCTCCATTTCAGAGGAGCCCTGTTTGCCCAGCTCCAGCTGAGGGCAGGGAAGAAGGGAAACTGGAGGCAGCCCATCTCCCTGCATAGACCCTGCCCTCCTTTCACACCGGAGAGAGGTCCTGTCTCTTGGTCTCTTTAATTCTTCTATTATGTTTACCAAACTCAGAGCCTCTGGTTTCCTATTGTTCTGAGCAGCCACTTGGCATTTGTGTAAAGATTAGACACGTTAAAACCTCCACTCTCACCTTCTATGGCCTTCCTCTCACCTTCCATGGTCTTCCTCTTTTCCTTTCTCAAATCTGAGTTCTTTCTTTCTTACTACACTCTGCTTCCTTGTCCTCCTTCCCTCCCTCCCTCTCTCT
>PVIW01001806.1:0-16697 GCA_004026585.1 Noctilio leporinus | reverse complement strand
GGCAGTGAGCACATGGGGAGTCACTCACTGGTTTGCTGAGACAGATCTGAGTTCCAGAGCTGGCTCTGCACCTACCAGCTCTGTGACCTTGGTGAGGCTCCATTTCCTCCTGGGTGGTAGTGGAGTTGATGGCCAAGATGATAGTAGCTGCCTCCTAGGCTTCTGATGGAGAAGAGACGAAAATGTTCTGAGCACACAATAGGTGTGCCCCTTGAAAGGCCTCCCGTCTTGGACACGACAGGGTGTCTTGGCTCATCCTGCTTTCACTGCAGCCTGACCTAGCCTAGGGAAAGGAATATAATGCTGATAGGTCTCTCCCTTGTTCCTTGTGCTCTACCAGGATCACACACCCATGCACGCATGCACACACTCACATATGCATGCATGCACGGACACATACATATGTGCACACATGCATGCTCAGGACACACTACGAAAAGGCAAGATTGACTATTTCTTTGTGGTCGTCTATTTCCCCCTTCATAAATGTCTCGTGACAAAAGAGCTGCCGGACACAGTTTCCCCAGGTCAAGGCCAGGCATTTATTCATCACCCCCCCACCCCCTCCCAAGGGCCCCCTCTCAGAGGGTTGCTGCCGCGTGTGCCAGGCAGGCTCTGGGCCCTGCCTCCTCTGGAGCTCCATACCTCACCATTGCTGGAGAGATAAGCTCAGTGTCATGAGTCACACAGGCAGAGAGCCTGGGCTCTGGGATTTCCAAGAAATGAGAAAGCCTTTCCCGTTGTGCCTGGAGACAGGTGCCTATGCCTAGGAAGATGCTGAAAGAGGCGGTGGCTAGTTCCACGAACTGCTGGGCTCAGCCAGCGCATCTCTGCTCTTGTCTCCAGCAAGGCCCAGCAGAGGAGCAGGAGCAGAATGCTGGCCCCCAGGGAGCACCCCACCACATGCCCTTTTGCAGGAAATAGCCACTGAAGTGAGCCAAGACACCCTGTCGTGAAAGGAGACCTTTCAAGGGGTGCTTTGGGGGTGTGTGCGTGGGCTATCTTTCTGGAAAGGACTCTGAAGCCACTTCTTAGTCTCAATGGAACCTGTGAGCCAACATGTGAAGAACCTCCACCCCCCACCCCCACCCCCATTTGGTTTTGTTTTGCAACAAGGAAACTGAGGCCCAGGAGGGACATCTTTGACCATGGCTGCACAGCTGTAAAGGTTCTGGAAGGGACCAGAACTCTTAACCCCAGGCCCTGGGGTGGGAGGGGGGGAGAGGGGCACTTTGTGTGGGGTAGGGATGAGGCAGCTCCACGCTGGTCAGAGGTCAGGGATAGGCTGTGTCCTTCGCTGATGGAAACAGGCCCAGAGGGGGCTCTGACTGGCCCAAGGCCACACAGCCACAAGAAGGCTTTTCACCCGCTATGTCATAGACGGGGCACCCTCTGCTTGGCTGGCAGTAGGCCGGCAGGACAGCAGGGTTTCTCCAAGGAGAAGGAAGGTTTTTCTTACGCTCCCATTTCAACCCCTTAGCTTTAGGCTAGACCAGGGCGCAGTCGTGGGGAGAGTGGGGGAGGAGCTCTCGGCATTTTGAGGGGTGATTGAGGAAGTCTCTAAGGACTGGGAGGAGTCCTTGGGGGTTGTAGGGAAACAACTCCCGGGACTTGCTCCAAGCAGCGAGGGAGGAGCCGTGCCCCCCGCCGCCCCGCCCCTGTGGCTGGCTGCGGAGGCTGGGGCGCGCTGGACGCCCCGGGAGGAGGCGGTGTCCCTGGCTCTGGGCCCGCCGGTGCGGTGCAGCAGGGCTGGGCCGCAGGGGCGGGGAAGTGCTGGTAGTTATAAGAAGCGGCCAGGGCACCGAGGCAATGAGCTATCGGCTCAGCTCCGCTCGGCAGCAGGACGCAGGCAACAGGCGACTCCCTGCTCCCGCCCGACCCGGCGCTGCGCCGCTGCTATGGTTGCTGTGCCCACTGCCTGGTCCGTCGCTCTGGCTCTGCTCGTGGCCCTGCACGAAGGTGAGCCCTCTGGCCTCGCCTGCTGCAGCAGCCCCCTGGTCTGTCCAGCGGTGTCTCCCGTGAGGGGGGCCGCGGCGCCCCACACGCCCGCTGGGGGCATGCAGGGTGGGAGCAGCGGCAGAGGGCTCTGCCGACACAGAGGCGCTGCTGGCCCCGGGCAGCCGCCCTTCCCGCCCGCTGCCGAGGCGCCCCCAGGCTGGTCTGGAGCTCCTGAGCAGTGCGAGTACCAGCTTCCTCGGTTATGCAGGAGGAGGAGCCTGGCAGAGCCCCCTATTCCAGCTGTGCCAAGCGTCCTGACCGGCATCTCCACCTCTCTCTCCCTCCTGTGTGTGCAGGCAAGGGCCAGGCCGCTGCCACCCCGGAGCAGCCGGGACCCGCGCCCCGGGCCAGGGGCTCCCACCTGCGGCCTCGCCGCTGCTCCTGCAGTTCCTGGCTTGATAAGGAGTGCGTCTACTTCTGCCACCTGGACATCATCTGGGTGAACACTCCTGGGTGAGCTACCATGGGGATTCATTCAGGCAGGGCTCCTAGAAGAAGGGACAGAGGGCAGGGGCTGCTGGGGAACCTCAGGCACGAAACAGCTCTCCCTGGGCCCCCAGATGGGAGCACTGGGCTAATATCAATAGTTGGCAAGTTATTGTTCCAACTCGAATGTGGAGGCTGCCTGAGCAACATAGAGGGCTATCTCATGAGAATCCTCACAACAGCCTGATAAGAAGGCATTGGCTCCATTTCCCAGCTCAGGGTACTGAGGCTCAGAGAGGTCAGGTGCTTTCTGCAGGGTCACACAGGAAGGAGTAAGTGGTAGGTGGAAGCTCCATCTGAGGTCCGGTGGGTGCTGAGTTCACGCCCACTCTGCCGCATCACCTCGGCATGATCTTCTAGGAAGAATATAATTCATGACAGCGCCCATGTCTTGGCTGTGCCAGGCCCCATGCCAAGCACAGCTCGTGCATGTTCATCTCATGAACCCTCCATCCTCCCTGGAGGCAAGTACTGCTGTTGTTCCCAAATGACAGATGAGAAACCTGCCCTTTGTCACCTGGTGGAGCCAGGGTGGGGGCCTGTGCTGTCTGTCCTGTCTGCACCCGCACTGCCTCCGGGCCGCTGCATACTTCAAGTTGAAGTTTCTGTGTGCATTTGTGTGTTTTTTTTCCTTATCCCCAAATTGCAAAAGACAAGAGAAGCCCAGCACGTAAGCGTGTGTGGAGCTAATCCGCATCCAAACACTCACTCAGGGTGGGAACCCTGCCAGTCCCTGCCTGTCGGGTCTACCTGGAGTCATTACAACTCCAACCGCACCGGTTAAAATTAGCTCTGGCACCCGAAGGTGCTGGTCCAACCGGCCACGGGACCCCTGTCCTGCCCTTGGTCCACCTTGGCTAAACTCGGATCTGAAATCAATCCACCTGATCTCACACACATGCACGTATTCAAACATATGCACACACACCATTTTTAGTCAAAGCTTTAAAATATATATGTCACCCCTCCAGGCAAGTGGGGACTAGGCAGGGGCAGCTTAGCTGTGAGCCTGTGTGTTTACTCTTTGAGGTGGTATTTCCTTCCTCCTCCAGGGCAAGCTGTGGGGGCAGCCTGGTTCCATCAGCTCAAGCTCCTGCCTGGGAGGGGATGAGGCTAGGAGGATTCTCTCTACAGGGCTGGGCTGGGGCGGGAACAGAGCCCGGAGAGGGGGAGGGTCTAGGGTCTTGTCCAGGGCTACCTGGCACCTAAGTAGGAGCCTGTAGTGGGACTTCTTGAGGTCAGGGGCTGGTCACCTTTTGCTGCTACCCTGCTGGCATCTGTGGCCATGCCACTGTGCGGTGTGGACAGTCCCTGCTTGCCAACAGTAGTGATTTATCTTATCCTCTCCCTCACTTCCCTCTTTCCCTCTTTCTCTCCACCCCACAACACTACCTTGCTGGCTGGCTGCCACAGACAGACAGCTCCTTACGGCCTGGGAAACCCGCCAAGACGCCGGCGCCGCTCACTGCCAGCACGCTGTGAATGCTCCAGTGCCAGAGACCCTGCCTGTGCCACCTTCTGCCACCGAAGGCCCTGGTAAGTGGGCACCCAGCCTGCAGGGGCCAGAGGTGGCTGCCAGTCTGGACCTGCCCTGGACAGCAGGGTATCTGGGAAGCCAGTGGAAGAGCAGAGGAGAGAATGGGGAGAGGGGGCCCACGGGCATTGCTCCTTCCTGCAGAGAACCAGTCTCCCCTGAGTCCTTCCCACCGACCAGCTCTGGGGGCTTTGGAGAGCACTGGGTCTTGTTCTTGGGCAGGAAAGGGTCTCCCCTGACCACAGCTGAGGCATCCCAGACCCAAAAAGGGGACAGGGCTTGTCCTGATAGTCCACACAATGGGTCAGATAGACCCAAGGCTTCCGCCTTGGTCCGTCTGGCCATGTGCCCGGGGCTTTGGCTTCAGACCTGTGGCTCAGGGGATGTGGGAGCTCTCCCAGTGAACCTGGGGGACCACAGCACCACTTCAGGGTCATCGCAGAGTTGCTGGGGGGCCTTTCCCATTCTCTTAATTCTTCAGACCTCAGTTTTCCCATCTCTAAAAGGGTGGGAAACTTTGTTCTTTCCCTCCTCCACTTAGAGCATTTGGGGAAAGCAGGAACTGGCCTGCCCATCCCAGCCTCCATTCCCACAACCTCTCATTTATGAGCAACTCTTCCTGTGAGAATCAAGTTGTGGCTCCACACCTGCCTCAGTTTCCCCTATAAAGGGCCACAGCAGCTGCAAGTGGCCAGATTCTGAGTAGGCCAGCCACCCAGTTGTCTCTTTCTGAAGCTGAGAACCCATTCCCAGAAGCTCTGTTTTCCCCATTCCACCTGGGAAAGCAAGGATGCCAGGTGCACAGGGGTGGAAATGGATCTGTTCCTAAGGACAGGTGAGGGTAGGGTGGGGGCTGGGCTGGGCCTCAGCCAGGTGGCTACAGGGCCCTGGACAGCCCCTCACTTGGGCTCTAATGCTTCATTCAGGGCTGAAACCATGGCAACCCCAGGCACTGGGCCCCCTGCAGACATGTTCCAGGCTGGCAAGACAGAGACCACTACAGGAGAGCTCCTCCGGCGGCTGAGGTAAGGGGCACCTGACTGGCTGAATGCCTCCCATATACCTTGCACACCCCCTTACATTTATATTGTTCTCTATAAGAGGTGGGACTATATCCCCAATGGACAATTAAGAGAACTGAGGCTCAGAGAGGTGAAGATACTTTTCTAAGGTCACACAGCATTCTGGCATCTGGCTGACTCCAGAGCCTGTGCTCTTAACCACTATGCTCTTTATTACTGCCCAACCCAGATGCAGACTTTTTAGAGGGTTTAAAGGTTCTTGACTCGGAAAGGACCACAGGTTCATTCAGGCTGTGTCTGAACCAAGCATCTCCCACATGCTGGGGTCCAGAGGGGTCACCTGCCCAACCTGCTTCTTCCACCTACCTCAGACTAGATCACCTTTGTGGTGAACTCAGCATGGCTCTGCCCAAGGAGTGGTGCAAGCTCTGGAGTGGCAGGAGGCAGCTGTGAACGTTCATCCACCCAGACTGACTTAAGAACAGAAACCCCATAGCTGGCCATGCAGCCGTGTGGCTAAGGGGCATCCTCTGAGCCAAGACTGACTGACTTGAACCCCAGCCCTGCCACAAACAAGCTTTGTGAACTCAGGCTTGTCACTTAACTTCTCTATGCTTTAAGTTCCTATTTTGAAACAGGGACAGCAATGCTACCCATGTCACAGGGTTGTTGTGAGGTCAGACGATTTGACATAATGAGGCACCTCAAGTAGGGCCTGGCCTCCAGTGGGCGCTCTGGAGGTGTTAGCTTTTCCTACCTCTGTCCTGGGGCTCCTCAAAGTCAGCTAGGACTGGGGCCCAGCTCGGCTCCTCAGGAGTTTCCATACTGGTGAGGAGACAGAAACATAGGAGAAGAGGCAGGAGAGTGAGACAGGCAGGACCCAGCATCTACTCAGGAACTATCTTAGGATGAGAAAAATCAAGATGAGACTTTGCAAGTGCATGGCCCTCTATAGCGGGCAGACAGCTTGCTTAGCCAACCCGCACTCCTTACAACAGTTCAGGCCCATTTTTATCTTACAGACCCAGAAAGGAGCTCAGGGAGGTTGAGCCACTTGCCCAGGGCCCCACAGCTGGAACTGAGGCCGGCCTCCTTGTTTCTAGGCTAGAAAATTTTGAACCAGGAAAAAGCCCCTGGATGAGGGTCTCAACCAGGTTCAGAGGGCAACCAGGACCCATATAAGCTGGAACTTGAAAAATGGGAATTGTAGTAGGTGGTGTTTGGGTGAGGGGAAGATGAACAGCCTGGGAGGAAGGGCAGGGGCTGGTCCTGGGAAATAAACACCAGGCTATTGGTAGCCATCTGCTCATTCCAGCAGCTTTTGATGTTGAACATCAGCTTTGTTCAAGCCCCGGTGGGCAAAGAAACTTCTAGGCCTTGTCTGGCCTGTCATTGTTGGATAGACCTTGTTTTCAGGGTCAGTGGCCACCTTGTGACCCCAGGGCGTCTGTGATTAAGAGGTGTCATCCTAATTATTGCTGCCTGTCACAGGGAACTCTTGGGTGGTCCATATCTCCTAAGGTGCTCAATTGACCTGTCTTGATTCCAGGGACATTTCTTCTGCCAAGACCCACTTTGCTGGGCGACAGCGGAAGGCAACGAGGGAGACCAGGCCTGCACACGCTAGACGGAGGAAGAGATAGTGTTGGGAGCTGGAGAAACTCCGGGAAGAAAGCCTGCGTGGAGGAGGGAGGAGAGGGGCAACCCAGGGCAGGAGACGCTTCACCTGTTTCCTCAGCCAGGAAAACCCACAGGCTCAGATTGGCACAAGCTCTGGCCTCTTCGCCCTGGTGAGGGAGCCTCCCTCAAGGCAGCTTCGAGATGTCACACTGCCCAGGAGAGCACCCTGGCCCTGGTCCTTGCTGAAAAGAACTAACCTGGAGGCCAAGTCCTGAGAGAAGTTCTGCCTGTTGGGTGCAAACCGTGAGCAACTCGAGGTGATGGACGCTCACACCTAAGCAGGCCCAGAAGGCTGGTGTCCTGATGCCCTCATCTGTCCCCTCCAACTCTCCCTCCCCAGAGTCCTTCTACCCCCATACACTCGGGACATTCCTGGTGAGAAGGGCCTATTCTGCTTTACCTGTCTGTATATAACTTATTTGCTCTAAGAACTTTGAGAATGCCAATTATTTATTGTAATGTATTTTTTTAGACTCTCAATTTTTTTGCCTGAAAACTTGTGTTTATAATAAATGGTGAAACGGTACTCAGGTATCTCGTCTTGGCTGAGGCAGGGCTGAGGCACCGCTTATAAAGGAGCTCCTTGGAAGTTAGGGGGAGAGGAAAGGCCTGAGGCAGGTGGCTAGAGCCCTGGACTCCACTCCTTGCTGGGCATCTCTGGCTGCTAACACACCCTCTCTGGGCTTTTGCCCTTCATCCAAGATTCCAGGACCTTTGTCCCCCTCAAACCAGGCCAGGCTTTTCCCAAAAGCAGGTTGGCAGGAGCCAAGGCTAGCTTCTGCTCTAGCTGCCCTGTGCTGACAAGGACTGCTGGGAGGCCCAGAGCAAATCTACTGAGTGGGGGCTGCAGCCGGATGGATTCCAAGGCTACGCACAGGTCTGGTGGCCGTGATGGGTGCCATGATGGAACCACGGCCTGGCCCTGGCCTTATCTCTTACCTTGGGCTTTGGGTGGGGTCCTGCTAGAGATGGGTCAACTGAAGAAACCTAAGGCTCTAAAACTAGGTTGGCTAATCCCACCAAGACCCAAGAAACAGCCCACCTGAGTCTCAGAGACGGTCCACAACGAGGGCCACCCTGCTCACAGCCACCTGGACCTACAGCCTCCACCTTTGCCAAATTCCCCCATCAGCAGGCTGTTCCCTTTCCTCCTGGCTGGGCTGTGTTAGGCAGGTTGTGGTCTGAGCCAACAATTGAAAAATCATTATTTATCTACTGCTCTAAGCCTGGCTTTGTCCATGAAGTCATCCATCTGACTGCCTCACGGAAGAACAACATGTTGACACATACTAAACTCCTACTGTATACTGGCACTTTACCCAGAGCAACTTGTTTCACCCTCACAACAACCCTATTACATAGGTATTTTATGATTCCCATTTTACAGATGAGGAAACTGATGCCCAGAGAAGGCAGCTAACTTGCCTAAGGTCACACAGCAAGCAAGTGATGGCATCAGGATTTGAACTCAGAGTCTGTAGTACAAATGCATGTATGTATTTAATAAATATGTATTGATTGAATTCGTGCATCACCACTGCATATGACCTTAAACAAATCTCTCTGTGCCTCAGGGGTTTTTGTTTGTTTGTTGGTTGGTTGGTTTTCATCTGTAAAATGGGGCACAATAGGCCCTACCTTGAGGGCTGATGCGGACACTCAGTGGATAAGTTCTGGTGCTACACCCAGCTGCACGCCCAATAAGAGGCAGAGGCAGAGGCTGCTAGTTACTGGTGCAGGCCTGAGCTAAAGGACCTGAGAGGAGGGGGCACTGGGTGGGCTGGCTGGGTGGTGAGGAATGGTCAGAGAAAGTCTCCTAGACAAAGGCTATGCCCACAGCTTCAAAACAGGAGTTAGACTAAAATAAATAGAAAAAAGTCAGAAGGGAACTCCAGATAGAGGGACAGGAAGGGTGAAGGTGGGGCAGTGAGAGCGACAAAGGAGGCTCCCATAGACGACTCCTTGTGGCATGAGCATGGTGAGGGGCGGGGTGGGGGCAGCAGGCCCGAAGCCAAACAGGCCTCAGGACTTTCTCTTACGCACCCTGGGAAGCCACAAAAGTCCAGTGAGCACAGGGGCCCTGGTCAGAGCTGGGCTTTGGAAATATGCCACCAGGGGTTACACGGGGCAGGAGTGAATGAGGGGACAGGAGGCAGGGAAGCAAGTTCACAACGGGCTCCCAGGTGTCCATGGTCCATTCTGTTGCAATGGGGCTAGCCCAGTCCCTTCCTAACACAGCCAGGGGCCCAGAGCACACCTCTCAAGTCTCAGCCAAGCCCGATGCAGGGGAACTGCATTGTCTAGCAGCTCATTCAAAATGACCTGCTGCCATTGGAAGCCCAAAATAATAGCCAGTGACCAGGAACGCGGCTGAGCGGAGTGACACAGGTGTGACGGAAGCCTGGCAAAGGGTGTGTCAGAGGCCCAGGGAAGCTGGCATTTACTTCCCTTAGCACAGCCTCCAGTGGCTCTGGCCAGAGTTCATAGATCAGTGATCCAAATGATTAAGTCACAGGGCCGATTAAAAGGAGGAGAAGAGGCCCAGGAAGTAGATGAAGGCAAAGTGATAGTACAGTTCCCAGGAAGTGGGGGGCCTCTGCAGGGACCCTGCACTATAGGGGTTCCCACTCTGGCCTTCCTTCAAACAAGGAGTCTGCAGGACTGAGGACCACGTTCACCCAAAGGCCGTGCTTCCTTCTAAACCACATCCCAGGTCACTGCGGCCTGGAAGTGTGGGGAAGGTGGGTGATGTTCAGAAGAAAGAGAAAATGGGTAAGAAGCAGCTGCCAAGTGGAATGGAACCTGAGGAAGAAAGGTGTCAACATTTTAGGAGGCTTGTCTGGATTTCGTGGGACAAACTCTCCCTTTTTCCTGAACTTCCCATAGAAACAGGTTTTATCAAGGATTTTTGAGTCAAATTTGTGTTTCTTTTGATGAGAACACCAGGCAAAGATAGGCCAGAAGGGAGCACGGAATGACCAGGTTTATTGGGGTTCCGTGCACAGGTGGAAGCTGAGGCAGAGAGGATCTCGATCCCATGTTCCAGAACACTACACCTGCTATGTACCCAGGCTGCAGCTGGGCCCTTTCCCTCCCCAATGTCCCTGCCCCGACCCCCTCACTCAGGAAAGAACCTCAAGGAATTATGAGTTTCTTGCAAAAATTCAGTACTTTTACCTCAGAAAAGTCATTTGCCTACCAGGACAATAAATCCTTAGAATGTGTCCATTCATCCCTTCAACAATTATGACTAATCATCTCCCCAGAGAGTCTCGTGAGCAAGATAGACACAGCCCCTGCCCTCACAGGTCAACAGGAGAGCCCTTCAAGGAAACAATGTTCAATATTAAGATGAAAACAATAGCTAGTAGCCCTGGCTGGTGTGGCTCAGTGGATTGAATACTGGCCTGC
The DNA here is from genome assembly GCA_004026585.1 of Noctilio leporinus. Classification (NCBI taxonomy): domain Eukaryota; kingdom Metazoa; phylum Chordata; class Mammalia; order Chiroptera; family Noctilionidae; genus Noctilio; species Noctilio leporinus. The sequence continues at coordinate 6,566 of PVIW01001806.1, read as the reverse complement.
CAACCAAAGGGTCACCGGTTTGATTCCCAGTCAGGCCATATGTCTGGGTTGGGGGACAGGTCCCCAGCTCAGAGTGAATGACAAGCAGCCACACATAGATGTTTCTCTCCTTCTCTTTCTTCCTCCCTTCCCTTCTCTCTGAAAATAAATATTTCCCTGGCTGGTGGCACAGTTGATAAGGCGCTGGCCTGCAAACCCAAAGGTTGCTGGTTCGATTCCCCAGCCAGGGCACATAACCAGGTTGCAAGCCAGGTCTCCAGCCAGGTCCATAGCTGGAAGCAGGTGAAAGGCAACCATACATTGATGCATCTCTCCCTCTCTGCCTCTCTCCCTTCCCCTCTCTCTAAAAATAAAATCTTTTTTAAATAAATAAACATCTCTTTTAAAAAGCAGTAGCTAACATTTATGGAGTGCTCACTAAGTGCTTTCTGCACTTGGTTCCTCACAGCGACTTCCCACAGCAAATTCTACCATTACTACTCCTATTTTAGAGAAGAGGTCACAAGAGGTTAACGTGCCCAAAGTCACACAGCTAATAGGGAGCTGAGGTGGGATTTAAACCTCAGGCTCTACACTTTGAAGCTGTTCTGTCTTTCTGATAGGATACAGCTACCCCATGATAGAGCGCCTGGGTTCGGGGAGCCCAGGGTGGCTTCCTGCAGGGGGCTCCGTCGAGCTCAGGAAACCAGCCAAGTGAAGGAGGAGGTGGACGCGAGTGTTCCTGGCAGAGGGAACAGCAGAGGTGTAGGGTGCTGCTCTCATCCCCTTTCAGGGAGCAAAGAAGGGAGGGGCAGGCAGAAGGCTGAGAAGGCTGGCAGGGAGCAGACCTGGCCCTGAGCACCAGACCGAGGCTGAGCATTTGATGTGGGAGAGGGGCTATAGGCAGAAAGGTCCATGGTGGCTGTCACTCCCAGCACAGCCTTCCACGGTGACTCGCAGGGGAATGTCACCATCCCTCCATCGGTGATGCATGTCTTCGGGTCAAACCACACTCACTGCCCTCAGGGGTCTCACAGGCTGGCAGAAAAAGACAGGCAGGGCAAACTAAAGGGACAGGAGGTGGAGGCTGCCCTTCTGGTGGGTGGCAGTGAGAGGGGAGGGAGCGTTTGGGTCTAGGCAGGGTTTGCACATGCTGGGATGGGGGAACGGCTATCCCAGCTGGAGAAAGGGTGTGAGGCCTGTCTGACCCGATCATGGAAGAATCCGGAGAGAGGAGACACATATGATGGGCAGGACCAGGTTGGGAACTGCATCTGTGGCCAGGAATTTGAACTGGAGTGATGGGAGCCAGTGAAGGTGGTCCGAAAGGGAGAACCGGAGCAGGACCTGGCCTGGAGCTGCTTGCTTATCGCTGTCAGCCAGTGCTTCCAGCTCCGATGGGCCCTCCCAGCCCCTCTCTTGGGGAGTGGAGTGTGGGCCTCACCTCGCCTGCCAGGGACCGGAGCCAAGAGCCCTCAGCAGCTCAGAAGGGGGCCGTGTGCAGGCCCGCCAGGGCCCTGGAAGAGGAATGTGGCCTAATTAATTCTCCAAAGCTCAAGGGCCTCGCCTTGCGGGAGCAGCTGCCAGCACAGGCCTGCCAGGATGCCACCGGCCCAGCCTGTGGATCACTCAGTGCTGAAGGCAGTGAGGGGGACAGCAGCTGGGAGCAGAGAGGGGAACGGGGACTCAGGGGCCACCCCCTTGCCTCCAGGCAGGCGCATGCCACCCTTCGCAAGGTGGTACAGTAGTAATAGTAAGCCCACAGGCCTTGGGGGCTTACAGGGAGCCAGGCTCTGTGCTAAAAGCATGTTGTATTCACTTCTCTAATTGTTACAAGGACCACCAACCGAGGTGCATATGGTCCTTACCTCCATTTTGCTGACAAGGAAACTGAGGCTCAGAGAGGCGAACTTCCCTGTCTAGAAAGCACCGGTAGGGCAGCTGGGATTAGAACCCAGGCAGTCTGGGCCCCAAGAGCATGTCATGCTAACCACCATGCTGGACTAGCTCAGCAGGAGAAATTAAGGTCCCAGGAAGGTGCACACCTTCTTAAGAACAGTAGACTAAAACGCGGCTCAGGATCTGGAATGGAGTCAAGACCTACAGGAGGAAAGGCCACACCTCTCCTCTGGGTTTGAATTGCCTCTTCCCAAGGTTCCAATGGGGCTCTTTCTCCCCTGGACCTCAGATCACCCGCAGGGACTGGTGGCAGGTGGAGGTGGAGGAAGTGATCCTGCTCCCTGGGGTCTCCGCCTATGGCCTGTCCCAGAGGCACAGTAACAGCTCTGTGGGCTGCGTGGCCCACTCTCAAAGACTCCTTCAGACCCTGTTTCTCCTCGACAGAGGGACACAGAGGACAAGGGGGGTCAGAGTGATGCAGCAACCAGCTGGACCAGGGCCCTACAGCTGGGAAGAGCCAGGACGGGACCCAGACTACCCGGAAGCCGAAACTCTGCCCTTTCCTGACAGCAGACTGGGCTGTGCAACTACAGCAACGCCTCTCTGGGCCTCAGTTTCCTTACCCGCCATGCAGGGATGATAGGCACAACCTGAGTTCATCAATAAAAACCCACACCAAGTCCTGGCTAGCGTGACTTGGTTGGCTGGGCATCATTTCACACTGTGAAGAGTCGCCAGTTCAATTCCTGGTCAGAGCACACGTCTGGGTTGAGAGTTTGGTCCCTGTCAGGATGGGCGCAAGAGGCAAGCAATCAACGTTTCTCCCTCACGTAGATGTTTCTCTCCCTCTCTTCCCCTCAATCGAAATATAAATAAATATATTTTTAAAACCCCACACGGATGGTACTTCATGTGTTAGGCACCATCCTAAGTAGCTTATTTAATTTTTAAAAATGTTCCAAAACAAAATTTTATTTATGGCTACATAATATGTCATCATAGGGTTGCACTATATATTTGAGATAACAAATGTATATTTAACTTTGTTCAATTTCCCACCAATAAAATAATACTGTGCGCTGCATTTATACATAAATTTCATTTTCATCCCTAATTCTCTTTTGCTACATTTTTTTTTTTTAGTGAGACATAATTGACACTATAAAATTCACTTTCTTTTAAATTTTTAAACAGATTTTATTTATTTACTTTCAGAGAAAGGGGAAGGAAGGGATTACCGAAAAAGGGAGAGCAACATCAACGTGTGAGAGATACTCTCGCATGTCCCCAACTGGGGACCTGGCCAGAGACCCAGCATGGGCACTGACTGGGAATTTAACAAGTGACCTTTCAGTTTGCAGACCAGTGCTCAATCCTCTGAGCCACACCAGCCAGGGCAAAATTCACACTTTCAAAGTGTACAATTTAGTGGGCTTTAGTATATTCACAGTTATATAACCGTCACCACTATCTAATTCCAAAGCATTTTATTATCCCATAAAAAAAAATACTTGATCAGTCATTCACCATATTCCATATCCCCTAGCTTCTAGAAATTACTAATATACTTCTGTCTCTATGCATTTCCCTATCCTGGACATACTCTATAAATGTAATGATACACTATGTGGCCTTTTGCGTCTGTCTTCTTTCATTTGCATTGAGTTTTCAAGGTTCATCCTTGTTGTAGCACTTGTCAGTACTTCATCCCTTTCCATGATTGAACACAATTCCATTGTAGGGTAGACCACATTTTGTTGATTTGTTCATCCACTGAAGGACATTTGGGTATTTCCACTTTTTGGCACTTTATTTCAGCCCTCAACAACCCTATGGGGAGATGCTGTTAAGTCATCATATAAACAAAGACATTGAGGTCCAAGGTGGTTAAGTAACCCTTCCCAGGTTACTTAGCTAGTGAGCAACAGTCAGGGCTCTGCCCCAGGAGTCTGGCTCCAGAGATGGTGACTTTAGCCATGGGGCCATACTGTCTCCTTGGTTAGAGTAAGATGGTATAGAGGTCAGCACCCACAGCAAGCTGCACCAGAGGTGGCATCACTTGGCCATTCAGCAAAGGGTGGTATTTCTCAGCAGCATTTCTGAAGGTGGCAGAGCCAGGTTTCACCAGGCAGGACCTCAAGTGAGGACAGGGGTGTCCGGACACTCATTGATAAAGAATTGCTGTCCTTGCACACAGGTGATTTGCTCCAACACAGGGACATGGCTCCATCCTGGGGTGGCCTGTTCTCTCTGCTGAGCCTCAGTGGCCCACAACCCAGGACCCATTTCTCCACCCACCCCTAGAGTGGCTCCTCACCTGGCCCTAGTGTCCTGAAGCTGGGAGGCAGAGCCAGGATCCTTGGGTGGGGTCAAGGTCAGAGCTATAGCTGCCATCGAGGCTACCTATGACCTTGGGTGGGTCTCTGCCTCCTTGGGGCCTCCATCTATGGAGATAAGAAATCTTAATGCTTTTTAAATTTTTTTAAAAGATTTTTAAGAAAAATCTTAATGCTTTATTAAGAAATCTTTTTTAATTACAAAGTAAGACAAAAAACACAAAGCTTGTGGCTCAAATAAATAAATAAAAATAGAAGGAGCATCTAGAATAAAATTAAATCTTCTTGCCATCCACTCCAAGGTACTATAAGAGTTGGTTATGTCACCTTTTTAAATTTTTTTTTTTTTTTAAGATTTCATTTTATTATTTTTTTAGAGAGAGGAAAAGGGCGAGAGGCAAAGGGGGAGCGAGACATCAATGTATGGTTGCCTTTCACTTGCCACCAGCCATGGACCCGGCTTGCAACCTGGTTAGGTGCCCTGACTGGGAATCGAACCAGAGACCCTTGGGTCTGCAGGCCAGCACCCCATCCACTGTGCCCCCAGCCAGGGCTCACCTTTTTAAATAAATTCAGATATATGTTTTATATCTCATTTTTTGAAGATTTTATTTATTTATTTTTAGAGAGAGGGGAAGAGAGGAAGAAAGAGAGGGGGCGAAACATCAATGTGTGAGAGAAGTATCAGTTGGCCGCCGCTTGCATGTGCCCCAGCCAGGGATGGGGCCCTCATCCTAACATGGGCCTCGACCAGGAACTGAATCGGTGACCTGTGAATTTATGCAACGATGCCCAACCAACTGAGGCACATGGGTCAGGGCTATCTCTAATTTGTAAAAGATAGCTACAATAATAAATGGAGACACATGCCTCCCTATTGATCCCTGGCACGGACAGGCCCTTGCTCACTCATGACCTGCTGATGCTCCCTCTATTGCTTCCACAAGCACGTGGCAGTAAACACTTTGTTTGTCCACGTTGGTCCACAAAGAACAGATTTTGAGATGTGAAGTTGCTGGATCAAAGGCTATGCACACAAATATTCTACCGAAAACGAGGTTCTGGTTGGTGCTCCTGCACCCACTGGGTCTGGGTGCCCTTTTCCTCACATCCCCTGCAGCACTGGCTGCTCTGACAGAGAACCGTTGCTTCATAAGGAAGCCGGTGTGCAGAAGTACCACCTGCTGTTCCCCGGGTTGATGAGGGTGAAGGACCTGGAGGTTCAGTTGACCCCTCCCCAGCTGGCATAAAGGATGAGGGTCTCCTCTGCTGCTGGGATCCAGGATCCTGTTGAGATCCAGGCCTACCTTAGCCCCCAGCCTTTCCATTGCCCCCCTGTGGAACTTAGGGATGGAGGAGGGGCTGGCCAGTCTTATCCCCAACTGACCCTTTCCTCTCTGAATAAAGGCACCACTGAGTAGAGCTCCTCAGGGGACAGTGTCACCATTGGAAAGCTCGTGGGGAGGGGGGTGTTCAGCACCTGAATCTGCAGGTGTTTTGAAGAGGGAGAGCCTGCCTGGGGCATCTCATTCCCTCTCAGCCTGTGCTCCGAACTGGCCTCTCAGGCCTTGCCTCCGCCCAGGCTTTGCTGCTAGAGCCAAGCAGGTTGCTGTCCCTGCAGGGCTCCAGTCTCCCAGCTGCAAGGCTGGGGAGACCCCCCCTCGTCCCCGCCCCAGAGGAGCAGGGGCAGAATCTGTTCACTGGCCATGCGCATTAAGGCGGGAGGAGGACTCCCTCTTGGTGGGGGCAGACTGGGGAGGGAGCAAGCCCATACCCCTCAGGGCCAGGCATCCGAGGCTCCCTTGCTAAGATGTGGATGCAGCATGGTGAGCTAGGTACACTGGAGTCCCACCTGGCTAATAGGATGGTGCATGAGCCGGTGCACACAAGGTACACCTATGCACGAAATGTGTTCTTCTGTGTGCAACTGGGAGACTTCTTCACACCTATAGGCATCTGAGTTTGTGCCTCATGTGACAGGTTTTCATGTCCAATCCACATGTGTGCTTATTCCTGTGCATGTTGACATGTACAAACGTGTGGCTGTGAGTATTCCTGAGTGTGTCTTTGCCTGGTTGTGCACATACATGTGCCTACATGCATGCGCATGTGTAGGATGCATGTGTGCCAGCAGGATGTGCATACAAGACCATGATTACATAGCAACAAGAAAAATAAAGTACCTAGGAATCAACTTAACTAAGGAGGTCAAAGACCTGTACTCAGAAAACTACAGAACAATGAAGAAAGAAATCAAGGAAGACACAAATAAATGGAAGCATATACCATGTTCGTGGATGGGAAGAATTAACATCATTAAAATGTCCATACTACCCAAAGCAATCTACATAT
>PVIW01001805.1:0-264099 GCA_004026585.1 Noctilio leporinus | reverse complement strand
TATGGGGTTTCCTTAAAAAACTAAAAATGGAACTGCCTTTTGATCCAGCAATTCCACTACTTGGACTATACCCAAAGAAGCCTGAGACACCAATTCATAAGAACCTATGCACACCTATGTTCATAGCGGCACTATTTACAATAGCCAGGTGCTGGAAACAGCCTAAGTGCCCATCGGTGGATGATTGGATCAAAAAACTCTGGTACATTTACACAATGGAATTCTATATGGCAGAAAGAAAGAAGGAACTTGTACCCTTTGCAACAACATGGATGGAGCTGGAGAGTATTATGCTTAGTGAAATAAGCCAGTCAGTGAAGGACAGGTATCATATGATCTCACCCATTACAGGACAATAATGAGCAAAACTAACAACAAGCAAAACAGAACCAAGTGTATGAATATAAGGAATAGGCCTGCAGTGGTCAGGGAGAAAGGGGTTGGGGGGAGGGGGGAGGAAGAGGCAAAGAAGGGGAACAGCTTAGACAAGAACCTAGTATAAAGGAACTGTGGACATGGACAACAGGTGGGATTGACTTTGGGGGGAATGGGTGGGTGGGGAGGGGGACAGAGGGGAGCAAAAAGGGGATGGATGTAATACAACAATAAAGTTAAAAAAAAAAAAAAGAGCTTTATTCTTCCATATTAGGGGAACTGCAGGGAAGGGATTCTCAGCAACACTGCAGGAGGGTCTCCAAAGAACACACAAAAGGCCTCACAACTGCCTGGAGAGTCCAAACAGGGCTGACTGTGACAGCCATAGTCAATTCTGATTTTTTTCCTGCACCTTACCTCTTCCTGCGCTAGAGGAGTCGCAGCAGCCTAGAAAGCTGGGAGAAGAAGTCAGAGTGCTGGGTGGTGAAACGGAGGGAATCACTGTGGCCTTGGGCCCAAAGCCAGCCTGAAACAGCCAGTCCGGTGGGAAGGGACTTTAGCTAAGTGCTTTAGGAAGTTCAATTATGAGCCTGAGCTGAACTGAAGCTGCTTCAGGAATAATGAGAAGTAACCCAATGACTTTATTTTTGCCTAAAAGATGCCAGAAGAATAATTAGGTCCCATAAAATTACTGCTAAAAAATAGAATATTTTAAAGAAAAAATGAATTGTTCAATGAGGTAATTTCCTAGAACATTACAAGCATTGCTAATATTTACTGAGTTATAGTATGTGCTACGTACATTTAAACCATATAATAACTCTATCAACTATAGATACTACTATTACCACCTTTGTACCTGATAAGAAAACTGAAACTTGGATAAATGAAACAACTTGCTAATACTGCCCATCTACTTCGGGATAGAGCTACCGCCAGAACCCAGACAGATTTCTTTGACCACAGAGATAGTGAGTGCCCTTAATTAAAGTATGATATCAACTTGCCAATTGAATCTAGGATTTTAAAAACGTACTGACAAAATGAATAATGATGAAGCCCACATGATTCCTTTTCTAGCTGTGGCAATATACTCAGGTTCATTTGCTGCTCTGGTAAGGAGTGGGGCACATGTGGGACATGGCCTTTGACGTACCGATGCCTCCCCATTGTCCCCACCCCTGTCTCACCACTGCCCTCATTCATACAGTTGTTAGGGTACCACGCAGTGCATCGTAACTTCATCATGATAATATGATTTGCATTGTCAGACAACTTGATCACACCAAATCAAAATAGGTGTCTCTAAGTGGTTACTTGATTTACCTTTTTACAGGAGGGATATAGCGAGTGAAGGAATACATAATGTACCATTCTCCTCTTACAACATTAGTCCTTCCAGAGCCTGGTTTTACAATAATTTTTAATTATATGCCTCTAGGCTTCAAGTATATTTAGTATTCCTTTGTTCTTGAGAAATGAAAGTCTGACATTTTTTGCATGTGCATGGCATAGTTTTTGCTACTGCTGTTCATTAGAACAGATGTGGATATCATCTATCATCATCATCATCATCATCATCATCATTAGTATCCTCCGTCCAGCATCAAATTGCTGTGGCTACTGTTCGTTGTGGGAAAGGTTTGCAACACCCCTGATATTACACAGAATTGATCATATTTTGAGACAGCAAAGGCCCCTCAGGATGGTCAAGGGCATATGTGAACATATATGTCCATACATATTTCCTTCACCATTTCTAGCGCCTACCCTAAACTTTACACGCAGTCCGCGACACACTAGGGGATCCTTCAAAATGAATGACTCCACAGTATATAACACATAAAGGGGTTATTATTGTTGTCTTCAATTATCTCAAATCCCAAGGATTGTAATAAATGAAGCCTCGGGAATAATGAAATAATAAATTTTCATTTAGAAGAAATTGCAATCTAAATATCCTTAATATATGCCATCATTCTCAGTCCTAAACTTCCTAGGTCTGGGTAATATTGCCCTTGAATGTCCTCAGGGCTGTCAGGAAGATTAAATCTTCATTCTTTACAGATGTAAATTTTTAACTCCAGGGAATATAAGACATGCATTGTGAAACAAAAGGTGACAGATAAAAATAGTTTAAGAAATCACTCTTCAGAACTATATTAGCAATAAAACTCTGAATGTTTCTCTTACCAGATTGAAAGTTCCTTACAACCAGGTACCTAACAAGCACAATGCCTTAAATATGCTTGTTTCGTTAGATTTTTAAAAGATTTTAAAAGGAGAGACAGAAACACGTTCAGAGAGAGAAACAGAGACAACGAGCAGAGAGAGATATCAGAAAAGAGATTCATGTAGCCATCAATAACTCAGTGCCTAGAAGATTTTAAGCTTCAAGTCTGACCGACCTTACAAGTTCTGTCATTGGAAAACCCCACCCAGCAAGCACTGTGGTCAGGATTCCCCAGCGCTCAGTGGCTCTGCTGCTCTGAGGATTCCTGGCTGCCCAGCCCCCAACCCCCACCCTCTAACCACACACCTCTCTTCCCCCTTCATTCTGCATTAGAACTGTGAATCACTGTTGGTTTTGCATTATCTGTTTCTCCATCCTCCTGGCTGACCAAGTATTGACAAGAGTATTTCTGTAAAATTTGTCAAATAAAATACAACGTTATTACTCACTGAGCATGATTTGCTCTGGGCAAGTTGTTTTTTTGCAAGGTGGTGAAATCTGAACTTAATTCCTTTGGCCTCTCTTTCCAGCTGAAAAACCCTTAACCCAGCCTTGCAGTTGGAGGGAACAAAGGATCAAATGTTTGATGTTGTGTTTTAAATGGTTTGGCTATACTTAAAGTACATTTTGTTTCAATTTTCTTTCCCCCCCTCCCACGGCTTAATATTGTATTATACATCATATAATTTTTTAAAACAATGTTTTGATGAATTCTTTAAAATACCAAAAATGTTAGGTATTTATATATTTATCCTATTATGAACTCATCACAATTTATTAAACCATAATCACTTACTTTTATTTAATTCTTCAAAGTATATTATGAATATCTTGAAGATAAAAACAGTTTTATAGATAATTTATAATTTCAGGTGAATGATTTTGTAAAGTAAAGAAAATTGTCATTATCTTATGCATGAATACACATGAACTTCTAGTACTCGCACATAAGTTACCACATACAAAGAAATAAACACACAGATAAGGACTAATGCAGGGATTTTTGTAACCACCATTAAAACCAGAGTAAAATTACCCATAGTTTAATATATTGTTCTAATGCCAGCCATGCAAATATCAGAATGTGCTAACAGCTATGCAAAATACAATGACAAGCATCATTATAGCATTAAATGCCACTCCTGTGAAGTACTAATTTGTTATAATACTATTGGTTTCTAAATTTTCTTTTTCCTGAAAGAAATACCCTGAACAGTGTGTGGTTACATTTCCTGGTCGTTGAATATACGTTCACAGCCACCGACAGCTAGTGTGACAAACACATTGCAGTGTCTTGGTATGACCCTCACATGCTAAAAATGTTCTCAGCTAATGAGCACACTGCCTTACCAGGAGTTGAACATGCTTTGAAATATTGGCTATTTCTTTAGCTGCAACCTCTATTTTGCCCTGTATTTTGTGCATAGAAAATGGTTTGATCCATAATAGCATATAGCAAAATATGCCTGATTCAGCACAGCTTTTGTAGAAATGTATAGGAATATGTATAACCTTTAATGTGCATAATACAAGAAAAAAGTGAATATTAGTGAACTGAATACTCATCTCAAAAAGTTGTAAATCTAGGGCCCTGGCTGGTGGCACAGTGGATAAGGTGCCAACCTACGAACCCAAAGGTCGCTGATTCAATTTCCAGCCAGGGCACATAACCAGGTTGCAAGCCAGGTCTCCAGCCAGGTACCCAGCTGGAGGCAGGTGAAAGGCAACCATACATTGATGTTTCTCTTCCTGTATGCCTCTCTCCTTCCCCTCTCTCTAAAAATAATAAATAAAATCATTTTTTAAAAAGGTGTGATGTTCTTTAAATATATATATATATATATATATATATATATACATATTTTTTTAAATCTACAAGTAAAATAAATGCAAAGAAAGTGGAAAAGAAGGAAATGCACATAATGGTAGAAATTAAAGAAACAGAAAACAAAGAAAAGTTAGAAAGAATCAACAAAGCTGAAAGTTCAGTCCTGGAATGACCAATAAGAATAAAAGAAAGAAAACAAAAGTTACAAAAACAAAAGTTTTCTCATAAAATCTATAAATATTAAATTGTAAGAAAGTATTAGAATATGTATGATAATTAACCTGAAATGTAAATAAAATTAATACATCTCAAGATAATACAACAAAACTGACACAGGGGGACAAATTCAATAGTCCTATAACCACTAAAGAAATTAAACAGAAAGTCAAGCCCAGATAGCTTCCCTGGAAAATACCAGCTTTGAAACAGAATAAATAAATAAATAAATAAAGCCAACTTTATACACACTCTTCCAGAGAACAGATGAGGGAACTTTATTCACTTACATTGGTCAGCATAACTTCACACTAAATTCTGACAAGAAACTGATGCAGAAGAAAAATGTAACTTTGACTTGTGGACATAAATGAAAAAAACTCTAAACAAAATATCACTAATACATACGATAAATGATATGCCTTGATCAATTTGAGATTTTTCCCAAAAGGCCTAGCACTTTGAATTTTATAGTCTACAGTCATGTAAGTAAGGGATTAGAGACAAAGCCTGTGGCTATGAAAATGAGTCAACACCTGAACAAAGCAAGAATTGTGAACAAGTCATACCCTCTAATGAACTAGAAAATAAAATATGGCCCACAGAAAAAAATGAGAGAAGATATACTTAAATATAGATGGGGGTGGGGGACCTGGGGACTGAATTCACAATATTTGTGTAGTCCAAAAATGTAATAAAATAAAACAAAATAAAATAAATCAAAACAAAACAAAAAACCCCAAACCAAGATATCAATGTCAAGCAATCCAAGGTTGCTTGAGGCTACAGTTACAAATGAATCAAACTATAATCTTCTTAGCAGTAAGACACTATACATGCAAAGCTCAAAGAATTCCTAGATGAAGTGTCATGGATTTTAAGTCTGAGTGCATGTAGTATTATAATAACATGAGGAAATAAGAAATCACACTACCAAAAGAGTAGAAAGCAACAAAACCTGGCAAAGGTTACTGACATTGTGGTTAGTATATAATTTAATATAAAATAACTATGTGTAATAACTGAAAAAAATGTAAAACTACATTAAGAAGTTATTTAAAATAAATGAATACACCCTGGCAGATCACCTCCCCCACCAAAAAAAAAAAAAAATACTAATAGAATTTTAGGAACTGAAATCTATCACTATTGAATGTTAGAAAATGAATAGACTAAAAGACGAATAATACATAGTTGAAAGAAGAACTGGTGAAATGGGCTGTAAATATAGAGACCTTACTCAGAGGCAGGTAGTAAAGAAGCTCCATGGTGGTCAGAAAAGATTGCTTGCTTGATACAGATTCTGTGAACTTTTCTGAGACTTGCTTCTTTTTTTGTGTGTTTGTTTTAGAGGTTTTATTCATTTATTTTTAGAGAGAGGGGAAGGGCGGGAGAAATAGAGAAACACAGATGTGCGAGAGACATAGGAATTGGTTGCCTCTCACACGCACCCCATCTAGGGGCCTGGCCCACACCCCAGACATGTGCCCTAACCTAACTGGGAACCAAATCCCAACTTTCCGGCTTGCAGGCTGTCACTCAATCCACTGAGCCACCCCAGCCAGGACTTGAGGCTCCTTTTATAGCTAACCTATTTAAAAAGCTAATTTTTATAAACATTAAATGTGACAAGAATACGACATATTCTTAAATTCTTAAATGGAGTCTAAAAGGCCACAAATGTAAAGAAATTATTAATGGTGCATATACTTTAACATCCAAAGCTTTTGAAGAACTCCTAAAAATTAAACAAGGAAAAGGAAAAAGATTTTAGTAAAAGCAACAGGAGACAACAGATATGTATATGTTTTCCACACAATCATATGAAAAGATACTGTCCAATCTATAATTAAGGCGATTAAAATTAAAGCCACAATGAGATATTACACTTTCCAAATGGGCAAAAAATTAAAGTTCGATGAGGACGTGAATCACAACCAATCGGCAGCTGCCAGGAGTATAATTTAGTATAGCCAGTGTGCAAAATCATTTGGCATTATTTAACAAAGTGGAGATGCCCATTAACCTACAAATTGACAATGTGACTCCTAGTAGTAACAAGAATAAACTCTTTTTCATGTACTCACAACCACATCCTACTTTTGTCCTATCCTGTATATGGTGAGCATGGTTCTATTTATATAAAGTTGCAGATGTGTAAAAATAAGTACTGATTAAAACACACTTGCATGTGATAAAATATCACACACAAAAGATTATAAACATATAATTTATTATAGGAGTTCTCACTTGGGAGGGTGGAGGAGGAGATCAGAGAGATACGCAGAAAGGACTTGAGAGTATAGCTAAGGTTCTTTTGCATAAACGTGAGGTGAGGAGAGGGTTATCCTTTTTATTATTCCTTAAACTTACAAATCAAATATATATACTCTTTCTCACATATGACATATTTCATAATGCATAGCTTTTTAAAGGTAAGGTATATAACAATTTCAATGGGAGAGGTTTTTTTCACTGCACAGTGAGATGATCATCTCTGAGATACCAAGTTTCCTATTATCTAGAAATGACTACTGTATTAATAGCTCCCAAAAAACTTGTACAGACAACACAAAGCCAAACCTCAGGGAGCTAACAGCTCAGAAACACTCAACGAGAGAGAAGAGGACATGTCCTCCCATCACGTAGTACAACACCTGCCCTCTCCTTCATTCAGTAAAACCCATCAAGGAAACTCCAAGATTCTCAACAGTCTCTCCAATTGCCCTCTCTTCCCTCCTAGAGTAATTGCAGTTGTTTTCATCTGCAATCAAACGACATTCACCCAGAGGGGATGTGCGATCCCACTCGCTCTGGTGTAACCTCGCAATAATTTATCAAGCATAGCCTGTTTAGCTAATTACATCAACATTGTAGCACTATCAGTAGGTAAAAGCCATCTAAAATCCAAGCCAGCTTGAGTATAACCATAAATATTGTGGACTTGAAAGAAAGAGCACACCTCAGTTTACATGCTGGATGAAGGGAACAGCAACGCATGGGAAAAGTGAGCATTCAGTGCCACCCCCGGATTAATGCAGCAGTTTCCTGCTGGTTTCCTTGTTTCAGGTTTCCTTTATAAATCAGTTCATTCTACGTATATTTCTAGTTAAAATAAAATATCATGCCTTGATTATTTGCTTCTAATTGTTTCCTTCACTAGACCATAAGTTTCTTGAGTACAGGAACAATGGTTTATTCATCTTGAATTGCCCGGCATTGGGCCCACAGTAAACACTCAATTGATATTAAATAAATAAAATCATAATTATCGCACCCATCTACTCAGCTCCTTTGTTTTTATACTGATAAAACTGAGACCACGTAGACTTCTCAAAATGTCTATGGAAATGTTCAGTTTGCATCCTTGCTTTTAAGAAGTATGCAGTATACCTTCATAGAGGGTACAGGTTTTTCAAGGTATAAAATAACTATTCCTTTTGATTTTTGAATTTTAATTTCATTTGAGGTTGATATACTGTAATTCTACTGTTATAAGTGGTTTTTCACCACTAATATGTGATCTGAGCCTGCTCACTTAGCAATATTCCTGAATCTAAGAGGACAGTCTAAATGTAGCTTCTAAAAATTGCAAACTTTGCGTTTGCAGAATTCTAACATGACTTTAGGAGTAAGTGGTCAGCATAACATAACTGCATTAAAATCATGCACATATTTTAGTTTATTTGGCCTCATTTTACAACTATTATTTGTATTGCTTATATCTACATATTACTTGAATATAATGCCAAAACTATAATGTGCAAAGCCAAGTGTTTCTTTACCCACAAGACCATCAAAACCAAGAGCAGAGCCCTTACCACTCTGTTTTCATATCCACATTTTCTTCCTCGTGTTTCTTTTGTTGAGGGACTTGAAATGTGCAATGTGCTCTGAGAAATTAATGGCATCTGAGAATGAGCAGATAATATAATAATGGCATGTACAATCTTTGCTGTTGACAAGGTAGACAAGAAGCACAAGAAACAAAGTCAGTACAACTCTACCTCTAATGAACTGAAGAAAACATCACACTCTGTTCATGCTTTTTATATATATCACCTACCAGCATGTACCATTTAACTCTAGACAGACCTAACAGAAGAGTTCTAGAAGCCTGGATCACAGAGAAGTTAGCTCTATATTTGAAAACAGTTTCATTAAAACTGCTTGCAAGGCACACTGATAGCACCAGGCCTAAAGTCCTAGAATACAACCCTCTACCATTCACTCAGTTGCTGTTAAGAAATTTGATTAAAATGTAATAACCCCAAAAGAGAAAGACAAATGCTACATGGTATCACTTATATATGGAATCTTTAAAAAAGTCAAACTCATAGAAACAAAAAGTAAAAACAGTGGTTGCCAGGGACAGGGATAAATAAATAGGGCAAAGCTGGTAAAGGGTACAAACTTTCAATTATAAGGTCTGAGGATCTAATACAAAACATAGTTGATAAACACTGCACCCTGTAATTGAAATCTGCAAAGCTAGAGCTTAAATCTTCTCAAAAAAGAAGAAATTTTATTAAAATGTAACAGCTTGACATTATGCACCTCCCTAGGTGATGTAGTCAGAGGGAAGCATCTCTCAGGTAGTATACCCAACAAATGTGCAGTGTCTAAATCCAATCATGAGAAAATATCAGGAAGTCCAAATATTCCACAATATTACTGACCTGCCCTAAAGAATGGCTTGATGTAAAAGGAAACTAAAGAGATGTGTTAAATAAATGCAATATGTGATCCTGAATTGCATCTAAAACAATGGCTATGAAAAAAAAATTTTTTTTAATAAAACAATGGCTATGACAGATACTAATAAAACTTGTCAACATGTAGATGTGAACTGAAGAATAACTACATCAATGTTAAACGTTCTAATCTTTATAATTATCTTGTAGAATTTAAAAATGTCCTTAAAGGAAATACTTTTAGAAACAGCAATACAACTGAACTATGTAGGAGTCTGCACATAATCATAACATGTATATACAAAGAAAATGACAGTGCAAATATGGCAAAAAGTATTGATAATGAATCTAAATACATGGGAGTTTTGAACTTCCTTACACATTTTCAATTATTTCAAGTAAAAAGCTAAGAAAATAATTAAATGTATATTTCCCAGTTCAAGAATCTGGGAATATACGTACATTCCAGGCAGACTTGGTACCTATCCTTATGAGTACAGAGTAGAGACAGAGAAGAAAACAAGTAAAATACATAATAGTTATAGATCATGGGAAGTACCATGAAAAAAACCCTACAGTACTCAAATAAGGAATAATAAAAGTTTGTGGAAAGGTTGCAGTGGGAGCCACTCAGGGACATGTCTCTGAGAAGGTGGCATAAGCAGTGACATGTGGAAACCTCAGGAAGAGCAACAAAGGCATATGGAATAGCATGTGATAAGGTCACAAACTGGTTCCTCAGGTTTTTAATTATCATCTAAATATCCAAGGAAAAACAAGAGAAAAATGACAGCAGGGTACCAAAGCAAGAGGATGAAATCAGAACAGCCTGCGGAATAATTTTGGACACATGCACATGCTTCAAATGAAGTAATACCACTAAAAACATCTGTAAAATAGCCACAGCACAGAGCAAGTCCATACTTTTCACCTGAGGGAACAAGAATAAACACAAGACCAAGATGAGACAAGTCGTAGACTAACAGCCTCAAATCAGTCAATGTCTCATCATGCTGAAGGTGGAAAAGATTATTGGTCCCACATTGATTTGTGCTGACAACTAAAGACTAACCACTCTCAGAGTCATCCTTGAAAGAGAAGAAGAAACTACCTGGGCCATCTAAAACTCCCTCCAAAGGGATATATAAATGGTTCCATGAGGGGATGGATATTCCTTTAACTGTACCTGAATTTCATAAACTCTTTGTCAAGAATTGTAGCTGTGTACTGAATCTAAATTTGGAGTTCTACCACACATGTAATTGATGGAATATTTGAAATACTATCTGCTATCATATTTAAGCTTCAGAAATCTTCTCTAGTAATGTTCCTTTCCTCAAGGAAAAAAAAAAAAAGAGAGAGATTCTTTAATACGAGTTTAGTAGAATAAAAAATGAGGTGTTCCAGCAGAAGTACAGCAACAGATTTTTCCCTGAAATACAACACCTGAATTCACAAACTGTCTCAGCATTTCATTACTGCACGTTCCTAAACTCATGAAAAGTCCTTTCAACACCATTCAATAGCGCAATGAGAAGAGGTGGAATTTCTCTCTGCATCTTGTTTTCTACCTTAAAATGAGATGATTGAACTTTAATATTTACTCATTTCTCCATGTCTTTTCTTTACCCATAGTTTATTTTCCTAAATTTCCACATGAGTTAGATTAAACTCTGCCTATTTCCATATTAGCAGAAAGAGAAGTCTGACTAGTAGGAATATTTATAAAAAGTGAAGAAAATCTAGACTTTATCTAATTCCTTCTTAAATAAAAATGAACATTGTATGAATCCACACAGTTGCACACCCCTTGCAGAGTGGATAACTGCCCCTAGATTATCTGTTCAATTTGCTTTCTGCCTCATTGTTTGATGATGATAATTTTAAAAAACTGAGTCTTTAATAAATGTCAATATTTTCCAGACACTGATCATTATAACAACCATTTGAACATTGTATCTCCATTCTATAAAACTAGGAAAGCCTAGTAAAGGCAAGTAAGGACATTGCCTAAGGTCATTCACCCATTTAGTTACTAACGTAGTATGTGAACCCTAGTCAGGGTTGTAACTGGAAATCTAGTCCCTAATGCAAGTTATCTAATCTTTTTATATGTTAGAATGGATACATATACATGAATATCATCATATATTCACATTCATAAGTACAATTTCTATAGCTATACTGACTAAAGGTCAACGTAGTTTTTCCTTTTGTTGAAAAAAATCTAATAGCAAATGTTTGGATAAATTTGCCTCCCAATCACTATAGTCCTTTGATTTATTTTCATTTTTTAATTTGTTATTTGTTTTCCCTCCTTTGTTCCTTTTCTCCCCACTTTCTTCCTTTTTTTAATTTATTCAGCTATAGCCTGTTTTCTTCACCAAAAGATTTATAGCATAGCTATCTGTGTCATATAAGGAGACATTAACTGACCTTCTTGATCTTGTCTTTTGAAAATCTGTATTCATCAGTACACATGGCCAATCCATGCTCTCTGGACCATGCATCATGGAATTACACACTACAAGGGTGAGGCGTGCTCTCCTTCGCATTTGCCCATCCAGCAACAATTTCATCCTACATGCTTGTTCAGGTCACCTTGTTTTTCTTTGACTTCATTTTCTATCAAAGGCGTTTCTGTCCCTGAGTATGTAGCCTAACCAGATGTATCAATTGGCTTCTTCGTTTTAGCTGCACTGTCTTTTCTGTAAGTGCACTAGACCAATGTCACTCATCTCCTTATAGCTGCACTTAGCCATATTACACATTGGCTCACACAGAGCAAATGTCAACAGTTCGTTGCATATTCAGATCCCATTTTACCGCGTTAGTCTTCCAGAAAGGGTTTCCTGTCCTCATGTGAACAGTTTTATGAAGTCACCTTATATTGTTCTTGTTCAGGCATCATATGCTTTTTTTTTTTTTTTTCCTGTGAAGAAGACTGGGTCTGTCAGTCCAACATGATGCAAACATTTAGCATCATGTTGAACCCAGTGAACTATATAGTCTGATAATTAATCTGCTTCCTCTATTTAGAGTTTTTTTTATTAGATGTCAGACCTCCTTGATGAAATACTTATCTAAAAATCAATTGAAAACTAGAAGACTCCTTGTTTTTTCTTATCCATCTCTATGCTTGAGTAATATTTTTGTGGTCTCAGCATAACCTATGTGAAGATGATCTATGTGTGAATCTTAAGGAATATATGGGCATTGTTTTGATCATTTGAGGGCATTTTTATTCTTGAGCATTACTCCCTTGCAACATTTCACATTGTTCACATTTCAGAAGTGTTTTTACCTAAATACAGAATTACCACACAAAGTCCCAAAAGAATAGCACCCACTCCTAAGCATCTTGCTTCTGTCATTTGCTTACATTTTTCGTGACATTTGTAGTTGACACATATGATATTTGTACTTCATTTAACCATTGAAGCACATATACAATACACATCTATGTGTTTATACGAGAAACATCTGAAGAATTCTTTTGATCCTCAGAGCAACCCTAAGAAGGAAGTAGTATTGTTACCTTCATCTGATAATGTTTTAAAAATAGGGTTCAGGAGCAAGGGAGGTGTTTTACACACACACACGCACACACGCACGCACGCACACACAAAGTGGGGTTCCAAGTTGGCAGTTACAAAATAGCCACGAAGATGTAGAGTACAGCGTAGGGAATATAGTGAATAATACTGTGATAACTGTGTATGGTGTCAGGCGGGTACTAGTCTTATTGCAGATTCACTTTGAAAGTGACGTGACTGTCTTTATTATAATGGGGGAATCTGGTCAGATTGCTGGGCAGAGGGAAGGGATCCCTCAGGCACCACAAAAGGCTGCACTCCCCAAAGTGAGGGAGGGGTTGCAGGAAACACTAAGGCCCCAACACCTAGATGGAGGCTGAAGGCAGCATATGATTCCATATGCCTGGGTGAGAATAAGCAAACCAGTGCATGACAGCAGTCTTGGGAAGAGAATTTACGCAGGCTGACAGCATGTTGGATGCCAACCTAGATTGGCTGGGAATTTGGACACTTCCACCCATCATGGGATGCTGGGGCAGAAGATGTAAACAGAGGGTGCACAAGAGACTCATCCCTTTTGTGTCTCCCTCCGTCACCTGGTCACGGGGGACAGAGAATTCCTGGGTCAGGCTGGAGGGCGGGGGGCGGGGGGTGTTGCAGACCATATTTCACTCACGGTTCTTTCCCTTGCCCTGGGTCACCCGCTTTGTGGCTGGGTCATCTCGCCAGTGGCAGTCTGCAAGACACTGGCTCCACCCTGCAAGGCCCAGGCTGTGCCCCTGCTCTCTGAGAGCAGTTCATGGACACGTGGGTGTGAGCAGCCTTGGTGCCAGGCCCGCACAGGCAGCTGCAGGGGTCTGCAGTGGCCCAAGGCCCCAGGGGAAGGAAGCTGCAGACTTCCAGCTCCCCAGGCAGGGTAACCTGTTAATAAGACCTTTTCCCTTCCCCACCAATTTCTGTGTTACACTTGTGCTTGGCAGCAGTAGGATGAATCTCGCTCTGCTCAGTAACGTAACCACTGTGCTGTATACCTAAAAGACTAATATAACATTGTATGTCAATCACAACTGAAAAACAAAAAAAATAATAATAACAATAAATTTATAATGAATGTTGACAGAGATTCCTCTAGATTGCCTAACTGGTACAGCAAGGATTTGAAGATAAAGCCCACTCTCTTCCTTACGTTGTACTTTACAGTGTACCCAACTTATTTTACATTCCACATTGTAGTGAGGTCAATAAAAAGAATTATTAGTAGTGTCACCATTAACTTGCAGCTCTGAAATGGAACTTCAGAGAGGCTAGGTGACCTGTCCAAGGTTACACAGTAATAAATAGTCAAGAGTCAAACTCAGGGCCTCTTGACTTGAACTCCTTTGATGTTTCACAATGTGATACTGCCTGTAGTGTTCACATAAAAAGAGCAACCAAATAACTATTTCACACCACGAAGAAACAACTATCATTAACACGTCATTTATCAAGATTCATTCTCTTCATGCCCAGTCAAAAGCAAAACTATTAAAACTATTGGGCTTATTATTGTTTTAAGTATACCCTTAGGTATACACCAAGCCTGTGGTTAGTTTGAGGGCCTGGCAGGGATCAGGGAAGAGGCAGTGCCACACAGCAAGCTTCATTAGGAGGCACTTGGAGTGGATAAGAGGGGAGGTTCCTCCCCACCGAAGGCCTTCCAGAGAAGGTGGCACCACTTGGGAGAATAGGGCCAGGAACTTCCTGGGCAGGGGAAACTGGAAAGGGAGCTATGTGTCTCAGTGATGTCACAGAACAACAAGGCGTAAGGAATGTGGGTCAGAGAACTTCAAAAGGTGGGAGAGCCTGGGGTCTTTCATAGCTAGAGCCTGTCTTATCTACTTTCAGTAAATGTTAGGTGTGGTTTCATGGAGTAGGCCAAGTAGGTAGGCTCTACATGGCTAAAAATATGCTAATTTGGGCTACAGTTAAAGCAATTGTAAGTGTAAAAATTTGAATTTGGTGCCAGCTAACTATTCTAGCCAGCTATGTAGAAGGGTTTTAGGCTAATACACAGAGACTAACTTTCTGTACTGTACACAGCAATATATAAATATCTACTCTAAATACAGTATGTTATTTAATTTGCAAAAAGGAAAAGAATAAGACTTAAATGCATGAGTTTTCCTCCTGTTTATATTTTTAACAAATAAACTGATAAGTTTTGCCTTGGTTTCAGATAAGCAGAAAGAAATAAACACCTGGGTTTTACACATTTTGGGAGTTTCTATCACCAACCTCAACATTAGAAATCAAGGCATGTGTTCATTGTTTAACCAACTGATGTGTAAACTGAAGAATGATTTTGGATTTCGTGATGTCTATGCATCGTAGCCTGCTGTCTGCTTTCAGCATGTTCCCAGTGGAGTGGAGACTGTGGATTGGGTTCTGGCTGCTAGCTCATTTTGGCAAACTGTCAACTCCTTAAAAATAATAAAATAGCCTGACGATTGAGAACTCAAGAATGTTAGTAAAATTGATGGGGTTTAAGTGAAAACTCCCTAGTTCCAGGTTTGAATCAGCCTGCACAGCCTTGGGCTACGCCCAGAGTTTGAACCATACTTGCGTAAATGTTCATGTAGAACTTCGGAGTCAAAAGGTATAAGTGATAATGTTGGGCCAATTCCCTCAATTTATAGACAGGAGGAAATGTCTCGGCCTCACAAAGGCAATGGCAGCCAATGGTAGACTAGAAGTTAGGAGTCTGGAATTCTGAACGTGTTCTTGAGTTCTATGCCATGCCACCACTTCATAAATCCTTAGCCATGGGTCTTTGACCACGAGAAGAATATATAGAAAGTGGATGGTATTAGGCATAACACTCACATGTACCTATAGAATGTGGGTTCTTATCAAATTGGAATCCATGTAATACAGAAGACATAAAATAGCTCTGAGTGAGCAGTGATTCACAGATCATGACATCTGAATACTGATGTACAGAAGAACCTTACTATCCTCATGGACAGAGTTAAACTGCTTGTTTCTCTTATGAAAGGTATCTGGTAAGATACCTGATCATTAAGTCAACCAGAGTACAAAATCTTCAATCTTCCGTCAAAAGAAAAATTCTTAATTTATTTTTAATAAGCATAGTTAGTAACTGGAAATTTCTAAGGAAATGATATTACTGATTAAAAGATTCCTTATGCTACATAGTAGTAGGAGGAAGAAGAATTTCTTTTTGCTGATTATTATCACAAACCAGATTCTATCAAAATGTGTCAACAATAAAAAAAAATCCTTCATTCTGTTCAAAGAAGCTTTTCACTGAAGCTGGAAATTATCATACATGGAATGAGAAATGTCAGGACAGTTTAGGGGAATTCATTAGTCATGTTCAAAGAGACTTTATTAAAATATTTCCAAAACTTTACAGAGGTATAATTCCATCCTATCATAACTAGGAATGTAAAGGAAAGACCTTCTACACATTTTGCAATATATGTAAAATGTATAACCTAATTTATAATTTATATATATTTACTCTGACTGATGAACCTGCTATTTAAAGAAATAAAATTTAATCAAAAATCAGCCCTGGCTGGTAGCACAGTGGATAAGGTGCCGGCCTTCAAACCCAAAGGTCATTGGTTCGATTCCCCAGCAAGGGCACATAACCAGGTTGCAAGCCAGGTTTCCAGCCAGGTCTGTGGCTGGAGGCAGGTGAAAGACAACCATACATTGATTCTTCTCTTCCTCTCTGCCTCTTTCCCTTCCACTCTCTCTGGAAATAATAAATAAAATCTTTTTAAAAAAATCAAGTTTATGAAATAAAACATTATATAAAACTTGAAATAATGGCACATTAAATTTAAACTTCTTTGTCCAAATATAGTTATCCAGAAGAAGAGGAAGATGAGGAGGAGGAAGAGGGGAATAAAGGTGCAGTGAAAAGAACCCAAGGCCAGGTAGCAAAAGATGAGTCTGAATCCTGATTCCAATGTTTACTGTCTAAACTTGAATAAGTCAACATCCTCTGGAGTCTTAGTTTTTACCACCGCCTCCCTCTTTCTCAGGAATTCGCTAGGTGAGCATGTTTGGGAAACATCATGGACCTTTGGGCAGGGGGAGCTGCCTGTGTCCAGTCATTCAGGAAAGTGTGACTACTGTACAAATTTTCCTGAGATCATCTTTGCATTGGATTTTTGCATGTTTCACATTTGAGGGAAATGATGAGTTTGCCCCAAATGTGTTCTAAAAATGGCTGCACTTCTTCCTAAAGCCTCACCCCCAAACAACAGTCTTTCCGACAAAAAGCACACAATTAAAGCAAGCAAAAAAAAAAAAAAACTCTACAGGCAATTTCAATACATAAATCAACCCCTTCCCTGAACTCTGCCCAGAGCTGATAACCACCAACTTAGATGAAATCTACTTATTCATGGTTAAGTGCAACTACAAGAATGGAGAGTTAATTATCAAGAGTACCTTCTGCTTGAAATAACTGATGAGATTCTAAAAGTTGATGCTCAGGACACATTATGATGTTTAAGGAATTCATAATAATAGCGTAAGTCTTCATTTATGTAACAACTAATAGAATAAAATATACAAAGGGTTAGTTTCATAATCTAAGAAAGGTAACATTTTTTAATAAAATGACTGCTTCTAAATTACTGTGGCCATTTCTAATTAAAATTCTTTCAAATACGTTTCATCGAATATATTCTATTCACCAAAAGCTTTAGAAAAGTTTTGAAAGTTTGCATTCTTATGACATGCTTAGAGTTCCTGCAAATTTGGTAGGTATAAGATACAATTTTCCCCTTTCCTGAAAGCATACATCTCCTTTTCAGAGAATGTGAGAGAAAACCCAGCGCTTAGGAAAGAAGAAAATACAATGAATCTCTTGAATGAAGAAGTCCTTTCTTTCTTCTGTCAGCCAAGATTCATTTTTTAACCTTTTGTAACCATTTCAGAAGTCTAGGTTGACCCACGGGCGTTAGTGTAATTTCACACACTTTAATATTTCTTTTCTAAATTCAAGACGAAGGTAGAAAAAGGCTGAGCCTGGGCACAGCTGCATCACACAGCATGAAATGAACCCCAGTAGAGTGGCCTCATCACCAGAAGCAGCCGGCATACACCAAACTGGGAGTGATTAATGCATGATCCACCAACCAGATAGTCTAATTAAATAACAGTGGTTAATTACCAATTAGTATGTGACTTATGTAGACAGAAGCACTTACACTTGTCAGATGTGAAAAAAGAACATTGAAAAAAAAAAATCAAAGCTCTGTCATTTCAATGATCTGTTCAAAAATGATGCATCAGAGATTTTTTTTTTTTTTTTTTTTTTTGACCATAAACACATACTGGAGAACTCATTTTATCTTCCTGAAATAATTTTACTTTTGACGCATGAAAGGCTGTAAATGATATAATTTGGAGTGCATATAGGAGGTGGTACAGTTCCTATTATCCATTTAAACCTCATCATATTTGAAATGTACCCGTTACTAATCAGCTGAACACGTTTGAATATCACTTCTGACATGTTTATTTTCTGATACTTAGAAGGCACTAATTTCAACCAAAAAGCATTTTACTTGGCCAAACACCAAGGATATGCAAATCTACTCTCCAAGGAACTCAGTGTCCTCAGGGCCATGAGGGAACTACCGGTAGGACCCGAGATCTGCTGCTTTTGGAAATTACGTAAGATCTGCCTCCACAAATGTGGGATTTGGGAGCTTTTTTTTTGGCAACTATAGAAAAAATACCATCTGCCTCCTCATTACCCTTTAAAAAAAAAGAGAGGAAAGGCTTGACATGGCATACTGATGCCAACCTTCACTTTCAATTATTTATCATTTAAAAACAGAGGTTTCATAAATAATGATTCCTTTTTTGTGTAAAGTATAGATGAAAATATGATGCGTGTAGTCCTGAATGGGCCAATCAAATCAATGCCTGTTTTTACTAAACATTACTTCTTCATCCTCTCACCAAACACACCAACTAAATACCTTTCCTGTCTCCTTGGTGACAGTGACACATTTGCTGCCTTAAAACAAGAACCCATAAACAAAAGACACACTCTAAACTCTGCCTGAAAAGAGGCTTCTGAATGGGGGACCAACTGCATCATTTATCAACATGAGGCCCAAATACCACCCTCATCAGAATCATGCTTATGTGCAACGCACTTGCCTGGGCCCCACCCCACACCTCTGGAAATCTGAGTTTTTCATGAGCCCTTCCAGGTGCTCCTTATACAGACTAAGGTATGAGGCAATTCCTGTTGCCTGCCATCCAGAGAGAAAGATGGTGGCCCACCCTCCTCTGGTCCACATACCTTCAGATACTTTGCTCTCCAGTCACCTCTGCCTTCATCCCCATTAGCTTTGAGAAGAAGAAAGAAAATTGATTTTCAACTCAAGCTGAAGAGGAAAGGGAAGTGGTGAGAAATGAACTATCAGTTATGTTTTGTTTCCTACCTGCTTTAAAATATGCTTTGATTGAAATAGAGACAAAGGTAATAAAAGCCCTAGAGGAAAATTTCAAAACCGGATATTCTAAAAACAATCATTAAGTTTAGAGGGAAGAAAGTTAAAGAGGGAAGGAAAAGGGAGGACGCTGTCTAGGACAGAAGACAGAGGGAGAGAAAGGTGCTGTGCTGTGGTTTTGGGGGCATCCTGGTCCCACTGAGGAAGTGAGCAGGGTGAATTCCCAATACTAGATCTGGGGGAGACCGAGCTCCAAGAAATTACCCTTGGTAGTTTGGGACTGGGAGAATGGCTCCACCCAGTGGCCAGAGCCAGCAGGGGACACAGGGGTGGCCAGAGGTAGTAATGGTCATCCTGAGGCAAATCAGCCAAGTGGGCTCTAGGGGAGAAAGAGGAAAAGGAACCCAGTGCACCCACCTACCAACAACTGTAGGGAGTTGGTAGAGAGGGGCTGATGCTATCAATCTATATTAAGGTGATCCGCAGATTAACAGTTCATTACTGTTTTTGTTTCATTGTTGCTTTAGTTGTAGTACGTATGTACTATTTCTAACTTCGTAGGCATCTGTATATAAACCTTTCCCACCCACCCCCAAAATAAACCTCTACATTCAGATTTTTAAAATTACACTGTATATAAACAAGCCGTAATTTTATTGTTTTTTTGTTATCGTTTAGTTTCATACAGCAAAGAACTCTCATATATTTAACTGAGGAGCATACCACTACTTATTTTATTGTTTCTATGAGAAAAAAAATGCATTCTGACTTCCAAAGAAGTAATTTTAAGACAAAATTTTGGATCATTATCTACAGGTAATCAGACATCCTGTACAACTAAATTTGGGCAAGTTAGAGCTATCTTTGGTACAAATGCTTAGCGATGGTTCCCTCTAGTGGTAATAACTGTCATTTCACTACAGATAGACAAAAATCCACCGAAAAAAAAACTTTCCTGTATTATGAGATAAAAATATGTACTTAAAAAGTCTCAGAAGCACACAATATAAGACTTTTATACCTGAGAAATACTAAGAAATAGCATTTCAATTTATTACATAGTCAAAACAATCACTTCACTTGATGACACAAAAGAACTATATTATTTGAAGAATCAATTAACCAATTAAACTTCCTTGGTTTTGTTCTTTTTAAATTAAAGACATCAGGATGGATACAATAGTGAGTGATTTAAGACAGCCCTTTTCTGATATTATTATTTTAATTTTTTTGTCTGGTTGTTATTACAAGAGTAATAACAGCCAGAAGGGGAAAATAATTTTCCTTGGTGACTTCATCATCTGTGTCTGAAATCCCAGATCCCTAATTTCTACCTTATGACTGCAGCTGCCCAATTTGTTTTTTCTGACCTGAGTCTCTCAGGTTTTTCAGATGCCCCTCAACAAATAAAGCCTCCAAAGACAAGTTAATAATAGGAGTTACGGCAGCCTCTGTGCTGTGCTTGGGCTGGATGCAAGGTAATTTACCTTAAGCTTAATTAAATTATATTATTTTTCACATAATTATCCCACTGTTTCACAGAACAAGGTGGGGGGAAACACAATACAACAAATAGAGTTTCTAGAGAGAGATCAGAGTGAGAAGAACAAAATGAGGAAAGGAAGAAAAGGGCCAACATAAAAGCACAACATTCAAGAAAAAAATAGTAGTAACCAAGAAATGGAAATGCAAGTGCCCATTTCCCTTGCTACATCTAGGTCATTAACCCGTAAAGTTTAGAAAGGTCCCATGGGACTGAGTACTGTGATATAGCTTTTGATCAAGCAAAGAGTCAGGAAGTTTGCTCTAACACAGTGCAGTGGTTTTCAAAGTGTTATCCCGGGAACAGCAGCACCATATTATCTGAAAACTGGCTAAAACTTCCCAGCCACCCCCTCGCCCCCTCTGCCAACCCAGATCTTCTAAATCAGAATATCTAGGTCTTCACTGGTCATCTAGGTGATTCTGATGTACACTGAAGTTGCAGATTCACTATAGATCAAAATGGCCCTGGCTGGTAGCACAGTGGATAAGGTGCCGGCCTGCAAACCCAAAGGTCACAGGTTTGATTCCCCTGCCAGGGCACATCACCAGGTTGCAAACCAGGTCTCCAGTCAGGTCTGTGGCTGGAGGCAGGTGAAAAGCAATCATACATTGATGTCTCTCTCCCTCTCTGCCTCTCTCTCTTCCCCTCTTTCTAAAAATAAATAAAATCTTAAAAAAAAAAAAAAAAAACTGGTTTCCTTTAAAAAAAAAAAAAATGCTGTCCTCACTAAAAAGTAGAACTCAGGAAACCTGGCTTTAAATTCTGAGATGATTCTGAGCAGCCTGATCTTAGGCATCTGTCTTCTCATCTTTGAAAAGAAGACTAAATACCCACCTGACAACAGGCAGCAAATTCTTTGATACCACTGGTCTTTAAGCCTATTCATTCATTATGCATTCATTCACATCTTAAACAAATATTTATTGAGCACCTGCTATGTGCTAGGAACTGCTCTAGCTGCCTGGGATCTCTCAGTGAACAAAACAATAGAAAACCCCTCCTTGAAGTTTCTGATCCAAGTGAAGTCGAACATACCCTCAAACAATAAACATATGGTACTAGTTTCCTAGGGTTGCCATACCACGGACTGGGGCTTAGACAACAGAAATTGATTGG
This sequence comes from Noctilio leporinus, assembly GCA_004026585.1. Taxonomy (NCBI): domain Eukaryota; kingdom Metazoa; phylum Chordata; class Mammalia; order Chiroptera; family Noctilionidae; genus Noctilio; species Noctilio leporinus. The sequence continues at coordinate 242,064 of PVIW01001805.1, read as the reverse complement.
TCCGCAGTTCTGGAGGCTAGAAGTCTGAAATCAAGATGGTGTCTACGGCCATACCACCCTGAACGCGCCCGATCTCGTCTGAAATCAAGATGGCAACCAGGATTGGCTCCTTCTAAGGACCATGAGGGAAGAACCTGTCCCAACCTTTCTCCTTATCTCGTAAATGGCCATCTTCTCCCGATGCCTCTTCGCATTATCTTCCCTCCATTTGTGTTTCTGTGCCTCTGTTTCCCCTTTTTATAAGGATACCAGCCACATTGGATCATGCCCACCCTAATGATCTCATTTAACCCGAAACTTGATTACCTCCATAAAGACCCCATCTCCAAGGTCCCCAGGTGTATCCGAGATGACCACTGGTCTCTTGCGCAAGTCCCCCATAAAGCTGGTTAGATTTTAAACCCTTCCTTAGGGGTTGTCATGAACAGGTGTCTTACTCTTCTGGCTCAAGGGATGGTGAGATTTATGGGTCAGCTTGACTAAGATCCAGTACTTCGTTATTCATTATTTAGGTGGTGTTGTAAAGGCATTTGGTACATGGGGCTAACATCTCCAGTCAGGGGTCTCAATAATGTGTGTGAGCCTGACTGAATCTGTCAAAAAGCCTTGAAAGCAAAATCGAGGTTTCCCTGAGGAAGAACAGATTCTCCTTCATGACAACAGCCCCAGCTTCTGCCTGGGAGTCTCCAGCCCACCTGCCTGGAGACTCTACAAATCCCAGATTGGCCAGCCCCACAATCACATGAGCCAGTTCCCTAAGCATACATATAGTACTATCTATATTTATAGTATTACCTGTTTTTCCATCCCCTCTGATTCTGTTTCTGTGGAGAACTCTGACTGATAATATTTCCCCTCTACTCTCCTTCCTTCTCCAAGACAAAGAACTTCTCTCTTGGTGTTTCAAAATAACATCCCATTACATATAAATGATTAGTTGATTCAGTCCTAATTACCACTTCATAAGATAGATATTGTTATCCTCATTTTGCAGATGAAAGAATCTAGGATCAGAGTGGGGAAATAATTTGCTAAAGGTCATTCAGCAAGCAAGGAGCTAAGTAGATACTGGCTAATCTCCAAATCATTGCTCTTGCCCGTTAGCTGATACACTCTGAAATTAGTCTTTCAAATGGCTGGTGCTTAGCGTATGTGATGGTTAATTTTAGATGTCAGGTGACCGGATCATGGGCAGCCCAGGTTAAACATCATTTCTGGATATGTCTGTGAGTTTATCCCAGCATTTGAATTGGTGAACTGAGTAAAGCAGCTGCCCTCCCCCACCACCACCACCAATGTGGGTGGGCATCATCCAATCCCTTGAAGGCCTGAGTAGAACAAAAAGGTAAAAGAAAGTAAATTTGCTCTCTTAGCCTGACTAATGAGCTGGGACATCAGTGTTCTCCTGCCCTTGGATGGGGATTTGTGCCATCAGCTCTCCTGGTTCTCAAGCCATCGGACTAGAACTGGACTTTTTATACCACCAGAAGGTCTCTAGCTTACAGACAGGTTGTGACACTTCTCAGGCTCGTCATCACATGAGCCAACTCCTTATAATAAATTTCACTTTATGTACACAGCTATGTAGATATATTTTTTCATGTTTCATATTTTGATATATCATTTATATCATTTTCCATACATAGATTGATCCCACTAGTATTGTTTCTTTGGGGAACGCTGACTCAGACAGCACACCTACATGCTGATGTATCTGCAGTGACACCAGGGCCCCCACAGATACTCTTATACAACTTTCCTGTTCATCCAGACAGCTTCCACAACCAGACTGCACCTTTCCTTCCTAATGCATTTCAAGCCTCTGGCTGAATCTAGAGATTTGCACTGACCCCTGTACTCTTGGCTGTAGCTCTGACAACCTTTCCATTCCTGCTTGTTTTTCCCCCTGGTGATGTCTGGGTGACCTAGTCTTTGTAGTTCCCAAGCAGTAATTGAATTTTACTGCTTGGAGACAGAACCACCATCCTACCTACAAAATGATCTGTGTATTGCACCAGTTGATATAGATTTTTTGCTGTGGATTTTACCTTACCTACCCTACTCTCAACCCTTTAAATTCTGGTCTGAAGGTTGAACCCTATCATCCAGCCACCAAGAATTGTCTCTTGGCTACTTGCAGTTGCCTTGTCTCGCCCATGAAGTTGAGGGAAATGTGCCTATCACAGAATCTATTGTAAGCAGTAACATTAGAGTGGGTGTGACCATGGGCTTTGGGTATGAACAGAAATGGAGTCAAACCTGGGCTCTACCACTTATTACATATGCATCCTTGGAAAATTATTATGTAGCTCTCTAAGGCTCAGTTCCTTCACATTTAAAATGGTGCCCTGGCCAAGTGGCTCAGTTGGTTGGAGTGTGGTTCCATGCAACAAAAGATCGGGTTCAATTCCCAGTGAGGTCACATACCTAGGTTTCAGGTTTAATTCCCATTCCAGGCAAGTACAAGATGCAATTGATTAATTTTTCTCTCCCTCATTGATGTTTCTCTCTCTCTCTCTCTCTCTCTCTCTCTCTCTCTCACACACACACACACACACACACACACACACACATACACACACATCAATAAATATTCTCTGGTAAGGATTTAAAAATGGAAAGAGCAATAATAACAGCAATAAGAGGAGTATGGGAGTATCTACAAAGCCTTAAAGTAAAAATTAAATGAGGCAATACACATCAGCTGTCTAACTTATGCCAGACCCATGTCAGTCACTCAGTGATGATGATCATGGTAATGATAACTATCTCAGAGGTTTCACTCAGATAGATGCTCTTATTTTTAAACTTGAAGGGAATGAGAGAACTTGAGAAAGCAAAGGAATGAGCAAGAAATCAGGTATCTTTAACAAAGGAGTTAATAACCAATCCCAGCTAAATGAGGAGTAGTCTGGACTTGATGGGCAGAGTGTATATTAAAGGTTGGAAGTGGGGTTCTCCCAGTAGAAATACAGAAACTCAAAGGCAGAAAGAGAATATCTTTACTGTTTCATATTCAGCTCTCTGTCCCTATACCAAAAAAAGAAAAGAAACTAAAAAGTAAAACAAACAGGTTCTTATGCAAAATTTCTTCTGTTCTTGCAATGATTTTTGTTGAAAAAATATAGGAAGAGGAATCTGAGAAAAACTCTATTCCAGGAGCATAAATCTTAATGGTTAAGCTTGCAGGCTTTGGGGTGAAATATATCTGGGTTCTACCATGTTTCTACCATTTCCCAGCTTACTTTCTCTGGGCCTCAGTTTTCTCACCTATAACCTACCAAGATTAATGTAGTCATCAGAGTATTTTGTAGAAAGCAAGTCAAGCTTCAACAGCATAAAGAGCATGGACTGGCTCAAGGCACCAGGAGAAGCCGGACAGGAAGCCAAGTTTCAAGAACATCTGAAACTACAGACACTGCAGGGTCCTTTTTTCTGTCTCTGAACTGTCCACTCAATTTCTTCTCACTGAGATCAACAAACAGCCAGTGCAGCACCCAGGGCTTCATGTACCAGGGAGGTCACAGTTTAAAATTGTTCTGGGGAAGCACTCCAGTTAGCTAAGTTTGGCCAAGTGCTCACCTCTGCTTCAACTGAGTATAACCAGTGAGATGTGGTTAAATAAGAACATGGCTGCTCTTACCATAGTGGACAGCGGGAAACAGGGGAGAGAAGAAAAGAATGATGCTTGACCAAAACAAATCCCATAGCCAGTCATTAAATTGGTATGTTTAAGCCACTCAAAATTAGGTTTATTTAAAAATTAACATGTTTTACTGAAAAAACTTTAAAACACATGAAAGAAATAGATATAACATGTGTACGGAGTATACTCAACTTTATAAAGTGTAATATATACTAACATCATTGTAAGGCAATGCGTTAAAATATTAATAGTGTTTATTATGGTAATGGAATCAGGGATAAATTTTACCTCCTTAAAAACATTTTACTGTACTACACTTTTTCCTAAAATAATATTATACTACTTTTATAAATAGAGAAAAACTAGTAAGATTTCTGTTATTGTTGTTTAAATATCACCTGTGTTTGTCTTAGATTAAATCCTGTAATACCTAGGACTCAGGTTCATACCTAGCTTAGTCTGTGATCCTAACAACAACTCTAGGGATGGATACAAAAACTTTATAAGCTATCTTTTGACTCCTGTAAAGGGAACTCCAAGAAAAGGAGTTTTCAGAGATAAGCTGTTAAAATCATATAGGGTATTAATTTTATTATCTGGCTATTTCTACCATGAGCAAATATTGTTTTGGCAACGCTTGAGTTGTTAACAGTCTATTATGTTAAACCTTGTGATTTCTGTTCATTCGGTATTCTGTGAGCATACAAAGTCCAGATCACTAGCTAGCATTTGTTAATGAGAAAATAACTACCACCCAGTGATGCGATAATCTCTGAAAGTTATTCCAGCTCTTCAAAGAATATGGGTAAATATTTCTAAGTTACCTGGTAACAGTAATGTCTGTTCCCATGTAAAGCACCTAAAAAAAGCCTTTAGATGACACCAGATTTTGTAAAAGGTATCTAGTGGGTAGGAAGGGGGGGGCGGTTCATACAGGCTTCAGAGTCAAATCTGAGTTTAAAGGCCAATTTAATAAGCTGTGTGACTTAAATTCAGTAAATTCCTTAACTTCTGAAGCCTCAGTTTTCTCACCTCAAATGAAGTTGTATTCATGTGTCTACCACATAACAGGATTGCCATAGGAATTCAGAGAGATAACACGAGATATTCCCAGGATGGGCCTGGCATGCCATAAACACTCATCAAAAGTCCATTTTCTCTTTCAACCCCATCCCAGATCCTCCACTCTCCCGTTCTCAACCCCTTGAAGGCCATTTCCTGTCAATCATAATGCGTGAGATAAATACATGCAAAATGTGAGTCCCTCTGAGCATACATATTCACTATAAAAAGGAATAATTAGAAGACTTTCAATTCACTGAAAAGTGAAAGTAGCTATAAATTTCAATACTGGATGAAAAGAAAGAAAAATATGAACTGTCTGGGCTATGTAGCTATGTCCAAAATCCTGGACTTTACTAGTGTTTTGTTGTTGCTTGTATGTTTGTTTTGCTTTTTGAATCTCTGGTCTTCCTAAATAATGAAGCCTAACAATTACACAAAAATTATTCTATGGAAAGAATTTTTGCGCATCATTAAATGCTAAGTGAAAATTGACCTAGTAAGCATTTTTGTTGTAATTGTTAGAATGAGGAAAATGGATATAAGAAGATAAATTCATTTGAAGTCTTGTTGAATCATAATCTTTAAGTGTAACTAAATATTTTGAGGGGTCTATTATTATTAAAAACAATTCCATTTCTCAGAGTTGCTCATTACCTGACTCTGGAGAAAGCGTAAAAGTACTAATGCTTCTTGACCTCTGTGAAACAATGAGACCTTTGGCACTAAAACGGTCTCATTCCTCAAAGAGAGAAATATGCATTTATGAAATTTTGTACTGTTTCATTTTAAAGGGTAACCTCAGCTAGAAGACATTCATAAGCCTCCCAGTAGAATCAGGCTACAAATTCCTCAACTATTGGTATTTTTAAAAGAATTTCATACATACAGTTCCATGTCAGCTCCCTGAGACACATGCATAGTGATTAATTTTTTCATTTCCCTTCCAATTTCTCCTCATACCTTTCACCCCTTCGATCTTCTCAAGAGCTCTCTACTCAAGATCTTGAACCCGAACACAAGGGTGCACATACCAGGAATATATGTGTTTCTAATCATTGGACTTACGTTTGCTTAATCCATCCCTTGAAAAAATTAAGGATTTGTTTAATTGAGCAGAGGTATATAGTACAATAATAGATATAATATCCATTTTATAGATGTATAATGTTTACAGCTAGGAGGAGAATGAATGGAATTACATTCTGACACAAAAGCTCCAGTTTAACTACCTGATGCCTGAATTTTATTTGAATGCCTTTACTCCAGAAAGATCAAGAAAAAGACTCTGACTCAAGTACCAACACTCTGTGATCTTTTCTCTGACTATATAGTCAAAGATGCACTCTCCTTTCTGTAACATCTATCACCCTCTTTTTCTGAAATAATTATTTAACAGGTATTCCACACTGTTGTCTATTGATATTTATTCAACAAACATTTATTGAGTACGTACCATGTGCCAAGAATTGAAGCCTAAGGGAGAGACCAATAAACAGGACACAATTTTGATCTACAGGCTATTGAGTTCAGAGATGGACAGGGACAGAAAGTACTCAAATGTGTAAACTCAAAGGTTGAAATAAAAAGTCTTTGAGAGCACCTAGGAGATCAAAAATGACTCCCTAGAGGAGGTGTACAAACTGCACCTTGACAGATGGATAGAACAAAATCTGAGCACAGAAGGAAAAGAAAGTCAGACAATTAGAAATGCATGTACAACAGCTCAGGCAGAAGGAGGGATGGGGGCACAGGCCAGACTGGGGACCCGCAGACCTGATGGGGTGTGGATGCTGGCACATTGCCAGAGTTTCAGAGTATGGAATGTAAGTCATATAAAGCAGTCAGGGTGGGTCACCAAGAGTGTTATCAGTCGTGTAGCCAAGTTCATACTGAAGCACAAGAGGAGAAATTAATTTTAAGACCGGGATGAACACATTAAGACTTGCATTTTATTAAGCTCTCTTTTGCTCCAATGTGGGAAAGTGAATTAAAAGGACTGAGACTGGACACAGGGAGACCAACCTGGAGGCTCTGGCAGTAATTCAAACGAGGAATGCTGATAGGCTGGTCTTCAGCAATGGGATGGAGGACAAAATAAGAAGACAATAAGTAATGTCTTTCTGTCTCTGTCTCTGATCTTGTAAATAGATAATAAAAATGACATTTACTGAGCACTTACTGTGTATCAGACTCTCTCCTAAATGCTTTTCATCCAGCTCATTTAATGCTCAAAACAAGTCAATTGCTCATTATGCAGATGAAGAAACTGAGGTTAGAAAATTAACTTGGGTAAAGTTCTGGAGGTCAAAAACATTATATTATACTTTTTCATTATATATATGAAATAATCTTTATATATATTAGCGATATACATAGCTATATATAGCTGTGTGTTGTTTACTCCAACTTTGTACCAGCAGAACAGTTTCTTAGAAAGAGATAATGTTCCTTCTCCCAAAGGGCTCAAGCATTGACGGTGTGAATGCTTGTGTGAAGTCTACCCTACAACAAAATCCTGTGTTTCGTGGAATTTAGACCCAGAAAACCCTAAGTCCTCTTAATAATTGCCTTGACTTTATGATTCAGTGAAACAGAAGGATGCACCTTGCAAGTTTCCCTATGAGTAAGAAAATCACCACTAACCTCAGCCATATTGTCACTATCTTGTCCCTGGCTCTCTTTCAAAGCTCCTTATATGAATGCATGAAAGGAAATACCTACTTATGTGCAGTAAGGACACTTCGATCACACACATTTCCCCAGAAACAAAATCAAAGTGTAATAGACAGAAAGAGGTATTATTAAATTCCTCTTAGATCCATTTTAATTTCCTAAAGCGCTGGGTATGTAATAGTATGCTAATTTTCATGGACAATGTAGCCTTTTAGAGAGGAATATATTCTGAAAAAAAGGTTGAAAATCTTTCAAGTCAAGAGACTATTCCTTTATTGCTTTTCTGCTATTAACTTGCTCTGGGATTTTAAGCAAGTCCCTTAAGTCTCTCTCAGCTTCATTTGTACCTCATTTGTAAAATAAGGAATAATACTTAACAACTACCTCACAGGGATAGACTGAAAAAATAATGACCTAATACAGACAGACAAGATGTTGTGAGACCTTTGGATCACAGATCTAGCACATTAAATCCTAATTAATTTTAATGATTTAAAGATGCACGCAAATCCTATTAATATATACACTTCAGAGGAATTCGCTGTGACACTATAAACTATACAAAAATTTGTACGGATTGAGGTATAAAAACATTTAAATACAAGATCATTTTCTAAATGCGCTCTCCTTTTCAGATTAAAAGCCAGTAGTATTAAATTTCATCTTCTTCTAAAACTCCAGAGGATAGTATAATATCTCATGATAGCATTTTAAAAGGACATGTGAAATTACCTTGAAGTCATTTTTTGGGTAATGAAATGGTTTAAAATCTAATTTCTAACCCTGGCTGGTGGCTCAGTAGATAGGCACCGGCCTGCAAACCCAGAGGTCGCTGGTTCGATTCCCAGCCAGGGCAACATAACCAGGTTGCAAGCCAGGTCTCCAGCCAGGTCTGTAACTGGAGGCAGGTGAAAGGCAACCATACATTGATGTCTCTCTCCCTCTCTGCCTCTCTCCCTTCCCCTCTCTCTAAAAATAATAAACAAAATCTTTTTAAAAAATTTAATTTCTGAAAGTGCAAAAAGAAAGAGCTCAGACCCATTGATCCCACTGGCTGTACCTTTCTCAGGTGGGTATAGAACAGGCGGAAGGGTTCCAGCTGCCAGCAAGGCTGGTGCTCAGGACTGAGGGGTGATGGCCCATCACCCCAAAACCCTCCATTCTGAGAACTGCCTTCAACATAGTCATTAAATGTTGAATAATAAGTTTTCCTCTTAAATCAATCTTCTTATCATTAATATTTGCTAAGACACATCAGTTTTCACATTAGGAAATACTGGCCTTGATTTATGACCAGTTTAAATCTTAGCACAGGCCATGCTTCCCATATTGGAGACAAAGCCTAAATGCTGTCTGAGAGCAAGTACATAATACAGTCATTGTCTCGCTGAAACGTATTGCATTGAAGGGATGCAGAAATAACAGAAATAAAAACCTATCTATTTGAATCAGAAAATGTCACTGATCCCAAGACAAGAGAGATTTTTAAATCTAAGCATCTAAATTAAAGGTTAATTATTCCATATTGTTGTATGAGCATAAAATCTTAGAAGTCAAAGTAACAACAATGGTCATTATTAACAATTTATTAATAATTACATTATTAGTGCAAGGATTAATTTAATAAATTAATAAAATTATTGAATAATAGTTGGCAATTATCATTATTTAAGGAATAGAGAAATAGCTCTAAAAAGAGCTTTGACATTCTAGAAGGCTTAAGCAGAGAAGAATTCCCTAACAGACAGAATTGTTCAGAAAAATAAATATTTGACTTAAAAGAGATCATCAATCTGATTGGAATCATGTGAGTCACAGAAGAAATTTCCAATACCCAAATGTTAAGTTACTTTCATTCTGAAAAAGGAGAAAAAGGAGAGAGAATCCAGTCACCAGTACAATAAACAGTAGGAAAGAAAAAAATATGCAGTTAGAAAAATGTAGCAATAGCCAGATTCTAGGCCTTACACTGTGAAACCAAAGCTAAATTTCCAATACAAATGAGTTATCAGAAAAACTGAATGGCAGCCCAATAACATATAAATCAAGATGAATGACAATGAATAATACAAAAACACATGCCCAAGAGTAACAAATTCTGAAAACCTGTCCCAGAAACATGAAAATGAAGTTGGAAGGAATAAAGTTGCACCCATTTGTTAATCTACTTGATAACATATTTTATGAGAGCCAAATGAAAACTTGAATGTGGCAAGTGCTATCTCACTAGTACTTGCAAAAGGGTTAGTAAACACCTCCCCCGGTGTCCCACTCCTTTTTTTTTTTTTTTTTTTGCCAATAGGAAACACATTGAAAACATAATATTGCTTTCCACTTAGCATGGAGAGGATCTTAGAATCCTCTCTAAATCACTGCCCCCATATAGTTATCACCTATTAACCAAAGTTGTATTTTAAAGTGATGTCTATATCGCATCCTCCACTTAGAAACTCGTAAGAAACACTAATTGAGCCCTGGCTTGTGTGGCTCAGTGGATTGCGCATTGTCCTGCAAACCAAAACGTCACTGGTTAGATTTCCAGTCAGGGGACCTGCCTAGGTTGTGGGCCAGGTCTCCAGTTGGGGCCACATGAGAGGCAACCCACATTGATGCTTCTCACTCTCTCTCCCTCTGTCCCCTCTCTCTAAAAATAAAATATTTTTTAAGAGTCAGTAATCAACTTCCCAACCTATCCCCCATGCAATTCCCACTTTAGCCATTGTTTAATATTTGGTGCAATTCTTTCCAGCATTTTCTAATGCACTATATCTGCTATATTTCCTCAAGTATAAATGCTTACATTCTAATTTGCAACAATTTAACAGCAGCTTTCTTAAAAAAAAAAAAAAAAAGTAAAACACTGCCATATTGATGTAGTAAAAATCTATGACACTGCCAAATTTCAGTCATTAAATGTTGAAGAATATCTATCATATGTATTTTATGTATTTATATGTATTTTAAGAAGCTAAACTCACACTCTTCTATTGTAACAAGTAATTCTAAACCAAGGGTTAAATAATGTGAACACGTGTATCTACGTTTCACTTTTTTAACCTATAGGTGAGTCTTCTGGACCCTTTCTATGAAGAACGATTGCCATACTATATCTTATTTAATGTTCTTATAAGAAAACATTTAACTGAAATCTTTTATAAATTTTTCATGTTTTCTTGTTTTCCATAGCTCTGATTCTTTCCTAATGTCTAGTCTAAGATTCTTAAGGGAGTATGTTACTTTAGTTGGTACTAAATTAGAATATGGTAGCAATACCCTGACAAATTAAAATTGGTGGTTTTCTATGATTAATTGCAGGTATTAAATGGAGTTGAGAATAAGATTCCATCCTATCTTCAAACACTCATATGTTTTCCTGCCAAATATAGAAATGAATATTAATATTTAACTTTCTGGAGGAGGCCACGGAAGACATAAGTTGCAGATATGACAGAGCTCAGAAACATCACTGAATCATCAGAACAGGATGTAGGATGATAAATGCAACTTTAAAAAATGTGTGTAGCCAATATCATATGAAACAGTTCTAATTTAGGAAAAGAACATACATAAGACAAATGAGATTCAATTTTTGTCCATTGGATTATTATTTTTAAAGCTGACCGAAGGCACACGAGATTTCTAAGAAACAAAGTAACTAGAAAACAGAGATGTGACATCAGCCAAATGACCCTTCCCTGCCCCCAAACTACATACTTACTCAGCACCTACTGACAGAAAAATTCCCTTTGTGAGAAATCCAGGAACTAAGTGACAGGCTACACCTCAGGACAGTGTGAAACCAGACTCCATGAAGCCATTAGGGGAATTTGGGATATCTTCTTACCATATGAACAGGAAAACTCCCCTATTCCTCAGCTTCACTCAGGGAAGAAGATGGACTAGCTCATGAATCCAGCACCCCAAGTTTTCCAAAGGGGCTCCCTAGAGAAATGGGTTCTATTTTGATAGTCTTTGAATTCTGATTTGTTCTGCACAAATTGGCCTCCCAGGGGAAAATGGAGGCGGTAGCCAGGGCTAACAGATACCATAGATCCTCTTTTGCTCAGTACAGAGTTAATGCACACACACACAAAAAAAACAAAAACTATTTTTCTCCAGATCTCAGCCTCTCCCTAGGGAAGAAAAGAGTTGATCTATGTATCCAATGATCCAACTTCTCTGGGACCAACCCACTGGTATCTGTCTTGAGATTCCGAAGAGATGTGGCATAGTGTAGCAGCCTGGAATGAGGTGATAGCTAGGGTTAATAGACACCATAGATTCTCCCCACCCCCTACTCAAATAGAATGAGTGGATTAAAAAATTCATGCATCCAGTACCCCATCTTCTGCAAAGATACCTGAAGAATTAGTACCTGTCTTACTAGCTCTGATGTTCTTACAGGGCCGGCACTAGCTAGTTGCCTGAGAGAGAATAGTATGGTACTGGCATAAAGACACATAGACCAATGAAACGGAAGAGAAAGTCCAGAACTAAATCTTGTATGAACACTTGGGTAATCTTTGACAAAGGTGCCAAGAATATACAATGGGTAAAGGATAGTCAATTCAACAAATGGTGTTGAGAAAACTAGATATCCACATGCAAAAGAATGAAATTAAACCATATACCATACACAAAAATAAACTCAAAATAAATTAAAGACCTAAATACTAGACTGCGACTGTGAAACTACTAGAAGAAAACATAGAGGAAAATCTTCATGACATTGATCTTGGCGATGATTTCATGGATAAGACAGCAACAGCCCAGGCAACATCAACAACAAAAACCAAAAAACAAGTAGGCTACACATTGAACTAAAAAGCTTATTCACAGCATGAGACAATTGACAGAATGAAAAGGCATTCTACAGAATGAGGATGGAAAATGGTGTAGCCATTATGGAAAACAGGATGGAGGTTCCTGTAAAAAAGTGTGTTTAAATAAGACTACCATATGATCAAGAAGTTGCTTGATCCCAAAAAATTAAAATCAGGATCTCAAAGTAGCATTGGCACTCTTTTGTTCCTTTTGGCACTATTCACAATCACCAAGATATGGAACTACCTTAAATGTCCATTAATGGGTGAGCTGATAAAGAAATGCAGTATGCACATAGAACAGAATACTACTCAGCCTTCACAAGGAAAGGAATTCTGCAAAATGCTGCTATAATACCAATGAACCTTGAGGATTATGTTAACCAAAATAAGCCCAGCACAGAAAGACAAATACTGAATGATCCCACTAACATGAGGTATTTAAAATAGTCAAATGCACAGAATCAGACAGTGAAGCGATGGTGCCAGGGGCTACGGGAAACATAAAGCAATGGGCATCAAGTTTCAGTTAAGCAAAATGAATAAGCTCTAGAAATCTACTGTACAATAGTATAACTGTAGTCAACAATAATGCATTAACATTGTAAGAGTTTAGATTTCATGTTGTGTTCTTACCGTAATAGAATAAAATTAAAATTTTTATTTTTAGTCACTGAGTCTCCTAGAGAAAACTGCTCAGGTGTAGGCACAGTTATTAGAAATCCTCTTTTTTGAATTTTTTAATTCATAATTCTAAAACTAAAATAAGGAAAGTTTTAAGGGAGGAAAAGGAGCTAACTAAAAGCCTCATTGAGAGATAAGTTCACCATAAAAAATGTGCAAACTAGACAAGGCAATGAAAATACCAGGTGGACAAAACAATGAAAAAGAAAAAAAAAAAAAAAAAAAAAAAAAAAAAAAAAAAAAAAAAAAAAAAAAAAACAGCTAGAAAACAAATAAAAATATGTTTAAAATAGTAAAAGAGATTCTTAACGGAATACACACCACACTGGAAAGAAAATATCTTAGTGTATACATATTAGTTTGCTAGGCTGGCCATAACAAATGCCACAGACTGGGTGTCTTAAACAACAGAAATTTCTTTTCTAACAGTTCTGAGGTCTAAGAAGTCCAAGTTCAAGGTTTGGTTTCCTCTGAGGCCTTGCTCCTTGTCCTTCAGATGACTATCTTCTTGTGTGTTCACATGGTTGTGTCTCTGTATGTGGCCATGTCTGCTGCCTTAATTTTCTCTACTTAATAAGACATCAGTCTTATTAGAACAGAAGCTTTATTTTACCTTATTACTTGTTTTTCATTTATTTTATATAAATAAATTTCCTGCCCCATCCCACAATCACCACACTATTCACCATGTCCATGAGTCCTTTTTCTTTTTTACCCAATCCTGCCACTTCTAAGCCCTCCACACCAGACCTGTCATCCTTCACTCTATGATGAGTCTGTCTCCTTTGCTTGTTAGTTTAGTTTGTTCATTAGGTTCCATATATAAGTGAAATCATACAGTGTTTGTCTTTCTCTGACTAGCCTATTTCATTTAGTATAAGTGAAGTCCATCTATGCTGTCACAAAAGGTAAAATTTTCTTCTTTTTTATGGCTGAGTATTCCATTGTGTAAATGTACCATTGTTATTTTATTCAATCATCTATTGATGGACACTTGGGCTGCTTCCAAATCATGGCTATTATAAATAATGTTATCTTATCTCTTTAAAATCCCTATCTCCAAATACAGTCACATTTGGAAATAGTGAAGATTAAAATATATGAATTGCAGTTAAGTCCATAACAGTATGGAAGGAGGGAAATGGTTGATTTGAAAATAATAAAATAAAGCCCTGGCTGGTAGCACAGTGGATAAGGTGCCGGCCTTCGAACCCAAAGGTCGCTGGCTTGATTCCCCAGCCGGGGCACATAACTGGGTTGCAGGCCAGGTCTGTGGCTAGAGGAAGGTGAAGGGCAGCCATACATTGATATTTCTCTCCCTCTCTGCCTGCCTCTCTCCCTTGCTCTCTCTCTGGAAATAATAAATAAAATCTTTAAAAAAAAAGAAAATAATAAAATATAACTTATGTAAATAAAAATGTAGTCTGAAATTTAAAATCCAATTGATAGGCTAAACAGGAGAAGTTCACTTCAGAGTTTAGATAGAGAATTAGTGAACTAAAAAAATCTGTGAATAATATGTCATATGGCACAAGGAAATAGAAAGATGTAGAATAAGAAGCAATGATTAAGAGGAAAGAAAAGATGAGATTGTCCAAAATATGTCATACTTAAATTCCATAAAGGATATTACAGAAAGGATGGATAGTCAATATCTAAAGACATATGGTTGAGAATTTTCCAGAATTCACAAAACACATTAATTCTAAAATTTGGGAATTCCTCCAAAATTCTAAGCAAGATAAATGAGAAGAAATCCACATTTAGATATATTGTATTGAAATGCAGAACTTCAAACACAAAAAGATATTAAAAGCAGTGATGGAGAGGGAAAATTATCTAGAATGCAATAAAAATTACAAAGATTTCAGCAACAACTACAATAAGACAAAAGAATGATATGTTCAAAGTGCTTAAGGAAAATAATAGTCATTTCTAATTCTATATCCAGCTATAGCACATTCAAAAAAAGAAGACAAAATAGACAAAAAATTAGATGTAACTATACCAAAAAGTTAATTATAATTACTTATAACTTCATTAACTAGATGGGCTTTATTTCTTCTTTATACTTTGATGTATTCTCAAAAATTTACATAATGAACTGTTACTTTTTAAGTTAAATTTAATTTTTTTATTTTTTTAATCTATTTGCATCATTTTCTGCATTCTTTTTTTTTTTTTTTTAAAGATTTAATTTATTATTTCCAGAGAAAGAAAAAGGAAGAGAGACAAAGAAGGAGGGAAACATCAGTGTATGGTTGCCTTTCACCTGCCTCCAGCCACCGACATGACCGGAAACCTGACTTGCAACCTGGTTATGTGCCCTGGCTGGGGAATCAAACCAGTGACCTTTGGGTTTGCAGGCCGGCACCTTATCCACTGTGCTACCAGCCAGGTAAATTCAATTTTATTGTTGTTGTATTACACCCATCCCCTTTTACTCCCCTCTGTAATGTTACTTTTAACATCTAACATTTTAACATAGACAATTAAAATTAAGCAAAAATGTACACAATTAAAACATTTAAAAAAGTGAAAAAAGACTAACGTTATAGTCATTCCACTTTAATAATCAAATGTAATTTTTCTTGGCATATTGTATCTTAGAACACATTAAAATACACATTCATTTAAAGACTTGTTCTTTTCCAATAAAATTAGTAACCTCAAAGTAAAAACTTAATACAAGAAGTGGGGCAATGATCTGAAGTTCAGTTGTAATGGAACTATGACACTTAAATAATAAAATGTTATTGAACCAACATATTACAGAACCTTCTACTTGAGGTGTCAGCTCAGGATGGCCCACTGGTGCTTTGCTCTCTCAGCGTCAGCCTATTAGGTCAGTGTGCAGAGGGGTCGCCCAATGAGCCAAAGTAGGAAAACCATTGGGATTCCACACTCGGTTAATCTTAGTTTGTTTTTTAAATTACTTTCTTTTAATTGCCTTCATTTTCAGTTACTATCATTTGTTTACTAACATCTTCATTATTTTTATTAACGTGTCTAGGACTAATTTAATTGTTGCTGAATCCTTCCTTCCAAACAATATTCTATACACAAAACAACATTTGGAAATAAAGTCAGTAAGAAATAATCACATCACAATTACATTTCATAAGCACTTTTAAAGTGAAAAAGTATCTTAGTTAATATTTAAGACGTATGCTCTTCATTGTAATTGTTTAATTGGGGGTAATTATTAAACTATATCATGCAGTTTTGTTTTTCAGTCTGTCTTTGGGATGTGCCAATAGTTTTAAAAGATTGTATCACTTTTTTGGGGTCTGAATGTTATATAGCTTTCATATAAATATAAAGATTTGACCTTTAATTTTCAATGTTTTATTGCACTTGAACTAACATTTCGGCTTGGGCAGAATCCTGCTGTTTTCTTTGCAATATAATGACTTTAAAGTAACTTTCCAGCTCACACTTTACTTTGGGGAACACAGAAGATGAGGGCTTTCAAAGGCCCCTAATCAATCTCCAAAGCCCTCTTGAGAATTTCAAGTTACTGCTTGACTTCTTTGCATGCAGAGATTTGTGAAAATTTATGGACATTTTCCTTCTATTGGTTTCTATCAACTTTATTAATTTGCCACCTCTACTCATGTTGGGTAAGTATAAAACAAATTCTCAGAGGGAGAAACTTCAAATAAAGCCATCAAGCAGGAATTCACTTCAGCCCGAAGAAACTGCCATTGGAAATGATCCTATTATGTTGATATTTTCCTTAAAAATGTTTTTCCTCTCCAACATTTTTTCAAATAAGAGAATACATTTCAGTATGCAGGCTGATTTTTAAAAGGAATGTTCCATTTTGCATAATTGAAGAAAAATGAGATTAACAAAGAAATGGTCATAGATTATGACAGAATGCATGCATCCTCCTCACCCCTTTCAGACACAAAATCTGAGTAACAAATACTTCTGTTCAAACCCAGGACATTACATCCAGAACATTTCAGCGCTTCTTTTGCTCTTTATTGGTTTCTAAAAGTGTCTGTCAATAAGGAAAATTAATGTTCTAATCTCTTCCATCCCAGAATATCAAATCTGTCCTAAGGTCATGATTTTCTTTCAAGTCACAAAGAAATGTTAGCAGATGCTGATAAAAAGAGATGAATTGCAGTGGGAAAGGTCAGGTGTTCATCATCTGATTAAAACACTATGTCAACGTAATACAGTAGTCAAGGTACAATGCCTTTAAGATAAGTTAGGAAAGGGAAAACAGTGTACATATATAAAATCCTCACCCAAGGACATGCTTATTGATTTTTAGAGAAAGTGGAGGGGAGAGAGAGACTGAGGGAAAGAAATATTGATGCAAGAGAGAAACATCTACTGATTGCCTCTTGTACATGCCCTGACTGGGAACTGAACCCACAGCCCTGTGCCCTGACCAGGAATTGAATCCTCTACCTTTGAGTTTACCGGACAATGCTCCAACCAACTGAGCCACACTGGGCAGGACAATAGTGATATATTTTAATACCTCTGGTTATGACCATTCTGGTTTCACACAATCATGGGAGACTGTAATGGGTAACAGAGTGGCTTGCTTTTCACAAAAACTATCCATAGCAAGAATTTTATTATGCATTGTGAACTAACACATAAAAATATTGTAGTTTATGAACCAGTACCTATCTATAATATAAATCATTACTAATATTTTCTAATTATCCTTTTTTATGTTTTTGACGCCATTAAACTAGAGTTTAGCTTGCTAGCTGTGACCTCAGACAAGTTATTTACCTTCTCTGCATCTCAGTGTTTTCACTCCAAGTCCACAAAATTAAATGAGATAACATATGTGAAGTTTATGACACCATGAGCTCTCCATGTAGTATATTAATTCTCTCCTGTCTACAACACATTTTTTACCACATTTAGAGTCTATGCTCATATTATGTTGACTAAAACCCAAAACTAAATGCATCAAAAAATTAAAATGTACATAGAAACACAGTAACTCATAACAATGACTTCTAATTTATCTATCATATCTGCTTGTATCCATGACCCTCCATGGTCCTCTTCCTTACCTACATGGGACTTGCTTGGCCAAAGGGACATAAGCAAATGCGACACCAGCGGAGGCTAAAAAATTGCTCATGTTTATGCTGCAGGGAACCCTCTCTCATGCCTTTGGAATGCTGCCACCATGTGAACAAGTCTACTGGGGATTTGTGGTCCAGCCAACACCAGGAATCAACAGACAAACATGTGCATAAGGTCATCAAAAGCATGTTCAACTACAGCTGCATGGGCCAAGTGAGAGAATACTCAGCCAAGTTCAGCCTGAATTTGTGACCCATGGGTATGTGAGCAAATCGAACAGCTCTTTTATTTAAGTCACTTCATTTTGGAGTGGTTTATTGTGTAGCTCTGTTAACTGCATAGTTATCTTTTACTTTGTAGTAAGAGTTTAAGAATAGTATTTGTTAATCTGCCTGAGAAGACACAGAGTAAGGATATCCTTAACAAGGGAAATAGGATCAAAGAATTTTTTTCCCCAGGAAATTCATGTGGCTCAAGTCCTTGATGGCTGAGCTTCTAACCAAAGTATGTAATACATAAATACTCTCTATTTTCTGATTGGTGGTATCACAGGAGAAGTAAAAGAAGGAATATTTTATTCCCAGGAGAGATTTTGATTGAGTGATTTGGAGTGTGATTTTTCCTAAAGAAAGAAGCAGACAGAATTATTTTTAAAAGGACATGCAGACCTTTTCCAAATATGAGCAGAGGGAAAAATATTAATTTGCCAGCTCAAAAACTTGTCAAGTATGTGTAGGGAGATAGATAAAATAATCATGGTAATGTAGAAGAATTAAATAATAATAAGTTCAACTATCAATTTTAAAAGACTTCATCACTGGTCTTCTTGAATACTTTATGTATGGAAGCTTGATCAAAATAGGCAATTTTTAAAATACAAAACTTGGGCAATAAAACACATATAGGATCCAAACAAAAATAAAAGCATCTAAAAATAAGTATCTACATGATGACAAATTATATGTATAACTTGATAAAAGTTATAGTTAATGTCTAATTAGAAGGAAGAGGGCTAGGAAACAAAAGCATGAGGGTTTCTTAGTTGGACCTATCTTTTAATGGAAATTATTAGGGTGAGACTGGTTAGCAAAATTATACAGGTTTCAGATGCACAATTGTACAACACATCATCTCTGCACTCTATTATGCATTCACCACCCCAAGTCAAGTCTCCACTCATCAACATTTATCTCTCCTTTACCCTCTTCTACCACCCTCCACAGCCCATACCCTGCATTCACCACACTGTTGTCAGTGCCCATGAGTTCTTTTCCTTTTTTAACGTTTTGCTCAATCCCTCCACCCCCTCACCCAGTACTCCCACACCCACCTTTTCCTGTGCCTACCAAACAAGGGGCCATCTGTCATGTGAGTATGTAGATGAAGCTGGCCTACAAGGCATCTCCCTTTTGTGAAGATGGAGACATTAGAACCTGACCTGATTTAATATTCAATTGTTCACCTATTCCCTATATCCAGAGTCACCATCATTGTGGACCCCTCCGATAATCTGACTTCCAGTACTGTATTCTTCATGGAAACAATTTAAGCTGGACCAAATATCCAGTTTTCCTGATATCTGTGCTGTTTCCCTAAAATATTAAATTCACATTCATAATTATCAAAAGAAAATTTTATTTACTTGTATAATACAAAGTTAATATATCTTGAAAATGTAATTTCTATAACAGAACCAATTTTCTTTTTCATTTAATGTCATGAGGAAATATTTTGCTCCATTGCAAACATTTGTCTCTTTTTTTTATAATATTAAAAAATTTTAAACTTGGGAGATACATTAGAGGGCCACAGTTTTAACTAATCACCCAAAATAGAAGTCTTTTTTCTATTATTTCTTCCTGATCGGTGGTTTATCTAGTAGCTGCTTGAACATTTCCCAAAGCAGAGAACTTAACTCAATGCCATAGCAACAACACAGTCACTTTAATTTCAGATGGCTTAAGGAGTTTTTAAAAAGCTCTCACTTATAGTAAACTCAAACTGATTCTCTATGAATGTAATCCATTCATCTTTCTCTTTCTGTCCTCTGGCACTACACAGATTAAGTCTACTTCCAATTGTACATGACAGCCCTTCCCTTATTTGAAAGTAGCAATAACATTCCCCAGGTTAAAACCCAGATTTACCAGTTCCTTAAATAAAACAGTCAAAAAATTCTTTATTAGTACAGCCTCCAAATGCAAGGAGATGGCCAATGAACCTTCTAGCATATGGAACCAAGACCTGATCAAATGTGCTAGACATAATCTGATGCTACAGGGTACTACTCATTTTTTTATTTATCATGCCACCTATGTGACATTAGCTCTTTAAACAGTCATGTCACACTATGAATTCTCATTCAGCCTCCAGTAAACTAAAACTTTAAGGGTTTATTCAACAAGCATCTATTAAGAGAACAACCTACATTTTTCTTATAGACTTTCAAATTCAAGTGTAGGACTTAAAGTCTCTAATTTTACTCTTGCTACTGTTAACCCATCACCCTAGTCTATGAAGGTTCTCCCTAATACTGATTCCTTGAACTGCCTGCCTCAGTTTCTTCACCATCACCCAACAACTGATCCACTGAGCAGCGAGGAGCAGGTCCAGAGCCCACTAGAGACTACTGAGGGCCGCCTGGCTATTGGTCTTTTTAACATGTGCTTCTCCATGTCATACTAAACCATAAGACTGTCTACTTTTTGTCAGTGTAAAATAGTAAATCACTACCACAGAGGTATTGGATTTCCAGTAAAAATCATTGTTGTTTAATGAAGAATGAAACATACCTTGCGAGTCTGCAAACATTTGGTGTATAAAGATTGATTTTTTAAAAATACATTTTTCACACATGATACTAATCAGTCACCAAACTAATTCTATAAATCAGCTATTACTGATTTATAGCTGATAAGATTTAATCTGACTAAAACTGGAGTCAGAAAACCTGAGTTTAAATTCCGACTCAGCCTGACATGATATCAGCTACATGACCCCTGGCAAACACTTAATCTGTTAGCGAGTGGCCTCTCCTCCTAAGATTGTCATGAGCATCAAATAAAATGATACATGTAAATCATGTGACATAGTATCTGGCAAACAGTACTTGATAAGTATTATCTATAATTATTACAGCCTAAGACAAGAGAGGTAGAAAAGAAACAGAGGTTGGATCTAAAGCAGAGTCTGTCTGACTTCAAAGCAATGACAAATACATATAGTCAAGGACACATAGGAGTAATTTTATTTTCCCCCTAGCATAACAATTTGTCTTCCTGACCATATCATCTGATCCAATTAAAAAAACGGATTTTGAAACTAATAAAAGAGCAGTGCAACTGAAGACACAACCCAGCCAGGGATTTGATAGTGACAACTTAAAGACAAAAAATAAGTCACAAAAAAGATGAGTTACAAAGCAGATAAGCCGGTATCTCAAGACAGAGCCTGGGAAAGGCAGCAACAAATTCATTTGCTGTCAAGTATTTGAAGGCAAATGCTGAATGGGCTTTAGACTGCCCCTTAAATTTTCATAAGTAAAGACTAACACTCAAGAGGCTAAATTAATGTATTACATGTCATCACTTACAGACACATCAATATCATTAGGGATATAAATCTCAAAAAAAGACATATAAATGGTCAATCAATATATTTTTTTAAACATGAACATCACTAAATCATCAGGAAAATGCAAATCAAAATCACAATGAGGTATCACCTGACACCTGTTAGAATGGCCGCCATCAAAGAGACAAAAGGTAACAAGTATTGGCAAGGATGTGGAAAAAACAGAAATCCTTGGGCACTGTGGTAGGAATATAACTTGGTACAGCCGTTATAGAAAGCAGTATAGAGGTTCCCCAAAAAATTAAAAATAGAACTAACATATAAGCCAGCAATCTTGTGTCTGGGTACATATCCAAAGAAAATGATATTAATATCTAAGTGTCCACCAAAGGATGAACACACAAAGGAAATGTGAGAGACACACAATAGAATACAATATTATTAAGCCTTAAATAAGAAAAATATCCTATCAAATGTAACAACATGGATGAACTTTGAGGGCATTATGCTAAGTGAAATAAACCAGTCACAGAAAGACAAATGGTGTGTGATTTCACTTTTACATAAAGTCCAAAAAGTTGAACTAACATCAAAGAGTAGAATGTTGGTTGCCTGGGGCTAGGGAGGAGGATAGGGAAAATGGGAAGTTGTTGGTCAGGAAGTACAAAGTTTCAGTTATACAGTAGGAATAAGGTCTAGATATCTATAGCATAATTACTATAGCAACTAATACAATATGATACACTAGAAATTTGCTGAGAGAGTAGATCTTAATTGTTCTTATCACACAAAAATAAGGTAAGTATGGGAAATTATGGATATGTTAATTAGCTTGGTTGTGGCAATCATTTTATAATATTTACATAGATAAAATCATCACATTGTACACCTTAAATATATACAGTATAATTTTGTCAATTTTTAATTTTTTGTAGCTTTTAATAAAAATAATCATAATAGAAACTTACTGAAGTATTTACTCTTACTAATATTTAGTAACTAACTCTAACATTCCAGGCTTTACTCTGTTTCTTTAATTGCCTCAAGTTCTATTTCTTCATTAAAGACAATGCTTCAAGAAAACATCTCCAAAGGTTCATAGTGAATATCTATTACTTTCTCATGTGCCTAGCACATTTTACTTTCATGAACTAACTTTCTTTCTATGGGGTAACAACAGCCAATCAGTTCTGATTTTCTTCTTCATAATGGTGAACATAAGACTCATGGCTGGCTACTCAAAGGACACAGTGCCTTTAAAAATGGTGACTAATCTAGAGAAGACACATGACCCTCTGGCTGAGGTCTGTTCTTAGGTGCAGAAAGAGGGAGGGCAGGATGAGAGAGAGACCAAGAAAGGAGGCTTTTTCTCATTCTGAAACTTAGAATCTATCCTTGTACACTGTGGTCAGAGATCAATTAAGAATAAAGCTAAGTTAGGAAAAAATGGAGCCGAAAGTTGGTAATGATATTTGAACCCCTGCCTCCAATAATATCTAAGGCCAGCTTTATCCTGGACTTTCCAGAAATTTAAACCACTAAATATCTTTTTATGCTGTTGTTGGGGCCCAGGGAAAACTGCCTCCAAATACCCACAATGCCATATTAATTCCTCTGAGTTGAAGTTACTTGACAAGCAGCTGGTGCCAGAAAGCAAGTTGATGCTCCCTTGCCTTCTTGAAAGTAAGAAATAAATCTCCCCTGTGAAAGGTGGCCTCCTTGCTGCAAGGGAACTAGGAGAAACATCCTTATCACACAGTTAAGGAATCCAGAGCTGATCATTTTACATTTAAAAATAATAGTATAAAAACAACTTGTTACCCCTTTACTAATTTACTACCCAAGCCCAAATTGTTTAGAGTCCTTACTAATAAGCATCTAAACTTTTGTCTCTGTCCTGTCAATTCTTCACAAATGTATTGTTTCTTTGTCTAAAGGTATAGTATAACTAGCTGGTTCATTATTTCATGGGTCATTATTTATGATCCCCCATGTACACATGTTAAATTGTTTTTTCTCCTATTATCTGGTCATGTGTCAATTTCATTATTAGTCTAGCTGGTGGCAGTGAAACAGCATCAGAATGTTACTAGCAATTGGACCTCAGTTCAGCAACCATAGTACTTGAGTTCTGGCTAAGAAAGAATTCCAAGTCAAGATTCAAATATAACAGTTTATTTAGAAAGTCACCGAGGTAGAATAAGTGAGCCATGGAAGAAGTGGGCCAGATGGGCTGTGAGGGCTCAGGCAACAAATTACAGAGGCAAAAGAAGAGCTCTTGTTGCTTAGAAGAGAGGAAGTAAAGGCATGCCTAAAGGAATAAGGCACAAGCAGTGAGAGAAATAGAGAGAAAGAGAAAAAGAGTGAGACAGAGAGAGGATTTTGTCAATTATAACAACATAACTGTGAAAGGAGAGGACATAAAGATAGAAGACTTAATTGTTTATGTTTTTTTAGTAAAACTATTTCTATATTGTATCAAAGTTGAGCAGGTTATATTAAATACATGATAACTGGAATAAGAGACAACAAAAATGTCCATCTGGAACAAGGTAGGTAATATAAAGGGACAGATCGTAAATTTTGCTTATATTAGTTATTGGATTAAGAAGACAAAAGGAAATAAGAACAGCAGGAATTCTAAGGGGCATTCTTCCACTATCAGGTATCAATCAGTCTAATGTATATTTAATCATTAAGCATTCTTTTACTTATTTATTTAGGCAGTGGCAGTGTAACAGGGGAGACATTGGGACAACAGTGATAGAACAATGATAAATTAACTTAAAGGGGAAAAAAAGAATGTTAAAATTATTTCTAAGATTTCAAAAGAAAGTATTCTTTTAAACAATATTAAAAAAATCAAGAACTCAGAGAGCAAATCTGTCACAAAATATGCTTTCCAAAGAATAATTCCCAACTATACCAAGTATCTATTTTTTCATTTTATACCAACAATAAAATCAATATTCTACTCTAAAATAAGAAGTTTTCTTCATTAAGTTTTAAAATGCTGAAGTTGACTTTAAGTCTCTAACATCAGGTTAATAAGCGACATGTAACCAGGGTTCCTCTCCACACTAAGATCATGAGCAGAGAAAGAGAAATGTCACCACTCTGTGTGAGGTGAAATGCCAGGCAGGTCTTTTCAGAGCATGACAAAGGCAGGAAACTTTTCTTTCCAATTATGGCTTCCAGTCAGATAACTGAAGGGTAGAAAAAAAGTGACTTTATTCAATTTAATTAAGCCTTGCTTTTCTTGCCTGACAAGCAGAATGACTGGTTCTGCTGAAAAGACTGTCATGCATAGGGGTAGATGGTGGCGGGCAAAGGGGAAAAATGGGGATGGAAAGACTTTGCTTGGGGTGGTGGGTGCATGACACAGTGTGCAGACAGTGTTTTATTGAGTTGTACATTTGAAAATTGTATGGTTGGGCAAACCAATCTCACCCCAATAAATTCAATTTCTAAAAGCCCTTCAAAAATGCCAGAAGCTCCATGGTTTTATCTAAGAGCAGAAGTGTAATTTTAAATTAATTTTTAAAAGGAGGATAAATCTGCATTGACATCTAGCATAACGAGTCTTTTGCTCGATAGAAGAAGTTGCTTTGTTCTGCAAAGTGGCAAAGTGAAAGGATACTCCTATGGCTCTCATATGCTTCCTTTGATTAGGTTGCCGTGGCATTACTGGGTGAACGGGTTGTATCGGATCTTTTTTATATTTCTGCTTGAAACATAACTCTTACTTCCTGAAGTGAAATTAAAACTCATTTCCTACTAAAAGGATATATATATAAATCAGTTTGTCACACAAAGCTCACAAGGAAGTGTTAAGTGATTTTAGCAAGAATTATTTGCCCCTGTGCAGGCTGCAGTAAAAACAGCCAATTCTGGAAATAGTTTTAAATACAGGTACTTTTTCATGTCTAACTGGAAGAGCATTACACCATTATTCCTAAGTTAAAGTGGTAGATGGCACCTATAATCTGATGATGCCAAAAATCTGTACTGTACTAAAGGGAGAAATGGAAAAATCCTGCAGTTTTAGCTACCCCTCTAGTCAGAATAGTGTAAAAAGTCACCTGAATTTAGCCTTTCTTCCGTGTGTTTTTCAAGCCAAATATTTACCTTTTTTGGTAACAAATACTAAAAAAAAATAGGTTTTAGATTTTTTTTTTTTTAATCACAGAATTATGTAACTGAAAAACATTAAGATGTTACCTGTGGAATGCTTTTTCCTGGACTTTAAACTATCCCTGAAAGACAACCCCCTGCACCTGCCAAAGAAATCTGTAAACATTGCTGTGATGCTTGATGTTGTTGAAAAAGCCCGATATACAAGACATTCTCTTAGAAACCAGTAAGTTTCACTTGGCTGCCCACCTATAACCAGGTCCATCCTTAAATTGGAAATGAAGATCATAGCAGCAGACTAGAAAAGAAATGGCTCAGTAAAAACTCATTGTTCTATTTACTGTAAGGAAATATTGGGACTGTCATTGAGGATTCCATTCCCTACATGTTAAGAGTCCTCCTTATGACATTCACAGGGACATTTTCCCTTTGGTTTTCATAAGAAGGATCAGTAGTGTTTCTCCCAAATATCTACTGTCCAATACACTACATGATCTCTATGTCTGAGAGTCTCTGTTAATGATTTGTTAATATCCTATGGGACTGCATTAAAGCCTCCCCACCATCAACATAGAAGAAGACACCCAGGAAAAACACAAGAGAAGAAAATAAAACTAATGCCACAAATGGAGGATGCCAGAGGAAAACTGCTACTCACATACCTAGGAATTTTGTGGCCAGTGTGTGTTGTGTGTGTGTGTGTGTATGTGTGTGTGTGTGTGTGTTTTCTTTCTAAACATCTCATCAAATAGAACCCACTATTTTATTTTTTTTAAGGTTCTATGTATTTATTTTTAGAGAGAGAGGGAGGGAGAAAGGGAAGGAGAGAAACAGCCAAGTGTGGTTGCCTCTCACACACCCCCAACTGGAGACCTGCTTGCAATCCAGGCTTGTGCCCTGACTGGGAATCGAACCAGTAACCCTTATGATTTACAGGCCAGCACTCAATCCACTGTGCCACATCAACCAGGGCTAACCCACTGTTTTAAACACAAGGTATTGTTATCTCCTGATGGGAACAAATTATCCCCAAATGCAGCAGTTTAAAACAGTATACACATATTATCTCACAGTTTCTGAGTCAGGAGTTTGGGGGCAGTGTAACTGAGTCCTCTAGCTCAAGTGACAATCACCATAGGGGCAGCTGAGGCTAGTCTTCTCCAGGTGTGCTTTGGGGAGAGTCAGATTGCAAGCTCACTCATGTGGCCTCAGGTCCTCCCTCGTTGGCCATTCTTTGGGAACTGCTCCTTACCATATGGGCCTCTGCATAACATTACTCCCACAGTTGCAGAGTAAGGGCTCTGAGAGAGGGTGAAAGAGACAGAGAAGATGAGCAAGCAAGACTGAGGAATAGACTTGGAGTGAATCTCCCATCCCTGTTCTCACATTCTATTCATTGGAAGCCAGCCACTAGGTTTACACTACAGTCACGCATGGGGTGGGGGCTGAATTCCAGGAAGCGAGGGTCACGGAGGCCATCCCAGAGGCTGCCTTGCCTACTGCAGACAGCTACCATCATTCTTTCACGCGACAGGGACTCTTCTTTAGTCCTTCGGGGATCCCAGGTGAGAAAATGGGGCCTGATAAGTCTGCTTTAAGCAAAACAAATTTGATTCTAATTTTCCTAAACTATAGCCAAGGGCACAGAAAATGGATTCAAATGGTTCTGTCCTTAACCTTAACCATTCCTGAGTCATTCACTCAAGCCTTTTCTGAGGCTTCACTATGAACATGGATTCATATGGCTTTGTTTCTTAATAGTAACCAATTCTTACTACAATCTAACCTGATACAGGTTATTTCTGAAAAAGAACAAGGAGATCTTTAATCTTAAAATAATATCATGGTCCTCATTAGAGTAGAATTTGGATATAAATGAGATACAAATACTCAGTACACTCAAAGCCAAGATTTTCTTCTAGAACATTTCCCTCCTGTCTGACTGTCCTTCCCTACTGACTTTAGGTAAGGTAACCCTATGTTTCAATTAGACTTGGACATCACAATTTATGCCTTTTCTCCTGTGTTATTAACACTCCCTTCCATTTTCAAATGTGTCCTTGTTTGAATAATAAATTATAAAATTATCTTGTTTCTAGGTAATATTGTGTGTTTTATTTCTGATTTCTGTCCTTTGTGTTGAGTTGGGACTTGTTTAGGAGCTATAGAGAGTGGAATGGAGGAAGTGCTCCATCTCCTCTCCTGTTTCTAGAGAGAAAGGTCCGGAGAAGGAAAAACAGAATTGATAGAGTGAAGTGCTCAGTACTGACTCTTTCTAGTCACTCAATCTTCCAAGCAGTGGTGCACACTCGACATACATTTAATAACAACAGAAAAGGCTCAGAACACTGAACAGTTTGAAAAGATATAGTTGGCAAGGACACATAACACTCCAGGGCAACATGCAAAACAAAGGAAACTAAATTCATAGGAAATTATGGGCAAGGCTGTTTTGACTTCTGGGCAAATGAGACCTTCCTGGTGCCTGTACCAACAGGAGGAACAATCACACAGCAGATGTCTTCAATCCAAGCCAACGTGCACAGGTCACGGTTTCCCAGGCCAGGGCTTTTTCTGGACTGTGATGCAAGAGGTAATGTAGCTATGCAACCACACTATATACCCTGGCTCCACTGGAGTTGCGAAAGAAACTTGCTACGTGCAGTGCTATGCCCAGAAACTGTCAAGTCAAGGCTCAATTCATTTCTTTTTTCTCTTTAAATTCAAATTCTTCCTTTCTCATGGCCTCACCCTTTGCATGTAATAAACCCCTCCCCTAACTTTCCCAGAAGTAGGAGTTGGTGTGGAAACATATTTCTCTACCTCCAATTATTACCTCACTCTCACTATAATATTTCTAGCATGAGAAGGGAGCCCTGTTGCCAGGGAAACCAAGAAGAGTACAGAAGTTCAGTCTCAGTTGGTTCCTTTATTCTAACTGGTCACATTTTAGCTGTGTTCTGGACTCACCTTAATTTTGTAGACATAACTAGGTAAAATACCTCATAATTCCTGATTTATTATACATTTTATCCACATCTTCATAAGGTCACACTGACCTGTACTTCTTCTCCTTAATTCACTAATTTAATTCATTTATTTCTACTGGCCGAGAATGATATTCTGTTTAGAACAGACATGGCATGAGAAATACCAATTGGAATAGATGCATTCAACCAAATCAGAACGATACCAACTGCAGACAACAACTGAACCAGAACATACTAGCCACCAACTGGTCTTGTGTCTAACCAAACTTGATACCTCTCCTATTTCCTATCGAATATACAATTGAGTATACCATACACAATGGAATAAGAATTAGATGTTTATGTAAAATTCATCCATAACTGTTATGTCAAATCATAGTTATGGTTAATTGTTTAAAACTCATTTTATATACCCCCTTCATAGAAAGAAGGGCACTATGTGGACAAGGAGGTTAAGGGCATAGTGTAAAGGAAGGAGACAGAAATTATAAGGAAGTATGTACACCTTTGCTTCCTAGTTGAGTTTGGAGTGGCCCCATGTGGTCAGCAATGTTGTTCCTGAAACATTTCTGTTCTTCCCATTCTAGGTACAAGGCATGATTTCACTTCTCAGCCACCTTGTACTTCAGTGGAGCCAAAGAATTAATTCTAATCTAAGTGCTGTGAGAAGATGTAAAATACATTGCTTCCAGGCAAAATGTTGAACAACTGCTCTGCGATCCCCCAAGAACAACTAGTGACCTTCTACATTATAGCTGCTTCTTTGGCCTTGACCCCAGGGGGAGGGTGCCTTGAACACAGCCCTCCAGCTGACTTCCAATAAAAATGTAGTGTGAGCAGAAAATAAACCTGCTGGTCTTAAGCCCCTGAAATTTTTAGATTTATTACTGAGACTTACTATAACCTACCTTGACTGATATATTTAAACATAGAGTCTAAAAATTTCCTTGTTATCTTGTACACAAAATTTAGAAGACTAGGAAAGAAGGTCCATCCACAGTGTTCATGAAATTTTCCAAAACTTCTGATTTTAGCTCTACCTTGTTGCTGATTCTTAAATAACCTATGAGTTTTGTCTACGTCCATTACAGGTGACCTCTTGTTGCCAACCTTGACTTCAATCTCCTAGTTCCACATTCACACCTTGTCTTTCTTTGTAGCTCTGATTGTGCATACTCACTTAATTGAGTATAGCCACATACTCAATGAAGATGCCTCTGTAAAGTTCAGTATGGACACACTGCTGAAATTCCTATCTCTGTATAGTTACTTATAACATTATCATCAGTGATTTCACTTTGGATGCTTAGATTTAATTTGCACATCAAATTCTCTAATAAAATTATATTGAATAAGTTACATTATTACATCTGAAATATATTTTATAATGTATTAAACTTATACAATATGCATCTATAAATTCATATGTGTATGCAATATAGATATAACCCTGAAACAAAGAAATTTATTATTTTTTGCTAAAATAAAATGTGTTTTGTATGTAACATAGGTATTTTTTCTACTACTGCACAGGATGCTGAACATTTTGTGCTTTGCAAAATACCTGGGAATCATCCCTCTACTCTTTTAAATTATGAATTTTACAGCAAGAAAATTAAACTATGTAGACTAAAAATATATGTCAAAATCCAATACCCCCCCTTCTTTCAAATCTCATTGGTCTTTTATTGCAAAGGATGCAAATTAGTACTTTTTTAATTAGGTAAGGGTCATTACTTTTTTAGGATCAGTCTTTGAGTACCTTATTTCTAAGTAATTTTAATATTGGAATTATTAATATGCTCTTCTATGTCTTTTGACACTAATTTAATCAAGGGTGTCATGCACATTTGCCTCTTTAGAAAAAGAAAAAAAAAAAGTAGAGTGTTAGGGTACTCTGGCGGTAGCCTAAGAAACTGAACTAGAGAGACGTTAACCAGTTTCAACATGGTCGAGTCTCTTCTTGAGAAGAGCACAGTGGGGCAGCCTTTCCTAACTGGGCAGCCAGATTACCATATACAAGTGGGCTGCAATGCATGTTATCTTACGAGGGCCATATTTGAATTACTTTATTAAAAGAACTCTTTACTGTTTTTCACCAATCCCTCAGAAATAACTATGGGGCTAAAAGATTACAAATGGGATAACTTGTTACAGAAATGTCACTTTCTCGGCAATGGCTGGATTGTCTCTTTCATTTATTAAATTATATAACTTTAGGTAAACCTTTCAGCTTCAGGTTATCATAAACATATCTGGAAAGTAATTATTTCCTGTGTGTTTACCACTGGGAAAAAAAATGAATTGAGATAGAACTTAAATATATTCATTATTATATAGTGCCCAGATAATGAACACACACAGAGGACACTGCATCATTAATTCCCACAATATCACCTATGATTCTATCAAATGTTTCCTCTGTTTTCAGAAAGGTCAAAATTAGCAAATAATCACTTAGTAACTTACTGTATGTTTGTTTTCCTCTTCTGAATTCTAATGAAATATTTTATTTTCTGCATTTACTTTCCATTGATGAAAAATAAAATAAGCAACCATTTATGCATATTCATGAAGGTACGTTCTAATAACATTTGAACCAGGTGCTGTGCACTCCATGTGTTAATTCACTCCATAACTCTAGTGTATTTAAGATTATGTATTATGAAGTATGGCACAGGACATTAGTATTCATTGAAGACCTATGGTGGCTAGGTATTCATTTGGACATTTGGCAAGAAATTGATAATAATTATTATAGTTGTAATATCATTGGCATAAATTATATAATTTTGTTATAGCATCCAAAACAGTTATTGTTATTATAAAAATGAAGGACATGAGGAACTAATATATATATTTTCTATTATTATAACAGCAACTAATGTTTACCAGGAACACTCATTATACAGTGGGCACCATGCTAATTGTTTTGCATACACTGCCTTCTTTGATACTCAAAACAACTCTAAGGTACTAGTATCCCTATTTTACGCTTGAGAAAATAAGGCTCAGAAAGTGAAGTTCACCTAGGGCCACAGAGCTCAAGGGTGTCAGGAGAAAAGTTTGTGCTGTTTCTCCAACAACACATTACCTTCCATATAAAGCAAAACAAACGGTAACCAAGATTTATAGCAATGTTAAGTTCAGTTTGTTTCTTCACCTTAGAAGCATGCACTTCCTCCAGATTAATGATTATGATGGTGGTGATGATAGCAATACTAATAACAACTCTGTAACAACAACCCGTATCTTAAAAATGAGAAAATTCTAACTCATCTATGTTATTTTTGATAGTGGGTAGCTAAAATGGGGCTCAAATCCAGGTATTCTGTTTCCTGTACCACAATTCTCCCCCTGTAAAAGCTGGTAAAACTGTGACAGTTGGAATAAGCAACTAGGAAGAGAACACCTCCAGTGTGTCAAATCAGTGTTGATTCTCAAGAGATAATGCACTCCCACAGAGTAATAAGGATGCAACATTGATTGTTTTTCATTAATGTTTTAAAACCATCCAATCAGACACTACTAACAGTAAACTTGTTATCATTTAGACATGCTGTGCTATTTTACCTTTGTACTATCACCATCAAGTAATGTGAAACCAAGAGTATTGAAAGCAGCAAATGGCGCTCTATTGACATACTGCCTTTGGGTAAACAAGTGGCTCTCCTCCCCACCCCCCTCTCTCTCCTTTCCTCCCTCCTTCCTTCTCTCCCTCTCCCTCTCCCTCTCTCCCTCTCTCTCCCTCCCTCCCCCCCTCTCCCAGCCCTCACGGAGTCAGCCCTCTTGACCAGACTCAGCCTTTCATTGACAGCTTTTCTTCTCACCAGCCCATTCTCAGTAACCAACCCTGCCCTTTCTCCCAGCCTTAGTAATTAATTGTGCTATTATTGTGAATTAATTGTACAAGCAAGTCAATGTTTAGCCTAATTAAGAGTGAAGCCAACAAATTATTTAAAGCACCACTCCAGCAGAATTTGCGTTCAGCGGGTATCAGCAGCCAATCAAGCTTTTCAGCTATTGACTCAAGTACTTCCAGGATTCATGAATATTTACAGCTTTCTCCCCACCCACAACCCTGCTCAGGGCCTCATCCTTCACCCATCCCTATATACCCAAATTACTTTGAAAACAATACCATGCTCTTTTTTTTTTCTTTTTGCTACAATTTAAATTGATAGCTTTGTTTGCCAGTTTAGGTCATACCAAAACTATAGTTTAACATTATTAAAGACTATTTCAATTTTTTTCATGCCATTTCCCAAAATAAATATATTGCCTTAGAAAACAAAAAGCAGACACACGCACGTTACTTTTGTAGACCACAGCAATCAGAGTAAACAATGGTGTCAGGGCAACCAACTTTGTACTTGAAGCACAATAGTAAGTGAAAATCATAATTCTTAACAGTAAAAAAAAGTTACAGGGCTTCTCCTTCTACATCAGTGGTGATTAGAAAGAGGAAAACAGCTTGAGTAAGCAATCTGAAAGCATTAGTGGAAGTGTTACAAATAGCAAACTTGGTCAAGAAGCCAGTACTAATTCAGCCTTGGGAAAAATATTGTTCTAAAACTGATGAATCTGGCAACAATATCTGATGCTATAAATCAGACAGTCCTTTCCAATACTATGTGTGGGCACAGTGGTGGACCATAGTATCAGTCATTCTTTTAAAAGCTAGGATAAGATTTTCAGAGACTAAGGCCTAGGTCAGCTGTACACATGGCCTTTAAAAAGCATTAGATCCTGAAGAATCTCATCCAGCCTATAGACAAGACTACGGTGTTCCTTGCTTGCCTTTGCTGCGCCCTCTGAGCCTAGAAGGCATCCATTTTAGATTTTAGTTAAGTGTTTCAAATATTTCCTACTGTCACCCCTCCAGGCCAAGTTCCCTTCTAGCCCACTCACTGAGAGTTCGTACCACACATGTTTAATGAGCATGCCACATGAGTTCTTGCTAAAACCCATCAAAACAATAACAGAAGAGAGGTGGAGTCTATTCCATTTTCATGATACCCACCACCTAATTCTCACCTCCATTTTTTTCAGGTCCTGATTATGAATACTAATATATATTTTTTCAAAATTGCCTGAATCACTTTGTGTTATTTCTCAAACCCTGTCCCCAGAATACGTAACACATATTGATGTATTAATTAATATTTGTAAAATTTTTATGGAAAAGGCTTTGTATCAGGAAAAATAACACTCCTCTTTTTTGTCATTAATACTAGAAAACATCGGCTTTTTCATATCCTGCCCTAAAATACTAGAGTCTTTGGAAACTTCAGTTCATGGAGGAATTTTCATACATGAGCCAAGTATCTAATTTCCTCAGTTCTAGGCACAATATTTACCTTTGCAATAACAGAATAAGTCTATAAACATACAGATGTAGATTTGTGCACAAACATGGTTATATATGCTATTATTTACAATTGCTTTAGAATATTTTGAAAAAAGGAACCAAGCCCATCACAAAATTACAATTGCTTATTACAGCGCTCATTATGTGGATTTCTTCAAAGAAGTTCATTAACAAGGATTTCATCACCAAGTTTCAGTTTTTCCTGAGAAGGCCTGCCTGAGACACCTTGAGGCATTCCGTGCTTGAAAACATGCGTTTTGCTGCCATCAAGTGGCTCTTTGTGGAATTTTTTTATGAACGTCAACCATAGGGTGCAAGGTTCCCTTTCTCACCATTGTACTCCTTAGGCATAATGTGTTACCATGTGGGAAACTGAGATATTTGAAAACACCAGAAAAGCCTTCCCTAAGTCAGGGCTTCATACTACAGATGCTTAAAAAAAATCCCCTAAATTCTTCGGAAGATGACAATAAAAAAAGTTGAGTGTTGGTTTCTAGAAAAACCCCAACCTATACTTTGAAGCACACCTTTCTTTATTTCTACCTAATAGAGAATTTCTAAACAGACTAGCTTTAGGGTACTTAGTTGAACACAGAGAAAATCATAAGTGAGGGGGGGGGAAGTTCATTTAGAATCATTTTTAAAGTCCCATAACTGTGGGAGAAAACAGTTTCATTCTTCTTTCCTATTAATGTCTCACTTTCTTGAGGCTTTCGGCCCTGCCTGCAAATGATACGTGTATTGCTCAACTGTGACAACTATATAACCCTGATTTTAACTTAGTTGATTATTTTGCCCCCTTTTACTTTGAGCATCATCCCCTCTCTCGCCCAAGACATAGTTAATTAAACATCAGTGGAACCAGAAGATAAAGAACAATGCGTATTTTAAAAACAACACCAAACCAAACTGCTGGGGCAGCGGCCCCTTCCTATTCTGCTTTTACCTCGGAATACTGTCACATTTATCTCGGAATACCATCACCTTGGACTAGACAATGCATTAATAAGATTTTGGTTACAAAAGGAAGAGCCCCCAGGTAAATCACAATGGATAGAGGTTGAGATAAAAGGGAACTAACTTGATCTAAAGAAAACACCAGAATAATTCTGGAAATTATTGGGGGAAGTGAGCTCTTTAGAGAAGTAGAAACCTGAAACTGGGAGAAAAAAAATGACCAGGGATTGGGGTGGGGGTCGGGGTGGGGATTCTTAAGTTGAAATGAAAATGTATATCAAAACCAAAAACCATACCTGTGGTTCAGTTCCATGGACAGTTATTGTTTTTCACCGCAAGTCCAGTGAAAGTAAGACAAGCCTTCTAGATGCTGTGTGTACCAGCGGTTATGTTTCCTAACCCACCCTTCTTGGAAGCCCTTTTCAGGACCATCTAACGCAGGGGCTTCTGTTTTCATTTCTCATTTAATACAAGACCTAATCCTGTCTGGTCCTGACATGAGCATTAAAACACAAGTCCCCCCAGTCAAAACTCTGCTTTTCAGATCCTTCTTCATTATTGGCCTTAGCAGTGCATTTAAAAGGACCTTATTTGGCTGCATCAGATTTTGCAGTATTTCTAAAGATGTAGTAGTAGAGGCTTCCAGTCACCTCACCTATCACCTTGTAAAAAGGAAGTTGCTTGTAAAACCGTGCCTGGGTTTGGGAGTCTTCTCTGCAAATGAATCCTCACCTGCAACTCCAACTTTTATAGAAAGGTGAATTTAGTTTGTTCTTGGTGGCCTAAAGAATAAAAGCAGTTTTGATGGCACCACTGTGGTGGTGTAAGGTGTAGGGAGGGGGATGGAAAGAGAATCAAAGGCGAGAGGAGAATCCCCTCAAGTGACGAGTGATGAGTGGGAAGAAATATGGAGTGTCTGAGGCCAGGTCCCTGCTAAAGTGCAGCTCACTGACTGGCCTCCTCCCTGGCCCCCACCTGAGTGCCTCCCAGCACGGCTCCCACAGATGGCTAAAGCCACAGGAGCTAGTGCAAACTTCAGAAAATTCCCTATACTGACAAAGCCAGGGGATGGCAACTTGACTCTTACCAAGTCAGTTCTGGCTAAAACTCTTGAGGCTCTGATCAGATAAACCTAGGGACATTGCTCTTTGTAACTAGGAATCAAGTGATCCTGGCTTACTCTAAATTTACTCCCAATCCTGAAATTGGGGGTTGGAAAGAAAGTAAATCATTCTAGGGAAACTCATCTCCTCTCTGACACTGTAAATCCCCTCATTGAAGGCTTGAGGGTTTCCAATATGGAAAGAAGTTCTAAAATACATGACCACAGGTCCCACCATCAGAGATAATCCTTGAAATCTTTTTCTCCATAATTCTAGACCAATATTCCTAGAAAGACCCACAAGTCAGGGTACATTGCAACCCCCAGTGCAAATCAGATTCATTGTCCAGAATCCAGAGCTTCCCTTGACCACCAGCAATCCTCTGATATAAACCAGTCAATCATGACTTCTGTGTACCTACTGTCCTTTCCACACCCTGTTCCTATCATCCCTGGCCTTTTGAAAGATGGAGTGATGCCCCAGGGTGTCTCCTGGAAAACCTCAAAGGCACAGTTGAATCATTTGCTCTAAGAACTGATTTTTCTCCAAGTTTACATTCCTACTTTAGAGTGTTCACTAGTTCCACTGGCTTGTGTCAGAAAAGCAGTAATACATCTCTCATAAATGGAAATCGAATTTTTTTATCTGTACAACTAAATCATTTGTCTCTTGCTTGAATTTTCTTAAAGTGGCATTATTAAGATGTACTCTCAGTAGATGGTCCTTTTCCAACAAACATGAAGCATGCTGCTGAAGAGTTACCAAAGAATATGGAATACTGTAATTTAGTCTGAGAATAAAAGAGAATCACTTTCCATTTTAGGTAAGATCAATACACATGAATCCTAGACTAACTCTTCTCTTATTTCCTGCACATACCCCCTACATCTTTCAATGTTC
Source organism: Noctilio leporinus (assembly GCA_004026585.1). Lineage (NCBI taxonomy): Eukaryota > Metazoa > Chordata > Mammalia > Chiroptera > Noctilionidae > Noctilio > Noctilio leporinus. The sequence continues at coordinate 205,075 of PVIW01001805.1, read as the reverse complement.
AAGTTCAGACAATGAGAAAAATGTAAAGAAAAGCTAATAGGCATGTGATGCTGAGCAACAGGACTAACCACCCATCAAAGCTGTCAGCCAAAGAGTAGGCTGTAGAACCAGAATTCACAGCTTCGTAGCCCAAGTTCCTCTACTATTATTTAAAGCAGAGGATTAATTATAACGTAACCTCAGACAAGTGACAAAAACCTCTTCAGTCCTCAGGGTCTTTATCTGTAAAATGGAGATAATAGAAATAGTGCATAGGGTCATCGTGAGATTTCACAGAGAAAATTCGTGTGTGGTACTGAGTGCCCCATGACTGGTAGCGGACATTTAAAGTTAGTTTTATTGTGAGCTGTTGAGTGCTTTACAACGTGCCAGAGCTTATCTATAACTGCATTTACTTTTACATCTTCTTTTTCTCCTCAGAACAAGCACTCTGGCTAGTCTATTTGCTCCATATTAAAATACATATATTGGATGAGAAGTCAAATTCTGAATGAAGGATTTATCTTCTATAGTATTTCATGTATAATTTCTAGCAACAGCTTTACAAATGTAAGTTTTACATGGGTCCCTCTAACTCCTGGTTCCAAATGTGAGAGTGCACTGTAGCTCTCAGACCTTGGGCTGCATTAGGAAACCCCCAAGAGGACCAGGACCCATTCCAGTATTACAGGCATAGCGTTAAGGCTGAGGCTGATTCTGACCAGCTATGTATTAGAGTCTGTACCTGCACCATATAAAAATACACCCAGTATACATCTTTTAAAGCTCAAGAAATAATGATAGACAAAACATTTTAATAACCCTCTAAAACTTGAACATTCGTTTGATCTGAGATCACATTCTTTAATTTTCCACTTGTTAGTATGAACTAAAGTATAAAACTTGCGAAACACTTGCTTTCCCTTTACTATTTATTTCCTTTAACGGTGAAGAAAAAAACCAAAATTTTAATTGAGCTATCCCTCTCAGCATTGAACAGTGGTGGCTCAGATATACAGTATACATAACATCAAAGTGATTGCACTATTGAACTGGCTGACATCTTACCTAGGAGACAATTAGAAGAAAAGGCTATTACCTAGCTTTCCAATCTATTGGATAAAAGATCAAAATCTTCCTTATGAACTATTTCAGTGCACCACAAATATCTGAAATGGCTTATTCTTTTCATTAATCTAATTCTTAATGCTATTCTCATTTTCTGCCCTTAAAACTTATCAAGAGCAAACCAAGACCTGGAGAAAGTTAAAAATGATCCATAACCTACTTGGTAGACTTCTTCATGCCATGGTGATTTGATTAGTGATTTGATAAGTATAGATTACAGCCCTGGATTTAATGGAGGGTGGCCCACTTTTAAAAAGACCCATTTGTAACAAAGGTCTTTCTGTTGAAACTGTCAAGAGACTTTTTTAAAATAAATAAATAAAGCCCCCAATATCAAACATTTTCATTTGGCCAGGCATTGAAGAACAATGAAATTACAAATTTGGAGACCTTCACCTTAGCCTAGCTTTACTCACCTTGTAACTATAAACAAGTCAGTAAGATTTTCTGACGTTCATTCTCTGTCACTATAATGAAATTAGTACCTGCCCTCAAACTATCCCCACAGAGAAGTCATCAAAAAGAAGGAACACAATATGAGTATTGAAGAAACTTTCCTGAAGAAAATACTCAAAATGTCTTAAGTAAGAAAATACATAGATTACTTATTTAAGGTAGATATCTGCAAAGGACATCTAGGCTATGCTTCTACAAACTACAAATTCCTCTTTGAATTCTGATCAGTTGCAAACATAGCACTCACCACAGTAGAAAGTAGAAATATAACCTACCCCATGTTCCCATCCATTAGAAGAATCATGTTGTATATGTGAGAAAATATGAAGAGAAAGAGAATTGTGCTGAAGAACATTGTCATCCATGATCCATGATCCTCTCGAAACATTTTTAACCGGAGCAACTGACCTGCAATATAAATATTAGAAATCAGCATACATCACAACTTAAGATCCATTCATCTTTGCTTTGTTTCAGTAAATCTCTATCATCTCACTACACTCTGAAATATTTGCCATAAGAACGACATGGCTGAAAGCACTATATAATGCTCTTTGCTCTGTTGTAAACAACTGATCAGCAAGGAAGTCCAAAAAACCCCCACCCCTATCATCCTGGAACTAGTAGTACAAACATGAGCATCTAGAGGCTGTTCATTATGCTGGCATGAAAACATGATGCATTAGAACACCTACCTGCTATATGCTATTTTACATACATTTTTGGTTTATTCATCTAAAACGACTTAAGACAAATGGTAAAGACATTGCATAAATTTCATGTAATTCCTATTTGCTTCCATAGACCCATTCCCAGTACCGGCCAAACAATAAAACCAGCATACATCACTTAGATGAGGGTCCAATTACTGAAGGTGCATGAAAACTTATAAGGAAAATTAAAGTCCCTATCATAACAGATGACTTAGCCTTACCTTTCTAAAATATCTATACTCATATACAGATATGTGCACAATGTGCAGGGTCGGGGGTGAGACATGCACGTGTGTTATAGAGCTTCATGTGGCTCTCAACAAAGTATAATTTTCACCCCAAGACTTAAAATTCTGTTTACAAAGAAAAATGTTAAACTTAAAAAGAATGTTAAAAAGCAAATATTTCAAGGAGGAATATGTATTAAGAGAAACACTAAAGTAAAAATTACTAATACCAGAATTAGTACCGAAAAATGTTTGCAATTCATGGTAGAGAAGAAAAATGAGAGCATTGGTATCTTGAAATAAGGAAGATGAAAACACCTTGGGACTAAAACATAAATAAAATAAAATAAACACAAATCACCCAGGCTTCTCCTAAGATAAAGTGTGTCTATATGCTTATCTCCATTCCTGAGAAAATTTATCTAAATAATGATAAAGGAAACGACATCCGTATAGGAATTAAAATTAAAATAGGGTAGGCCTGAAATCTCTTTTAATGTATTTTTTAAATCCTCACCTGAGGGCATTTTTTTTTTTTTTTTTTTTAATGGAGTCTAGAGAGAGGAGAAGAACAGCATACATAGAGAGAAAGAAACACTATGAGAGAGACCAACATCGATGGGTTGCCTCTCATACACACCCTGAATGGGGACAGTACCAACAACCTAGGCACAGACGCATATTTCCAGCTGGAAATGGTTTCTCTATGAACAGACAGTAGCTCTCTTGTAGGTCCCTGAGGATACAAAGATCATTAAAGATTTAACTACTAGATTTTCCCTTGTACCTCACTTTTATTGAAACAGCACTTTAGATTTCATTTGGAAACCAGACTAACAGAAACCTGACCCTAGCTGAAACTTTAAATAGAGCAAAAAGAGAGATTTGGTTACATCATCTAGTTTCTTGGCGTGCACAAGAAAAGCAAAGGGCACATCAGAAAGTCGGGGGAATGTGAATTGTAACTGAAAGGAGTGTAAAACTTTCTCCTGAAGCAAGGGAAACCAGCAGTGCAACTTATAACCTTATTTGATTAATTGAATCAAAACTTATAGAAAGCCAGTGGGGTTTCCATACAACATACTGACAAGATTATTATAAACAGATATTAAGCACAGGATGCTTGAGAAGAAAAAATCCATGCCGTAAATATCACAGAGCAAACTGTAAAGAATAGTATTCATTCATTGAACAAGTATTTAATGTGTGCTTATTACAAGCTGGTCATGGGTTCTAGGTGCTGGAGACAGAACTGTGACCAAGACAGGAAGGTGTTTGAAGTCAATCATCATTTGAATATGTATTGAAAATGTGGCCTTATTTTACACCTGGGAACTCTCTGTTTCAAGTTCCTTTTGCTGGAAGTCCTTTTAGCTTCAAACCAAGACCTATGAAGACCAACGAGAGTTCCTTGAAATTTTAAATATGGATAATTCCTTCTGAACATATGTATATGTGAAAAAATTCAATAATGGGTGTGCTTTAAAGGTCAAATAATAATGCAGTTGATTTCAGAGGGCTTAACAAATAAAACGTAGTGAACTAACTGTACACTGGCTAAAATCGTCGGAAAAAGAGAAATGGGACAGTACCATTGACACTGTCACCACCAAGCTCATTGTCTGGCACTAACTTAGAGTCTTTAAGCGCAAAATGGCAGGTTAAGCCCTATGTAGTGGTACAGTGGATAAGGTGTCGGCCTGCAAACCACTGCAAACCCAAAGGTTGCTGGTTCGATTCCCCAGCCAGGGCACATAACCAGGTTGCAAGCCAGGTCTCCAGCCAGGTCCCTAACTGGAGACAGGTGAAAGGCAACCATACACTGATGACTCACTCCCTCTCTGCCTCTCTCCTTTCCCCTCTCTCTAAAAATAATAAATAAAATCTTTTTAAAAAATTAAAAAAAAAAAAAAAAATTTTAAAGGCAGGTTAACATGGCCTGAAATTCACTTGAAGAACACAGTAGAAGTGCTTCAGTATTTCAGGCCAGAACCGGTGTGACCCAAATGCTGATGAATCAAATCGCATCAAAACAAGAACCTCAAAATTACCTGAGGATGTCACATGAAAATGTACTCTCTCTACCCTGTAGTGTGACCATATATTTGGTTTGCTTGGGAAAGTGGTGGCTTATTAACTGTGATCCTGGCATAATTATTAATAGTGCCCCCTTCCTATCTTAAGTGTACTGGTTTGGACAACAAATTAGATGCCACCTTTCCTATTGGTCACATAATTCAAAATTTTGTAACACTTTCCTTTAGAAGACTTTCAGGAAATAACTAAGTGAAAATAGCCCTTATACATCAATAGAAGTAAAAGACATTACTAAGAGGGGTACATTTCTGACAAGTTCATAAATAACTTTTTAATCATAGATATATTTGTAAATCTGAGTGTGTACTTATATTATTAATAAAATCTGCCTTCACCTTTGATATGGTCAAGGTCATGGAATATGAATCTTAAAATAATCAGAAGTATCAGCAGATATACAAATTATACATGTATTGGAGATGAGGACTGGAGGGCACACAGATTGCTACAAATACTGCTTAAAGTCAACCAAAATGGCCCCAACCTTGGACTTTGCCTGGAAATACACTAAAAGGTCATAAAATTTTAACAAGGTTGAAAATACAAGAGCATATTAAAAATATATGATGAGCTCACATATTTTATGGATGATAGGGATAATAAACAAGTGCAAGAGAATTATGGAGAAACTACTTAGTTTTCTTGGCCTTTTTGCTGCTGTGTTCTTAACAGCAAAAGAATGGAAAGGAACATTTCCCATACTTTTATCCTGAGTTCTGAGTCCCTTTTCTCCAGCAGTGATTCTCACAAGGAGGCCTTGAACAAGTAAATAAACTCAATCATCTCAGAGGAGAAGGAGCAGAAATGGTTGTGCTCCTAGGTAAGAGATGAGGAAAGCCCTACTCCTGGGAAGTTGTTGGAGCAGGATAGAGTGAAGGCTTCTAACTTCATAGAGGAGACAAAGATTTAGGCCTCCAAGGTTGCAGAACCTCATTTGGGTTTGTTGTCCCATGGTTGCTGGTGAAGGACAAGGTAACAAGGGTCATGGTCTTGGAAACCAGCATAGGAGTCCGAGCTAGCCCCAAATGAGTAAGGCCAGCAGGGCTGCCACCTACCTTCATTAGGGACATAATAGCCTGATGAAGACTCCAACCACCTCCTGAAGAAGGTCATCAAGGTGACATGACCACCTATTGACCCATGAACTAAACCTGGGTGATCAGAGGTTGCTCCCTCCCTCCCCTGGCCTTGGGATATAAGTTCAACTCACCATTCCCACAGTGGAAGCCATTTGCAAGAATGAAGCTTTGAGAGAGTAAGGTGTTGTTGAGACCATCTGAATGGTACATGGGACTGAACCCAGTTAAGACCTCTATATAAATATTCAAGTTTCTGGCAGGCAATGGGTGGAGATCTACCCATTTTAGTGCCACTGAAGACAAATCTCATTTGTAAGATCCCTTGCTTATTAAAATGTTCACCTGCCAGTCTACAGTGTTCTACCTCTTTCTCTAGTCTTTCGTTGTCCTCAGTATGTAGGGACAGTTTCAGATTTCACCTGGAAAAGCTTGAGGTTGTGAACCAACACCATCTTAAACAGCAACACAGTGCCAAAGAGGTGGCAAAAGACTGTCATCCAAGCAGTAACAGGAGAAAGGGGATGCAATTTTAAAAATCAAGGATTTATCTCCAAGACCACTATAAGCCCTGGGACTTCTTTAAATTGTACAGATTAAAAAAAAAAAAAAAAAGATCTGAAAATGACCAGTATTGTACTCTCTGCTCACCTTGGTAAGCAGGAACACAGAACAAGATTTATTAACTTAGAGAATAAAGTGTGGTATTATTCTTAAGACCATAACCAGGAAAAATGAAAAAGCATTTCCCTCAAGAGGATTCCAAACTGAAATTAGCATTACTATCCATTAAGTCTTGTGCTCCAAAATCTCCCATTATGATGTACACATACATACACTTAATGTATACATACATATTCATAAAAAAATAAATGTAACCTGTAGTTACTTAAAGGAATATATTTAATTTCTTAGGGGTCAAAGGTGTTTGCTCCCTAAACAAAACATAATTTTCTCCTTGCTATAAATGTTCAGAAAATAATGTAAATTTAGTTTAACTAAAGGAATAATTATGTGGATTACATGACTTTTATAATCCAGTCCATCTCTAGGATTGTATGATTTGCTTTGTCAGTGAGAGATTAATTCAAAGTCTGTTAACTCAAAGACTTAGTTAAAAAAAAAAATTATCCTTACCCATTAAGAGAAAAAGTGTTCCTTCTTACATTTTATCCATTATATGACTGTAATTAATAAAGTGAATCAAAGTAACACCCTAATGAGGGTGAGGGTGTTACTTTGATTCATTTTATATTTCAAATATTAGAATACCTGACAATAAATGTAAATCCTATTTCTTATGTCTAGACAATAAAAAATAAAATAAAATTGGATCATAATTTGAAACTTAACTGTAGACTTTCAAACTAAAAGAAATATATAAAGAATTCATGAGTAATTTGTGTAAATTTATACTTTATAAAAACATATTTTTAAATTACAAATTAAAAAACAAATGAGAACAGAATATAAATAACTAAAATAAAGGAACTATTCCATAGATGAGACATCAACAAAGAAAATTATCTAACAAAATATACCAGAATATCATTAAGGAGAAAGAATATTCTAATTAGACAAACACAGAGTTATGTAAAATCATAAAACTTTTGTGCCCTAAGGCACCATCACATTAATATTCAGATCAAACCCTGTTATTTCAATGTACAAAGAAAATGTTAAAACATTGAACAGATGGCTATCATTCCTTACTAGAAGTAAAAGCTTACACAGAAAATGTTTGTGATTCACTGAGTTTGACAATTCAAATGTTGAGAATTGAAATATAATCCTTTTTGATACTAAAAATATGTATTACAATATGCAATTCAAAAGAGGTTCTAGAAAGAAAAGAAAAGAAGACAATGGTTAAAAACTCCGCAAGAATGGTAATAGTTTCCAATCTAGAGTTTAATGTCAACTTCAAAAGTGTGTACATTAAAATAAATTTTTAGTAACACATGTTAATATAAATTATTCTCCATAGGAAAAAAGTGATAAACCTTCTATTTTATTGAGAAAGTCCAACTACTATATTTTCATATAATATACCTCTTTCCATTAGAGTAATAAAAATTAGGATTGGTCGACTTAAATTGCTTATTATTGCTCAGGAGAAAAAACATACCCCAAAAGGAAATTATTACATGTTACTTTTCTTTTTAAGGAGGAACTGGCCATTGAATGAAAATAATATTAAATGGACATTACATCTTACCTTGTAGCCCAAGGCACGATTTGAGAGCATATTTAATTTATGCATGCATGTAATAAAATATTCTATAATATTGATGAAATCCATCTGTTCTTTATTTTCTAAATATGAAAAGCCTAGAAATAATTAAATAATTTCAAAGGGCAACTATTGTATAAATATCACTAATGATATTTTCTTTTGATCTCTACTATAATTCACACAATATGCCATGTTTTTACCACATTTTATATCCCTTTTAGTCAAGAGTTTTAAAGCTTACATAAGCAATAAAATAATAGATATAGAAATCATTTTAGAAGATCAGTGCCTATGCAAACTCAATAAATATCAATGCATCATAATTTAGATGTTAGGTTCTTTTGTCCTTTAATCATGTCTTAAGCCATCTTTTTCAGGCAGGGCATTCCCCTTAGGTATCAGCCTAAAGGAAAGCAATAGGCCTGCCCACAGGAATTATTCTGCACTACCCTGTGGTTCTTAAGGCCTGCTTCAAAGGTAGAACTAGAAGACTTTCACTCTTTAAGCCTAAGAGAAAGCCTGCAGGCAGAAGTATATCTCTGGGAGTTCTGAGACTGTAGCTGACCATTCTTGGGACCCAGTGCCAGAAAAAGCAGCCTTGGTATGCAGCCTGGTTCTTTCTGCACATAAACAGGCCCAGCAGAGGGAGCCATGTGCTGTGGATTGCTAACAGCTCCAAACAGATTACCCAGGGCCAGTCACAAGCAGGGTTTGACTTAGGCATGCACTGCCTAATACATAGAAACAAACACAAAGAGGCAACCAAAATGGAAAGAAAAAAAAATCACAGGCTCCAAATGAAAGAACAAGAGAATTCTCCAAAAAGAATAACTAGATGAAATGGAAGCAAGCAATTTATCAGATAGAGAGTTCAGAGTAAGGATTAAAAGGACACTCAACAGCATTAAAAAAGACATGGAAACCATAAAAAAGGACCAGTCAGAAACAAAGAGTGCAATATCTGAAGTAAACAATATATTGAAAGGAATAAACAGTAGTTAGATAGAGAAGAGGATCAAATCAGTGATTCGGAAGACACGGTAGAAAACAACACCAAAGCAGAGCAGCAAAAAGAAAAAAAGAAGTGAAATAAATGAGAAGACCTTAAGAAACCTTTGGAACAATATGAAGCATAACAACATCCACATCATGGGACTACCAGAAGGAGAAGAAAGCAAGCAAGGGATTGAGAACCTATCTAAAGAAATAATGACTGAAAACTTCCCTAATCTAGTGAAGAAAAAAGACACACATGCTCAAGAAGCTCAGGGAGTCCCAAACAAGTTGGAGCCAAAGAGGCCTACACCAAGTTATATCATAATCAAAATAGTAAGGCTTAAAGACAAGGAAACAATCCTAAAAGCCACAAGAGAAAAGCAGGCAGTTACATACAAGGAAGCACTAATTATACTGTCATCTGATTTCTTAACAGAAACATTTTAGGCCAGAAGTAAGTGGCATGGAATATTCAAGGTGATGAAAAGCAAGGACATGCAACCAAGGCTACTTTACCCAGCAAGGCTATTATATAAAATTTTTAAAAAATTAGGAGCTTCTTAGGAAAGAAAAAGCTAAAGGAGTTTGTTAACACCAAACCAGTACTACAATAAATGTTAAAGGGAAAAGGAAGAGGAGGAGAAGGAGAAGGAGAAGGAAAAAAAGAAAAATAAATGGATGAAAGGGTCTAACAATAAAATGGCACTCCATATGTATCTATCAAAAACCACCTTGAATATAAATGGCTTAAATGCACCAACCAAAAGACAAGATATGGAAGTAGCCCAAGTGTCTATCAGTAGATAAGCAGATAAAACAACTATGGGACATTTACAAAAGGGAATACTACTCAGCCATAAAAAGAAGAAAGTTTCCAAGTGAAATATGCCAGTTAGAGAAAGACAAATCCATATGATTTTACTCATATGTGGAATCTAATGAACAAACTGATTTAACAAGTAAAATAGAGATAGGCTCATAAATCAAGAGGATGACAACTAAGAGGATGGAGGGATTGAGCAAAAAGGAAAAAGAGCTCATGGACACAGACAACAGTGTGGTGATTGTTGGTGGGTAGTAAAGGGAGACTAAATGGTAATGCGGGAGCATGTAGGCTTCCAAGTTTTTTTTTTTTGTTTTTTTTTTTTAAAGATTTTATTTATTACCTTTAGAGAGAGGAGGAGGGAAAGAGTCAGAGAGGGAGAGAGACATTAATGTATGGTTGTCTTTCACCTGCCTCCAGCTATGGACCTGGCTGAAGACCTGGCTTGCAACCTGGTTAATGTGCCCTGGCTGGGGAATCGAACCAGCGACCTTTGGGTTCACAGGCCAGCGCTTTATCCACTGAGCCACCACCCAGGGCATGCTTCCAAGTTCTAATCTACTGAGATGTATAACTTATCTCACATATAGAAGGACTGATGAAGCAAAACTAGTTAATGAGCCACACCACTCTCTGGATAGCCAACAAATTGCATTTAGAAAAGAGATAAGGATATACAACCCATAAAAATTCACAGTACCATTTTTGCAGGAAATCCTACTCCTACTAAATCCACTATTTCATTAGTTTTTATTTGACAGACACTCATATTATATTATAGTCATGAAGGCTATATAAGACACTCATATTATATTATAGTCATGAAGGCTATATAATAGCTGTTTTGTTAAAGAGTGACTTATGCAATCATTATCTTAAACTTTAACAGTTATCATCTAAAATTTATATAGCATCAATTGCTTCCCCACCCTGAACATCACAACCCTATCCCTCTATGACTTAATCACTGTTGAATATTACCGACATGTATTTTTATGAGTATGAGAGCATAAAAATATTTGTGGTTAGAATATTGGTATATTTCTCAATACTATCAAAAATGTCTGTCCCCAATGCAGTTACACGACTACACAAAACTGAATATTTTTATAGTTCACTAACTTGAAATTATAACAGAATAATTTTCTTATAAACATTTAGTTAAGTATGCAACCCAGCAACTTCAGAGAAATTAGTAGGAAAATCTTTCCAAATACAATCTCATTTGAATTAGCTTCTCATAGAATCTTGGAAATAGTTATTTGTCAGTGCCTAGGGGAAGTAATAACTTATGATGTGTTGATGGTGAAGAATACTTATATTGTAATACTCTAGATGCTTCTGTAACTTATCATTAACACATAAGATGAAACAGTGATACACACTGCAGGAGCAAACTGGGGATCAGTGCCACATTTATGAAATGTCCCTTGTGTGACCAGGTCCCACCCTACTTTGCACAACAAATAGATGAAAAATTCTTTTTTAGATAGAGGTTAAGTGCAAAGCATTACCTAAAATTGCAACTGTTCCTTTTGTTAAATATGTTGGGATAAATCTCTTATAACTAGCCATACCATTTGTTCTAATCATCAGGTTATTGCAGAGAATCAACACTGTTAGGAGAAATGGCTCTTCCCTATTCCTGGCTGTTTCCTTCGAGGTAGAGAATGCTCCACCAGCTCCCCTGCTAACCTCTCTCCATTCCTAGGGAGCAGAGACAGGTTGATCGTTTTGAAAGAAGAAAACAGGTGTGTGGGGATTAGCACCTTTGCTCTAGAGACCATGTCTCTTATGAAGAGCACCCTAAATTCTGCTCTGCTTCTCCAGCAGAGGTGGGTCAGTGGGGTACCATCTGGGGTTGGGGGAGCCTACTTAATGCTGTAGTTTAGTATTAGGAAGTCCCCTTTTTTGCAGATATATGCCATATTGTCCAGTACACAGTCTTCCAGAATAGTAGTATTTTGGTCACCATAAGCTTTATTTGTCTTATTTCTTAATTTAATCAGAATTGGGGCAGAGAAGATGGGCACTTCTTATTGGATCTTCTAAAGAACTTGAGAACATCAGTGGTGAGAAGAATTACTCTATAAAAAGGCAAAATACAACCAACCACCCAGACACTAACCAGCATTTTCATGTGCTCCAACTTTTACGTTCATGCAAACTACCTAGATGGCTTGAAGGCACAGTGAAGAGATTCCCAGAAATGAGACAAAGGTAAGGTTAACAAACTAACACAGCTTTATCAATCAACCTCAAAGCTGAGGTGATTTTCAAACCAAGTAGAATATAATAATAAATAAGATGATGTTATAGGAACTTAAATTCTCTAAATGGATCACTACATTGTCATGCTTTCACCTTACAAATTACACAGAAAGTTAAATCACTGAGTATAATTAAGTCAAAAGCACAAATGAGAGCTCAATAAGAAAAGTGTCACAAAAAAAAAAAAACAAACAAACAGGAAATGCTATAAGGTTCAAACGAAGAAAATGACATTATTTTAAGAGAACCAATAAAGGCATTATTAAATCAAAGATGGAAAGGTGGGCAGGTCTATTATAACTGGCACCAAGACTGCAGTTAGGGAGGACAAGAGTAACTGTGTAGATTTGGAAAGCAAGATGTAGATCAAAGACCAGCAGTGGTGCAATGGAATGTGAGATACAGGATGTGGATGACAGGAATGGAAGCAGAAAGTTAGATTGGGGTCAGATTGTGGAAGTGATCAAATATCTGGCTAATTATTATACTTAATTTTGAACACAATGAATATTTAGGTTTCCAAGCAGAGGAGAGGCACTCTCTGAATTTTGCTTTAGAAGATAAATCTATGCAAAGTCATTCATGTTGTTAAGAATGGACTTTAAAATGCTATTGAAATATCACAGTCAAGAGCACTCTAATATGGTACTATAATTATGTTACTATTGATATCACAATTGGAGAAATAAAGTGTACATAGGACTTCTTAGCACTATTTTTGCAACTTCTTGTAAATTTAGAATTAACAATTAAACTATCTTACTCCCCAATTAAAAAAAAAAAAAAAAAAGAGCACTCTAGGTCTGAACTGGTAATAATGGCAGAGTGAAAAAGCAGGGGTAGGGGGACGCGATGCAAAGATGTCTAAGGGATGAAATCTATAAAATGTGTAACCGATGGCCTGCTGACTATAAGGGAAAAAGGTCAGAGAGGGCTTTAGTGTTCGAAACACAGGAAAATGACAGTAACAAAAAAGGTGAACATGCAGAAACTGACTGCTGGGATGGAGGATACTGTGGAGGGAAAGAATCATACATTGAATCTAGAGTTCCAGTAATATATCAGAATGGAGGGGTCCTAAGAGAGAAGGACTATTGAGTGATGTTGGACCTAGAGATATAAACTTGCCTGCCTCAACCTAGAGCTAATCAGTAAATTCTTACCAGTTACTAAAGTCAACAAAAGAGAGAACTAAAGAAGGGAATGGAGAGAAAGGCTAAGAACACACACCAGAATGTCTGACCTCCAGAAGCAACTATCTCACCAGGTTCGCTTACTAATTGTAGGAAACTGGAAGTTAAAGAGCTACTGAAAAAGACCAAAAGAAGCTGTGATACAGCAGATAATGTATCTCAAACATAAAAATTTCAAGGTGAGTCCACTTAACAGTATCAACTTGTACAGAGGTGAAAGAGAATGAAGGTGGGAAAGAGGGTCTGCTGTGTAGATGGTCAATGTAAATTGATGAAAGTATTTTCAGAAGCATGGTGAGAATGTTAAAGTGGTTTTGAGTGTTAGCTAAGACAGACAGTTGTGGAACTCAGGAGAACGCAGGATAATTCCCAGTGCTCAAGGGAACAGGACACCCTTGAGACATTATACCAAGCAAGTGTCAAATGAGATTGAAAAGAAGGAAGGGAGAGTGGAAGGGAAAGGAAAGGAGAGAAATTTCAAATAAAAGCTTTATAGAGTCATCTTGAAAAATTAAATCAGATGTAGCTTCTAAGTAATCAATTAAGTAATCAGTCATATATAACTGTTCAAAAAGATTAGCATAGTAAAATTTGCTTAGGCAGTGATTCATTTTCAGGTGAGGCTGGCATTGAGAAACTTTGCTGTTAATCTTTGCAAGAATTTGGTGATAAGTTCAAAAAGAGAAGTCAAAAAAGAATTCAAAATCTCTGCAAGAGGTGTTCTAAAAATGGGAGGAAAAATACAATTGCTGATGACATAAAAATAACCACCAACTTTAATCACTACAGCAGATGGAGCCTTTATAGACAAAAAGGGCACTGTCACTAATTATTGAAAAAAAAAAAAAAAAAAAAAGTCCCAGAGGAGCACAGAAGGATGTCCCTCATTGCAGCCATGAGCACAGCATTCTGCCAGCAGTCCTACAGCAGCATGTAGCAATATTTTTGTCAAATAATGTGAGGGTGTCTGACAGTTATTTTCTAGCTCAGGCTGTGTCCTTGACGATGAGAGTGTTCTGATGGAGCATAAATAGAAACTGAGGGATTTTTCCCACCCACTAGAGAAGAACACTAAGACATCCATCTAACAAGCAGGTGAGGATGACTCAACACCACACAGCAGGCAACTAGAATAGAGATCAGAACAGAAGCCAGCATTGAAACAAGAAATCTAAATCAACCTCAACCAGCCAGTGGCTAACTTATAACACTAAATCTATAAAACTAGGTGACAGGGGATGGGCATTGCTGAGATCACTCACTCCAGCTCTAACACTCTATGAGTTTGTAAATTCTCAACATTTCTTGCTTTTTGCCTAATTAAAGTCTAAAAGAGCCCTGGTGGTGTGGCTCAGTGGATTGAGTATGAGCCTGCAACCAAAGGGTCGCAGGTTCAATTCCCAGTCAGGGCACATGCCTGGGTTGCAGGCCAGGTTCCCAGTTGGGGGTGCACAAGAGGCAACCACACATTCATGTTTCTCTCCTTCTCCCTTTCTTCCCCTCTCTCTAAAAAATTAAATAAGCAAGATCTTTAAAAAAAAAAAAAAAAGTCTAATAAATATCTAAAACTAGAAATAAAGTGATTTGTTTGAAAATTCAGATAAGAATTATGAACATATCTAGTTTTTAATTAAGCTAAAAACCTGTGTTTATGATAGACATAAACACAGTAAGGGTGAGAGCTCAGAAGACAGACAGCCAAGGTTTAGTGAATGTCCTTGGAGGTGACCTAGAGCTAGCTGTGTATTCTCTCCTGCCTCCCCGTTCTTCATATGCTAAATGAGGGTAATAATAAAACCATGGTACAGGAGTGTTGTTAGGATTGCATTGTAATTTACATGCACTACTTACTCAATTGCCTAACACATGGCATGAACTCAAGGTGAATTTTATTATTATTATTATTATCTCTGTATTAATAAACCAGATTTGAGCCCTGCTGGCAACTCATCAGAAACAACTAGGCATGGAAAGTCTTAACTAAATGATGTCATATAATCTGAATATGTTCTAGGCAGTTGTGGCCCAAATATGAATCTAGGTGTAGCAGGAAAGAAGGGTGGAGCACCAAGAGGAATAGAAGATAGGCATGTAGACTCTAACCCTAAGATTGTAAAATCAGGGAAGAAGCCTGCATCCGCATCAGGACAACAAGAAATCAACAAGAAATCAGAGGCGCTGCCTAGTACTGCCCCTGGCTCATGGTTTAGCCTCTTTAACCCTAAGAGACAGAAGAGCCCTGTGATGGAGCAGGAAAGCTGCAGGAGGTAATGTTACAGATTTTTTAAGACCCAGAAGATGAAGAGAGCACACCTGAGGACCTAGCAGTGGCATATGCTGGCAGCAGCAAAACAAGGACACTTCGTTGTCTTTCTGACAATGTGGAAAGATTTATCAACGAAGATGTTCATGTTGGAGTGATGCAAATAGTAAACTAAGGGCAGCATTCTATCAGCATCCCACATGTTCAACCAAACATCATGGTGCATGAAGGTGGTAAATTCATGCAGCCATTAAATTATACTTACAAATGATATTTAGTGACTTGAATGGTGTGGACTTATGATAAATACTAACTACATGGTGTAAATTCATGTTTTATAGGTATGTATTTCCAAGAAAATGTCAAAATATTAGCAGCAGTGGTGTCTAGATAGCAGGATTGCAAGAGAATTTTTCCTCTTTGAACTTTGCTGTATTTTCTAAGTTCTACATTATGTTCTTGTTTTAGCTTAGTAATTCAAGCAATATTTTTTAAGAAAACAAAGAGATTAGTGTGATTGGGACTAAGTCACTGAAAACACTTGGCCATGAAGAGGAAACAGCTGAAATAGGGAATCGCCTCCTCTCTCCACTCTAGTTCCCCTGACCTTTCCCCTCCTGGCCACTATTTATACCATATGGCCACAACAGTTCTTTTTCTGGATCAACTAGGAGAGTAACATTGGCAGAGAAGGGGGAGTAGTAAAGTCTGCAGCAGAAACACTGAAATCCACATTTAGTCACTTATAATATTACTACTCTCAACTGTAATTCTGTAAACAAGTAAAAATAATTATTTTTCTTTTGCCATGATGGAAGTGAACATTTCCTCCCATTCAAAAAAAAAAAGGGGGGGGGGGTCCTGTTGGTGGCACAGTGGAAAAGGCGCTGGCCCGCATGCAAACCCAAAGGTTGCTGGTTTGATTCCCAGTCAGGGCACATAACCAGGTTGTAAGCCAGGTCTCCAGCTAGGTTTATAGCTGGAAGCAGATGAAAGGCAGCCATACATTGAAGTCTCTTTTCCCTCTCTGCCTCTCTCCCCTCCCCTCTCTCTAGAAATAATAAATAAATTTTTTTTAAAAAAAGGACAAAGTCTTCTACACTTTTCCTCTATATGAGGACTCCGTATGCTCAATAAACTACAGAATTTTCCCTTTTCTTTCCTCACCTCCTTCCTTCCTTCTTTTCGTCTTTCCTTCCTTCCTGCCTTCCTTCCCTTTCCTTCCTTCTGTAATAATGGAGCAAATCTTTTCTGTGCTCCCAGGCCTTCCCTGATCAGTCCTCTAAATTAGGCAATTCTAGGGCTAGCAGATAGCCATCATCCTGGGACTAAGGTACAATAAATTCTGTGTGATCCAGCAAGAACTGATCGTTAAAAAGGGTATAGATCAATTTGCATCAAGGATCACAAAGATTTGAAAAACAATGGAACAGTTGTTATAAACAACAATAAATTATTTTTAAAATAATTTAAAAATAAAGACTTGACGTTAGGGAGATTTATCTGATGGACTAGACAAGGTCAAATGACAAAGGAGGGTAATGAAGCTCTAGAAACAAAATTACATTGAGACAGGAGAGTTATGGACAGGTGTCCAGGGTCCATCAAAGGGGGCTGACTTTGGCCTGTCCTCTATTTCTATCCACTGGGCATAGTACTTGGACCCTAGAAGACAACAGTGGTCCTGGGACTACTAAATAAAGGAGAGTCTAAGTACAACATACCTTTGGTAGATGTCACTGAGGGGTAGGAAAAAAGTCCCTTGTAGAATCACAGGAAGGACCTGGACCTAGAGGACAAAGCAGGGACTTCTATAGGCTGGGGTTTGGGGGTCCCCATTCATTACTAACAGGGTGTGGAAGTGAAGAAGAAATAACAGTAGCACTGTTCAAATATGAGTGTTTTTTTCTTGGAGGTAGAAGTCAATCAGGCTATCATTTTAGACTATAAACTGCTAGAGTTCTTATGCGGATTATGAAGAGAAGGAATTCGCAAGAAGGAGGTACTAGACTTTCTGATATATAGATCTATAATTAGTTTTAATTAAATTTTCTTGGGGGTAGATTTATACCATTATTATAGAGTGATTCATAACTGTTACATTATGAACATAGCTAAATATGATCAAATCCCTACCTTTGAAGCTTCCAGCTTCCTCTCTCTTTGATCCCCAAATTTCCATATATCTCAATGGCTTTTTAGATAACTCTTCAATCCAAAATCAAATTGATTTCATGAATGAGAGAGAGAGGAATACAGAGGAGCCACTGTTACTGCCCAGTTTCATCAATCTTGGCATTCTCACATACAGACTTATCAGTCAGCGACTGTGAAAGTAACCCATTGCTCCCCATATCTTTCCCCAATACCCTCTCTATGATGCATTCAGCCAGAGGCTCAAAGTTCCAAGAGACTGTGGACTGTGTCTTTTGTTCTCCACTGACCATCTAGCACAATGCTTGGCACATAGTCAGAGCTCCACATTAATTCATAAAATGAATTAGTTCATTTCAATCACTATATCAGATGTGGAGCAAGTATAAAGAAGAACAAAATGGAATCACAATCTAGAGAAAGACTAAATAATGCATTTGTTAACACTAAGATTCTTAGAAGACCTGCAGGTATGAGAAGGGGGTAAGTACTGATAGAAAAGAAGAACAAAATCAAAGTAGAATCAGAGTAAACTTACGAACTCAGTTCTATTCCCCATAGATAATGCTGCAAGCACCACCATCTCCACACCCATTCTGGGTTATACATTGGGCTGTAGAATCAGGACCTGCAATTAATTGATTGAAGTTGGACAAAACTCTCTCTTGAGATCCTTCGTCTACCTCTGGATACACCGGAGAAATTATGGAAAAGATGAAGCATTTCTAGCTTCCACATTTGGATATTTATATCTCAGATCTCAAAAACATATAGGAGAATTAAGTCTGTTTAAAAGCATCAATATAAATGACAGCCCATGATACCTTCTATCCTATTTGACAAGCTATATTTAATAGTTGGTCATTTACAATATTGCTGCTCTCAACTGTAATTCTATAAACAAGTAAAAATAATTAGTTTTCTTTTGCCAAAGTGCTTAATTCAAAGGAGATGTCATGGTTTTCGTTTATTCTCTTATCAACGTGCATTGTGTAACCTTGTGCATAAATTCAATTTATATTGATTTTCCAGAGACAGCCTAGTGTGAGCTATAATAGCAACTTGTCACACAGTGGCACAAATTGGAATGGCTCATAAACTGAAACGACTGGATGTTGGTTAGGTTTAAATAGAGTGACAGTTGCACATGGTCCGAATTACCTTTAATTGCTGCTGCTCCTTTCCCTATGTCCAGTTCCTCTGCGAATGCCATTCAGGCAGCCTTCTTTGAAGTCAAAGTCCCTCTATCAGCTCCCTTCCCATCAGGGATAATCTGATCCTTTATATCTCAATGCACCAGGACAGATACTAATGCAAATGTTATTAACCTACGTGAATATATGGGCAGTGAGAAGTTTAAAATATAAAACAATATGACATTCTTATTACTAGACACTTAATCAATATTTATTAAACATAAGGCACTTTCCTGTGGTAGAGGATGATCAGATCTAAACACTCAAGGATTTAGAGTTTAATAGGTATGCCTTCAAAGTCAGCTTTCCTAACCAGATTCAAGAACCCATATACAGTTTATGAATGAGCTTTCAGAGTCCTTTAAACCTCTTAAAGTAAACACAACATGTTATAAGTTTGGTATATGCACTTGGCAGGGTCATGTGTTTGACAGGTATAAAATTTTCAAAATAACTGGTGGCCTAAGTAAGGTTAAGAACCACTGATTTGGGCTGATAAAAAGTATTCCATCTTGCCTGCCCTGGCTGGTGGCTCAGTGGATATGGTGCCAACCTGCGAACCAACCCAAAGATCACTGGTTCGATTCCCAGTCAGGGCACATAACGAGGTTGCAAGCCAGATCTCCAGCCAGATCTGTAGCTGGAAGCAGGTGAAAGGCAACCATACATTGATGCTTCTCTCACTTTCTTTCTTCCACCCTGCCCTTCTCTCTGAAAATAATAAATAAAATCTTAAAAAAAAAATAGTATTCCATCTCTCAAAACATTGCCAGTTGCTCAAAACATTTTTTGAACTTTCTTCCTTGAAATGTTCAAAGCCCAATGCAAGTTTTGTGGATAATTTCAAGGATGACAAGTCTTTCCTGGAGGAGGGTTGGGTTCTGATCTTTAAAGTCATTCAGACCCTGGCTGGTAGCACAGTGGGTAAGGTGCCGGCCTGTGAAGCCAAAGGTCGCAGGTTCGATTCTCCAGCCAGGGCACATAACCAGGTTGCAAGCCAGGTCTCCAGTCAGATCTGTGGCTGAGGCAGGTGAAATGCAACCATACACTGATGTCTCTCTCCCTCTGCATCTCTCCCTTCCCCTCTTCCTAAAAATAATGAAATAAAATCTTTAAAAAAAAAAATTAAAAATTAAAAAAAATAAAGTCATTCAGGGTCATGGTAGGATAACAGGATAGGTAGATGCTTAAATGGCAAAGTTTATTTTTGGTTGAAATGAATGTAAATACTTTCTAGTTCCATCCACGTTGTTGCAAAGGGTAGGAGTTCCTTCTTTCTTTCTGCTGTGTAGTATTCCATTTTTTAAATGTACCAAAGTTTTTTGATCCATTGCAACAATATGGATGGAACTAGAAAGTATTATGCTTAGTGAAATAAGCCAGTCAGTGAGGGACAAATATCATATGATCTCATCCATTACAGAACAATAATGAACAAAACTAACAACAAGCAAAACAGAACCAGATATATAAATACAGTGAATAGGCCTTCTGTGGGCAGGGGGAAAAAGGTTGGGGGGAGTAGGGAGGAAGAGGCAAAGAAGGGGGACAGTTTAGATAAGAACCTAGTATGGAAGAACCATGGACATGGACAACATGTGGGATTGACTTTGGGAGGGAGTGGGTGGGTGGGGAAAAGGACAGAGGGGAGCAAAAAGGGGATGGATGTAATATAACAAGAATAAAATTAAATTAAAAAAAGAAATGTGTAAATATAAGCAATGTGACTAATTTTCTTAGAGGATATAAAGTAGATTAAAGGCAATGTGTTCATTGGAAAACACATGCAAAAGTGTCAATAAAAACATCAGTGCCTTGAGGATAATGTTCACCAAGAGGGAAAAAGATCACACTTCATTTTCACTCATTGAACAAATATTTATTGAGAGTCTGCCATGTACCAGGCACTGAAAATACAGACAAAAATCCCTGCCTTCATGGAGCTTCTGTTCTACCATTGTTGTATGATAATTCAATTCATCTAACATGTGTTGCTCAACTTTGAATACATATTAACATGACTAAAATTTAAAAATTAAAATATAAAAAAGGAAAGTTGGCTATAGAGAAAATAATATTTGTGTAGAAAATACTTATGGTAAAATATAATATAATGTTTAGCATGCTGGTAAATGTATTTGGTAAAAGTGAACAGAATCATTGTAACCAAAACAGAAATAAAGAAGTAAACTGTAAAGATATTGTGCGTTTGACAATTCTAAGAACAGATATCATTTTAACTATATTCAGTCACCTAATGTAAATAAAACTAGGGAAAGGTTTTTGGGGATTTGGAAGCATAGGATAAGATAACATGGAGACAACGAGAAATAACACTGTCAACAGGCTGAGGGCTGAGTTTCCTCCCTTCTCTATAAAGTGTAAGTGTATGGCACAACCAGGACCACAGATCCATGCAAACAGTTCTGACTTCAGGTCTAAGTAACTTTCCTAACTTAAATGAGCAAATTAGTCTTCATCCTTTTCCAATTTGAACTCTTCAGGTTATTCTTAACAGGCTTGTGCTACAGATCAAAGAGTCCAGAAACACCTTTTTCTCTGACGTGATCCATTGCCCACACATACACACAAATAATGAAAAAATACATGTGGTTTAAAAAGTACATGTGAATTGATCAACGGTTAATGTACTGTAATGGGAGATGTGAACTGTTGATCCCTGGGGTTTGCTAGGAAGAGGAGGGGGATGATCTTCTGTTCCCTGTGCCCCATTAGGATCGCCCACCAACCCTCTACCCTGTTCCTCAAAAACTCAAATGGGTGCAAACTGGGGATAAGAGAATGAAGAATATCAGTATTATAGCTTGAGTGATAAGAAACTCATCTAAAGCCTTTCAACTGAAGCCGCCATTACAAAGATTTCTCAGCAAAGCATAGGGGACCAGAAATTTTGAGAAGACACTCTCTCTCTCTCTCTCTCTCTCTCTCTCTCTCTCTCTCTCTCTCCCTCTCTCAAAAACCAACCTTTTTCATATGCAAATGTTGGAGCAAATGCTATTTTGGATGTAGAAACTGGGACAATAAGGGACTGCACCGTGTGGGATAATAATATAAAGGAGTTACTTTTCTGGGGCACAGAAACTATTAGTTGTATCACTGTTTTGTTTTTGTTTAGATGAGTAGATTATCAGTGAGATGGAAGCCAAGGCACTCATCTGGGGGTAATAAGTGACCAGCTGATCCGAAAGAGCTGGCTGGTGCCTGGGAAGACAGACTTCCCTGCGAAAGGGCATAATGAGGACTCTACCACTGTTGATATACCAAAATCAGTCTTTACATTTACACCATAGGTTGTCCTATACCCTATGTCATTTGCAGGCCTAAAGCATAGTTTAATACGTGCAGATTGAACCGAAATGTAAACATTTTCCTGGACTGGGTAAAGACTTTTTTTCTCAGGGTGGAGACTCAGTGGCAACTCAAAGATTAAATCTTTGTCCACAGGCCCCTCTGATTCAAACAGTCTGCTCTGCCACTTGGATTTAGAAACAGAATAATGTCTTATCTGTCTAGTCATGAATTTTTCCCTGCTAATTCCAATGCTTGCTTCACCCACATATGAAAAGAGGTTTTCCAACCTTAAAAACCAACTGTTTACATTTATGAAATGGTTACAAGTAATTCAAGGTATATGCAGAAACTTCCATTTGAAAGATAAAGATAGAATTCAAAACACTAATGTCACAAAGGATTTTAAAAGCTGTTTGAGAAAATAAAATTTCTTTTAGTGAACTATTTCAAAGAATCTAATTTATCTTATGATTTTAAAAAGATTTTCAAAAATCATTCTTATTAAACTGTGAAGATGCTAAGTAGCTCAAGCAAACTGATCTTAGAAAAATCAAAATGCCTCTTTTCCTAAATTATACTACCTGACAAAGGGACCAGGCACCCGTTCACTTAGGTAGAACACAATACTCTTGAACACGGTCTCATTAAATATGATAGTGACGAAAGTTAAAGAATTGGGCTTTGTTTCGATTTGTGGAAGAAAAAGTTAAGACATCAGAATGATGGTATTTGAGTACATAAAGGAGCCATTGAAGCAGAATTAAACACTTGCTCAACCACTCTTGGTGGTAGGAAAATTAGAAAAGACGGGATTCTTGTTCCAAGAGGTCAGATAACCAGATAACCATGGCTAGGCGTATAAATGGCCTGGCCTGGGCTGAGCTGCCCAATAAAAGAGTGTCGCTTGGGTTGAATAATCTTTAAGAAAAAGAGCTCACTGGCAGAAATATTTTTTAAAGGGGATGCTATTTCAGGCATTTTTAAATTTTCTGTAATGTCAGGGCTCCCCCTAAAAGGCCACCTCTCAGACTATTAATGTTCCCTTATCACTTAACCTCATCTTGCCTTTATCTAAAAAGGAACAAGCCAACCTCCATGAATTATATTTTTCGACTATGATAACAATTTTAAATGAAACAAATTTTTCTGCTGCCCCAGTATTCCTATTTTTTTTAATGATGACTCATCCTGATTTCTACTCAGCTAATTTGTATTTTTTTCTATTCTATATTCAATAACTCCCTCTTATATTCAATTGACCTCATGTCCTCAACACTCAATTCTTAGAAAAGTTCTTATTAAAACACCAGCAGAAGTAGTTACTAGTTGCTTAGTAACATTTTCTTATTTGGCAATAGAGAAAACAGATTTTTATTTTCATAATTTCATGGTATCCACTTTCCTTGACTTATAGTGTGTGTGTATATATATATATATATATATATATATAATACTTATTCTGAAAAGTGCTTGCCAACTAGTGCCAAGAGAGCTCTGATAAATATTTCATTCTTGTTATAAATGTAACTGGACTCTACAAAATCAAGTAAATTTCAGGAGACCTTAAAACTGGCAAGAATTAAATTACAAATGTCATAGTTTAAATATTTCATCAATACCTTATGAGTGTTCCAGAAAAGGTCAACCAGAAAATAGAGGTCTTTAATCCTTTAGTCTATAATTCAGTGGAAATAATTTACTGGTAGCATTTGTTTTTCCATTTTAGGCACTGATGTGCATTTGTCCTTGCAAAGCTACTGTTGGGTTTTAATCATTTATCCAGCTTTTCAAGGTAATGTTGAAATTTTGTTTCCCAAAGTGCAAGCTACTATTTTTACTTACTGTCCTTTGAGTAAGTCATGGCTTTTGCTCTAATTTATCAATTTAATGGAAGTGTTAAATAGACTAAATCTAGGTTTGACTCTTCAGAGTCACCAGACAACCCTCTTAACTCCTAAAACATTGATTTTAGTCAGCTTTGGGTGATACTACAGTGATCTGTCTGGTTCCAATGCCCTCCCAGCCCCATGCCTTCTCTATCCATTGTGGGAACCACTTAATCTCTCATGGATGCTCAGCCTTATCTCAGGCTTTGGACCAATAGCATCCTCATGAAAAGGGAACTTTAGTTCAATATAGAACACTAGATATCAAGGCAACCTTGCTATTAATCCAACTCTGACAACTGATACTTTAGCAAAGTTTTAACAAGTAGGCTTCTGCCTTGTTCCTGAAACCAAGTCCCATTGATCCTCTAGGTATGGTAACTGGGTCCTTTGCTCACTTACCTCTGTGCGCATTTGTCTGGTACTGATAAAACCATTACATCTGCTCTCTGTATACCACAAAGTACCTTCCTGAATGCTGTTTTTCACCTGATGTCCGTAGCGATGCCCTAATGCCACTTCCCATCCCACCCTCTATCTCCTCTGCTCAAATATGTGTCTAGTTCCAACTTCAAGATTTCATCTGTTGCAATGGAATAATAAACACTGTCAGGCCTAACTCAGTCTCATGGTATAAATTCGCCAATGGAATATGTAATTGATCACAACTTTTTTGACAGATTTATAAACTTATATAGGTTGGATAATCAATAGTCTTAACAAAGTCATGAAATGTTAATATTACCATTTCTCTCTCTGATACAACATCATTATCATAACATATGATGGAAACCCATATAGTCTTTAAAAAGCATTATATTATCATATTCTTAATGAAGTGAGAAAATCTAGAAACAAAATTATACTCTGGTTAGTCAAAAGTGATGGAATTACAAGTGATTTTAATATTCTTTTTTCACAGCTTTCTCTCTATGTGTACTTCTATCTCTATCTCTTTCATTCAGTTGTGTAGTTTCTAAATGTTCTATATGAAGCATGCATTGCTTTTAAAATATAACCTGAAAAAAAGGGAATTACTGAGAGTATAAAATAAATGTAAAGCCTGAGAGTATCTTTAAGTGTAATAGAGGATCTAATGGATTTCTCTTCATAATGCCTTAATAAATTAACAGGGATGATTTCCCACAAGTGTTGTGCTCTGTGCTCCAGCTTATTAATCTACCCCTGTGTGGTGCTCTGCCCTTATCATCAGTCCCATCAGACCACTAAAACCTTAAGGAAAAAGCAAACAAGTAAACAAATATAACAAAAACAATGTACCTAATTACTCTATTCAAATGTAATCTGTTGAGGCAAAATCTAGCTGTCTGATCCCACCAGTAGATTTTTACTGCAGTTAGAAAAATAAGACACTTTAAGAATGGATTGAGAACACTGTGGGTGGACTCTAAATTTCAAAATGAAAACCCGCCTTCTATTCTTACCCAATCAGTTCAACAAGACAGGATTAATATAAACACACTGAATGCTACCAATTTTAACCAGCTTTATATTAATATACATGTGAGAATGAAATGAGTATATACGAAGCCTATGACAAACCTCTTCAGAGATAAGAAGAGTAGTTTGTACAAGGTTATAGAACTATCTAGTGCCAAATCCAGCTCTGACTGCCCCTGCATCTCATTTTATTTCTAATACACCACTTAGGACTAATGATACAATTAAAGAAAATGCAAGTAAAGTATCTTGCCCTTAAAAAAATTAAAATATGAAGAAAATACACCTGAAATGAATTTCCAAGGTCTTTGTTAATTGAATTGGTCTTGTAAGAAAACAAAATACAATTTCTCAATATGATTCCAATCTGCCAAGTTCACAATGTGGCAAATTCTTGTTTTTACAAAATGATCAAGAAATGAGGCTGCTTAGTATTGCTACTTAAAAATACATATGTTTTATACTGCACACAATAAAAGCTCATAACATATACTGTTAGTCCAGAGGCAGTTCAGAGTCTTTCACAAATTGTGAACATAAATTGTTACAATGGTCTAGACAAAGAACCAATCAGTAAAGATATTCCGTAAACTACACTCTTGATAATACTTTTCCTTTGTCTCTTATAAAGCTTATTGCTATTAGGGTGTCTTCAGTTGGAGCTAAGGGAAATATTTTAGGTTTCCTAATTAAACATATTCAGGAGCAGACTTCAAGCAAAATCATCATAATTATCAGCTATTCTCATGTGGTTAAATTAGAATTTGTATTGCATTCTTAATAGTCTGAAAGATTCTTGTGTGAGGGCAAGGGCTTCATTCTCAAGATCTTTTGGATCTTGCCATAATGTTTGGTTATCTACATGTCACTTACATAGATGTCCGTTGACTGACAGCTTCTCTATGCCAAGCAGAAGATTAACTGCTGTCTTCTTTGGCTGGAGTAAGAATCTGGAAGTTCTCAAACCAGTCAGGTTACTTTTCCAACTACTTCTAAGGTCACTTTTGTCTTAAAGCCAATCCTACTTTCTGTAGATCTCCTCAGACACTGTGGTTCTATTGCAAATGCTAACAAATCAATTCAGGAATTGAATTTCAAGAAAAGTGTTATGTAAGAGAAGCAGTCTGTTCGAATACAACTAACCACTGTGCTGGGCATTGTGAAGTAAGTTATTCAACACCAACATCACACGGTGCTCTCACCCATAGAAAACCTTTTAGGGGACAGTCTATTAGGGCAAGAAGATCAAGTCACTCCTGGAATTCTGACTATTTTCCTGCCTCCTAGATATCTAAAATGGATTACAGATTAGATGAAAACAGCCTCCCATCCCACAGCCAGATCTACACTAGGTCTAGAGATGTGGGGTTCAAGTAAGGTCTACTATTACTAATCACTACTCGGGTAGGGTCTATTATTAATCATTGTTAATCATAATATATCTTGAAAGTCCAGCTTGACAATGAAAATACACAGAAGGGTATAAAAGCATTACAGCTGTATTACTAAATGAAAAATAACACCACTAACAGAAAATGAAAAGTCATAAGGACTCAAGTTCATTAGATCAAGATGAGAAAGTACTTCCAAAATTATCTAGTAGCTATATGAACACATCTGTAAGTAATAATAAAGGATTTTGTTTTGACTTGTTAAGTTACATATGCCAATAAGCAAACAGTAGAGTTTAGGAGAAAAGTCAGTTATAAAGTATGTGTGTGTGTGTGTGAGAGAGAGAGAGAGAGAGAGAGAAATATATTTCATAGTCACCTTCATAGAGATGACAGGTGACACCATGGGAATAGATAAGAACAATAAGACAGAAAGTATGGACAAAGAAAATGAAGGCCAAGAGCAAAAAACCTGAGGGAATGCCCACGTTTAGAAGGAAAGAAGAAAGGCATACATAGAAGAATCTGTTGGGTGAGAGCAATTGCAATCACTGGTATCTTAAAAGCCATGGAAAACAAACATTTTTGAGAATGCAGTGCCAGGAAGCAATTTAAAATTGCAGTGAGAGGTTGAGGAAGATGTGGACTGAGAAATGATTGAAACTGGATGTTTTGGTCAAAGCATTTTGGATTGCAAAAAAAAAATACTTAAATGGAGGAGGATTTACTTAATAATCTGAGAGACAGTCATAAATAAAGAAAAAAACTAAAGTGGAGTTTGGTTTTATAGGAAGTTGAACTGGGAAGGAACTAGGACAAAAGCCACCTTCTCAGGGTCTCTAATTGTCCTTTGGGGTAGTTCCTTCTCTTTGTACACAGGCCAATACAGCTGCTTGACTCAAAAGCATTGAATTATGGGTCAAACATCTACCACAAACCAAAACTTCTTGGTCTTACGACAGGCTCATTAAAGAACCCAACAAGCTGATAAGTTGACAAGTTCACCAACCTTGGGTCATGTCACAATCCTAGTCCAATGAGCTGCAGTGATGCAGAATCACATAGTATAATCATAGTCACCCAGGCATTCAGCACAGGTCACTGACTGAGGCAGAATTCAAAAAGGATGTGTAGGAGGGTTTGTTTTCAGCCAACCTAGAAGCAGCTGTTATAATTTAATGAGTGTTGCAAAGCCTGTGGGTGCCAACACCATGCTGGGAACTATAAACTAAACCCTAATTTTGCTTCTTCTTGAATGTCAGCAGAGGAGGAAGCTTGAAGAAGTTGAAGACAACTGTACATTTACAAACTAGGATAACTGCCCAAACTGTGCCAAAACTGTGATAACTGCCATATAAAAGTGATGAGACCAGAGAAAGTAAAAATGGAGGAGGTAACACGTTTGCTGACCTCTGAAAAATAAATAAGATTTCAATAAGAGGAATGAGAAAGGGGAGAGATAGGGATGAGGCCTCTCTAGGAGACATTGTCTCTACCACCACGCTGAGAGCCCCTTGGGGAAAGGAATATTTCCCATTCACCTTTGCATCTTACAAATCAGCACCTCAATTAATGATATTTTCATATTAAGTATAAATACATAAGGGGAAAATTATGAGAAAGTTTGGGCCTGTTCATAAAATAAGAGTATCCCATACTTGAAGAGTAATGACAGGTATAAATGGGGAGGGTAAGTTTATGGCCATGTTATG
Organism: Noctilio leporinus; assembly: GCA_004026585.1. Taxonomy (NCBI): domain Eukaryota; kingdom Metazoa; phylum Chordata; class Mammalia; order Chiroptera; family Noctilionidae; genus Noctilio; species Noctilio leporinus. Next base: position 176,505 of record PVIW01001805.1, on the reverse strand, counting down.
AAGGGCCCTGAATGTAAACCAAGCATTAAACCTCAACATGGTGTTGCAAATATCACTGCCCTAGACATAAATTAAATTATAAGCCATTGATTCCACTGACCACTTCTCATTTGTAGTATGAGGCTGGCAAATTCTTCCACACTAGGACAGGTGTGAGAATCCAATTTTACAATGTATGTTAAAGGTGGTGCTAGGAACCCTTGTATCTCATACAACATGCATCAGAGAGCTTGGTGCAGCGAATATTTAATGCCTTTATCTGTAAACTGTAAAACCACGCAAATGTAAAAATACTCAATACCTATAAACAACCAACCCATGAAATTGAGTAGATACAGTTATTCAATTTTTGTTGAGTTATGTTTTCATTTTGGTGTGTATTTTCTAAGTGATACTATTCCAGACATGAGCATTAGAAATCTGTGACATGGGAAATAACAGATTAAGCCCTAGGAATACAAAGATGAACCAGCCACCATTACCTCCCACAAAGAAGATATCATCTAATAAGGGATAGGAAACATATATACAAGTGCATATACTACCATGGAATACGGACAGTAGAAATTTTAAGTGAAGTCCTGTGGTGTGATGGCTGTCTCCGAGATGGCCTCCAGGAATTCCTTTCCTCCCGGCAGGGCCATGTCAGTCTCCTGGAGGTGAATCAAGCCAGTCCCCCACTCCCTGGAATCTGGGCTGGCCTGTGATCTCAGTGACCAACAGGCTATGACGAAAGTGATGGTTTGCCAGTTCCAGACCTAGTGTCCTAGTGTTTAACGGAACTGGCAGCTTCCATCTTGGTCTCTAAGAGGCCTCGGCTTTCACATTAGAGGCTGTCGTGTTGCAAGAGAACAAGGTGCCACATGGAGATGGAGACAGGCCAAGAAGCATGGAGGGGCCAAATTTGTGAGTGAAGAAGTCACCTCAGAAACGGATCCTCCAGTCTCAGCCACTGGAGCCAGTGACACCACGTGAACAGTGAAGCAGAGACCTTCCTGCATTTCTGACCCACAAAACTATGAGCAAAGTGAAACTGGTATTTTAAGCTAAAAAATGAGGGTTAGATTTTTAGGGAGCAATAGAGAAGTAAAATATATGAGGCCACAGAAGACAAATTAATTCCCAAGTTGAAAATAGGGGAAGGACTTTTGGAAAGGGAGTTTTGAAAAATAAGTAACATTTGGATGCAAAAGAATAGCTAACAGGGATAATAATTTTTCTCAAGGAGCCTTGAATATAAAGTGAATCACAGAGTCATGGCTGGTGACACTCAGTGGATTGAGCGCTGGCCTGTGAACCCAAAAGTTGCCAGTTTAGTTCTGAGCCAGGGTGCATGCCTCGGTTGCAGGCCAGGTCCCCAACTGGGGGTGTGCAAGAGGCAACCAATCAATGTATCTCACACATCAACGTTTCTCTCCCTACTTCCTCTCTTCCCCTATCTCTAAAAAACAAATATAAAAACCTTTCTTTAAAAAAAATGAATCACAGAACTGAGAAAATTAAGTTGGTTTAAATATGGAATATATAAGAGGAAGTCTTGAGGAATTTTTAGTGGAAAGAAGATTGGTGCAAGATAAAAAAATGCACTGAAAGTCAGAAGTACATACTGTAGGCAAATGGGTAATTACAGAGTTTTAAGCAGTAACATGTCATAATATATTGACTTCTAGAATAGCACTGGATTTGTCTTGTAACCAAATTTTTGAAACAGCAGTTACTATGATGATTTTAAAACATAAATTATGTCATCCCCTATTCAAAGGGCTTAGAGAAAATTTTATTATACTTAGAATAAAATTCAAACTCATCAAGATAGCATCCAAAAGACCCTACATAATCTGGTTTCCATTGCTTCACATTTTACCTTCCACATCTCAATCCATCTACATATAGTCATCTTGCTGTTTCTAGCACACCAAGTTCAGGTCATCTCTGGGCCTTCCACTTGCTATGCCCTCTGCCTGCTCTGTTGAGTCTACACTAAAATATCACCTCTTCAGATAAGCCTTCCCTGGTGACCCCATTCAAAACAGTGCTTGCCCCATCCTGTTCCTCTTTATCTTATTAAGCTACTTTATTTTCCTTAATAATCTTGATTACCACCTGACATTGTAGTACATGTTTTTTATTTAGCTCCCATCTGAGATCAAAAGCAGCATAAGACAAAGATTTCTATTTTGTTCACTGTATCCCCAGTACCTAACATAGTACCCAATGCATAGTGGATGTTTAATAAATCTTTCATTAATGAAAGACTCTGAGCTATGCTTGAGGAGGAGTATGGAGAAAAGCACTAACATAGCAGTACTGAACTACTGTCCTTAGAAAGACCTGAAGAATTGGTCCTTGGCTGTCCTGTGGGAATTACCATTTTGAAAAGGTGCTCATCATTCTATAACTAATAAGGCTATCTTGCTTTGCCTAAACTCTTTATATAAATAACATTTATGTTGAACAAGTGCTTTCCTTTTGGATGTCTGAAATTCAAGTATGTGCCAGGCAGAGAGTGCCTACAAGATCAGTCTCTTATAAAAGCTGGGTACTGAATCTTGAACATATTGTCTTACTCCTTGCTGCATCTCACATGTGTTGTCACACTCCTTGCTGCATCTCACAAGTGTTGTCATGCTCCTTGCTGCATCTCACACATGCTGTCATACCCCTTGCTGCATCTCACACATGCTGTCATACTCCTTGCTGCATTTCACATGTGTTATAATCCTTGCTGCATTTCACATGTGTCATCATACAACTTGCTGCATTTCACGTGTTGTCACACAACTTGCTGGAGGAATCAAGTGTGTCCTATGTGCCTTCACTGGGAAAGGACTCTGGAAGCTTGTGCCTGGTTAACCCAGGGTTTTGTTCCATGTACTTATTTTTTGTTGTTGATTTTGCTTTGTCCTCTCACCATAATAAGTCACATCCTTTGAAGTACTAACATATGTTGTGGCCTGGGAATCCTTCTGGGAAATCATCAAAATGGGTTTGTCTTGGGTACCTCCCAACATAAAAGATTTTGCCAGCATCTCATAAGGTGAATTTGAAGACTTAAGGCTGGTTAGGAATGAGGCCACTGCAATGATCCAAGAGAAAGGCAGGGTTGTAGCAGTGAAAGCAAAAAGAAACAAATTTCCAATGGAAATTATGCAAACTTGTAAGACACCAAATTACAAGAGGTTAAGGATCGAAAGAAAACTAAGGAAGATGAAACACTAAATGCAAACTGCCCTTAAGCAATGGAGGAAACAAGATAATATGGTGGTTTTAGTGTAGTTTGATTATGATCACATTATGTTAGAATAAGTGGACATGAATATACTTGTACAAGTATGTAGAAAACATGAAGATTTAATAAGTATTTCCCAAAGGAAGCATTAAGAGATGAGCAAAAGGATACAGAAATGGGACCAGAAATATAAATGAAAGTTATTCTGTAAGCACAGTGAGGGCAGGTGCTTCTTTGAGTTTTGTTACCTGGCATATTCCAAGCACCTAGTATGCACTCAACAAATGGTAAGAAAAGAAGAGGGATCATATTAATAAAAAATTGAAAAAAAGAAATGGAGAGATATCAAATATGATTATCTCATGCCTCTTTTGTAAAGTATGAGGCTACTGGGCATGGAGGAGGATGGTCTTTGAAGAGAAGAGGTGATGTCCATGAACACCTTTCTGGGGAAACCATCAAGGAATCAATAAGAGAGTAACAAAAATAAAGCATTGTCTTCCTACCCAAATTTCCTCTTTAGATTAAAAAAGTCAATGAAATTTTAATATACTTTTAGAATATATATAACATGATACCTAATTGAACTCAATGGAATGAATGTCTTTTATAATAGTGATAATAAGAGAAAGAAAAAAAAAAAAAACCTTAGATGAATTCCTTTTCTCTAGACCTAAATCCTGATTTATTTTTTGATTTTTTTTTAAAGATTTTATTTCATTATTTTTTAGAAAGACGGAAAGGGAGAGAGGCAGAGAGGGAGAGAGAATCAATGCATGGTTGCATTTCACCTGCCTCCAGTCACAGACCTGACTGGAGACCTGGTTTGCAACCTGGTTATGTGCCCTGGCTGGGGAATCGAACCTGCGACCTTTGGGTTCGCAGGCCGGAGCCTTAACCACTGTGCTACCAGCCAGGGTGATTTTTTTTTTTCAATGACACTTCTTATCTTAAATCCATCTAGAGTGGCAGTACCACAAATGATCATTTGAACTAGGAGAGAAAAGATACTTTTACTTCAATACTGGTCTTAGTCTCTAGACCAAGGAGTAGAAATAGTCAACCTACTACAAAAGTTATAAAGGTAATTGCTAGCATTTGAAAGAACATACCAGAAATTAGGCTTCAAACAATTGTTTTAGTAGCTGCTTCAAAATCACTAAGTCTATATTCCTGTACTGAAAAGTAGGTTTATGGTTGTGGGTTTATTCTTTTATCATTAATTATATTATTTTCCATATGAACAACTGTAAACCTACTTTTGCCCATCCCCATATGATGATGGAAGATTTGATTTTGAGTGATAAACACACAATGCAATAAACAGATGGTGTATTTTAGAATTTTACACTTGAAACCATTATTACTTTATTTTATTTTAAAATTTATTTTATTGTATTTTTTCCTTTACCATTTATCCCCCTTAAAACACCCCTCTTACCCACAATTACCACAGCATTGTCCATGTCCATGAGTCCTTTTTCCTTTTTGCTTGATCATTCCACTCCCTTACCCCTCACCCCATTCTTCCCTCTCTAGTAATCATTATACTGTTGTCTGTGTCTATGAGTTTTTGTTTATTTGTCTTGCTTGTTCATTTGTTGTTTTCAGTTTTATATCCCACATGAGTGAAATCACATGGTTCTTGACTTCTGTCAAAAGTATTTCATTTAGCATGATATTCTCAACATCCATCTACATTGTCGAAAATGACATCATTTTCTTATGGCTGAGACACATGCCATTCTACATGTGTGTGTGTGTGTGTGTGTGTGTGTGTGTGTACACTGTATATGTGCCACATCTTCTCTATCCAATCACCTGTCAAAGGACACTTCAATTGTTTCCATGACTTAACCACTGTGAATAATGCTGCAATGAACATAGGGGTGCATATATCTTTGCAAATAAGTATCATCAAATTTTTTGATTAGATGCCCAAAACAGGGGTTGCTGGGTTATACAGTATAGTAACTCTATCCTTAATTTTTTAAGGAACCTTCTTACTGTTTTCCACAGTTGCTACACTAGTTTAAATTCCCACCAGCAGTGAATGAGAGTTCCTTTTTCTCCACAATCTCTCCAACACCTGTATTACTTGTCTTATGGATAACAGCCACTCTGCCAGGTTAAGCTATAATTTTGGTTTTGATTTACCTGAGAGCTAGCTGAAGTTGACCATCTCTTCATAAACATGTATGTTTTCTGTGAGAAGTATCTGTTTGGGCTTTAATTCCACATCTCCTTAGTTTCCACATGCAGTCCAGGGAATTTGTCTTCTCATCACTGTTGTCCTTGAACAGATTAATCTTTTCCTAAGTTGAATCTATCCTAACCCTCAATCTGATCCTAAATAAATGAACTTCCTGCCTTTAGGCCTTGCAGGGAGAAGCAGCACATTAGAGCTGCCAGAGTCAGAGTTTGTCTCTCCTGTGGTAGAAGCCCTTGTCCTGAGATCCCATCTCTGTACTGGCTGAAAGACATGCTTACCAAACAGACCAAACCCTAAATAGACTCTTGTTGCACATCTTTAAAGAGCATTTGTTTGGGCTTCTTGTAAAAGTCCCTACTTTTGCCACCAAAGGTTGCCTTCCAACTGATTGATTTTTTTATGATGTTATTTTCACAACCTGCCATGATTTGCTTTAATCAGTTTTATGTATATTGCAGGATACAGCAGGAAGAAAAGTACATTCTTTATACTTAGCCTGCATTACTCTACCTGGGGAATAGCTGTTTACAAGATACCCAATAATATTTTCTCCCAAGAAGTCTCCCCTTGAGTACTAAATTCTAGCTTGGTCCCGAAGAGTGGGCCAGATTTCTACTTTGGAAGACTGACAGCCAGTATAGCCATTCAGCCCTTGATTGAAAAATAGGTGAATCTTTTAACTCCCTATCAAGAATAAGAGAACAGTAATGAGGAAAGCTTCATCCTGTTCTTTTTGAAGTGCTCACATGTTGACAGCAAGCCTACACAAGCATGGGCTACCTTGATCTCAAACAGTGTCCTTACAGAGCCTGCCTTGACTAGAACCAGCACACACACAAAGCAGAATTGTTCATGCCAAAGAGGCCATGTGGCCACCCTGTTCTCAAGTGACTATGATTGCTACTAACCCATGAGGTGTTGTTTGGCTCACTGCCTCACTTTTACAAATGGGATGGGATAAGAAAACAAAATCAGTAGTAGTGGAACAGGATATGGGAGATGTTTGAGACAGCTGTTTGGAAGATTCCACTTGAGTGGCTATTTCCCTACCAAAAAAATGGTTGTGTACCAGAGGGGATGTTGGGTCAAGATCTCTTACCAACAGAAGGTTCAGTGGAGGCTGTGATACAAGCAAAGACTTCTGGAAATGTTAGAAAGAACTGAACAATAGTTATTGTTGAAACTAATTTTATAAATTTAAAAATGGAGTTTTTTGGAAAGTGGGTTCAAATGAAGTTTTCATCCTACTGAGAATTTATTTATCTAATAAATAATTCACGATAGTACTAGATAATATTAAGTAGTGATCTAAAAGTCTATTACCCCATAGCTCATGAAAGTCTTTTATTAATAAGTGATTGACATTTATAATATTTTTATGAAGATGAAACAAATTTTCAGTTCTTTGCTGTCAGTTTGGTTAAATTTTGGCCCCTTTTGCTGATAGAGTAGGCCATTCGTATGCTCCCTTCCTTAGGATAGCTCTGGTTGGCTAACTTCCTGCTTGTTTTGTTTTGTCTTATCCCATTTTTTTTTTTTTTAGTAATCCTTTTTTTTTTTTTTTTTAAGATTTTATTTCATTATCTTTAGAAAGAGGGGAAGGGAGAGAGGCAGAGAGGGAGAGAGACATCAATGTATGGTTGCTTTTCACCTGCCTCCAGCCACAGACCTGACTGGAGACGTGGCTTGCAACCTGATTATGTGCCCTGGCTGGGGAATCGAACCTGTGACCTTTGGGTTCGCAGGCCGGCACCTTATCCACTGTGCTACCAGCCAGGGCTTATCCCATTTTTGTGTGTGTGCGTGTGTTGTGTTTTCATTTTCAGAATGATTTTCTCTATTGGTGGGTCCTAAAGAAGGTAACATGTATCAAACAGGTCCAATTTTAGAAATGAGCTGCTAGGTCTCCACACAAAAGGAAAATCCAATTGATCCATTTCCTTAAAATCACTCTTACAACCACTCTCTTACATAAACCTGGAAAGGCAGTAAATACTTGGGAGAACTCTTAAGCCAATTGACTGGATTGTTTTGCTGGACTTGGTTAATGTAAGTCCAAATCATGAGAAAGCTATTCTGTTTTCTGTACAAAGATCTCAGTGATTTGGAAGTTATTTTTGAAAGGCTTTGAATATGAAATGTGATCATGAGATATGAATTGAATAATTCCTTTATGAGTACATGTAAAGCCTAAAGAAGAAACATAAAACCAAGAAATATGTGAACCAGGCCCTTTCATCATTGTTTCCCTTTTTAAAATAAATGTCTAAGAAATAACTAAAATCAGGTCTTGAGAAAATGTCATCTTACTGTTTCTGTATTTTCTTCCTCATTTACCTAAGGAAGCTTAGTTGTATAAATAATTTAAACACCCTCAAGTTTTACATGTAAAAAGAAAATATATAGAACTCTGCGTCCTTTTTCCTTTTTCCATCACCATTTATCCTCCCATACCCTGTTGAAATACAAACCTCATTTGGGAATTTGGGGAGGAAAAAAATATAGTCCAAAAATATGAACAAGAGCTTTGTAATTTTAAAAAGCACTCCAAATCAGAATGTTACTACAGTGTCTCAACCTTTGCATTGTACAACTAAGAACAATTAAGTCCCAGAATTGATATGAACTCCATTTATGAAAGATGCTACAGAGAAGTAAACATCTTTATCATTCATTAGTCTGAGTTTTTGCCCCTAAACTTCTGAAATAAATTATTTGCCTATTGCAGGATTTTAAAATCTACAGCTGAAACCTAAACTGCTGTATTCAGTACATTCCACAAGACGGTGCCCTCTGTCTAGGAAGGAGAGCCTCCTTTATAAACACACAGCTCAACTACACAAAGTGAATTTCAAATTGACTTTTTATAACTGAAACCTCTAAGACAGACCAAACTGTTAAAGCAATTCTGTTAAAGTGAAGTTTTAGATGTAAGACCATGAAAATGAATGCTGCCATGAAGAGCAGACCTCTTTAAATTGCTCACCTCTTTATGAATTGCTCTCTAAATGAGGGTTAAGGTGAGGTGACCTGATAAAGAGAAGTAATAGATCTACATCAAGACTGTTGAGAAACAGAAATCTCATACACAGTTTTAAATATTCTAATAATCCTAAAGAGACAATGAAGTTGATTTTAATATATTTTACTTAACCAATATATTCAGAAAGATTCAAAATGCTATCAATATAAAAATTATGAGTAAAATATTTTACCTGTTTTCTTTGTACTCATTGTGGTGTGCATTTTACACTTCCAACACATCTCAATCATACTAGCTTCACTTCAAGTACTCAACAGCTCAGTAACACGTGGCTCATGGTTACTGTATTGGACAGTGAACATTTAAAGAAACTAACTTATTTCACTTAGTACCAAGTTTAACTTCTGATTAACAGACTAAACTAAATCCGGGCCTTATTTAACAACATCTGTGTTACAGTCATTGCAAACTCTAAAATACATGGGACGTTATAACAGTCTAAAAGTTACAAGCTCTTACATAAGAAAGCTAGTACATGTCACACACAGAAAATTTTTTCAAGTGAATTTAACAAGTATGTCCACATTAGGGGTTTTAGAATTCTCTGTTAAATCAGTTCTGCTAGTTAAAACTTTCTGTATCCCAGATAGCAAAAGTATAAATGGCCTCTTTATCAATCTTTGTTCTTTCTCTCCGTAATACATTGTACTTCTACATGAAGAATGGGAGGTTGATAGGAAAAAAAAAAAAAAAAAGCATTCTTAACAAAAAAAGGAAAAGGGCTGCCTTCTCATTAGGCCAAAGGGTCCTGAAAGAAGGCTGGGTTTTATTTTCCTTGTCAAGCAGGAGCACAAGTTTAAAAGACAACCTTGTTTCTTTTACAAGATGTGTTTATGAGAGCAGTGAAACACAATCACTTTGAGAAAGTGCAGCAGCAAGAGGTCACACTGCTCTGTCTCAGTGGGAAAAAATGGCTAAAGACAAGCACTGTCCCCAGGTCTATGGGCAAGTCTTCAGGGACCCCCACACCCAGTTGCGAGGCACCACTAACTGAAACTGAGCAACAAAACTTTTTTCTTCAGGAATCGCACGCCCAGAAGGAGCTGGCACCCATCTGCAATTACTCATGCTTCCCAAGCTTCTGCAATGCCTCACCTGCTTAATTCTGCAACATCATTTTCAAATTGGAAGTAACTAACAGGCTGATTTTATTTCTGCACAGGAAAAATAAAAGGGGTAAAGAGTCAAGTTAGTGAGAAATTCAATTTTTCATTAAAAAGATAAAGGTGCTCTAACCATTTTGCATGGTGGTTATAGGTTGATTCAAGTACTAGTATGTACTAGAAAAAGTTGAGGAAATTAATAAAAAGGTGAAAGAAATAAAACACTAAGAAAGTAAACAATGCCTTAGAGTATTGACCACATTTCTAATTTATAGCAGCCTTCACCTCACCCTAACTATTTGATCCTCAAAAAATTGTAGAATTGAGGGCAGGTATAATGACTTCATTTTAGAAATGACGAAATGAAGGTTCAGAAAGCCTCCCACTGAAAGTTAATGAAATAAGGCATGAAAAAATGTTACTTGAAACATATTAGAGACATTCCAATGACTTGAAGCTTTAATTTATATTCCTGAGATAATAATCATTCTTCTATCTCGGTGAAAACAGATTTCCTTCCTAATGGCCTGTTACAGCTTTCATGTAATTTTTTCTAGCCAGCTGGACTCATCTCGCTCAAGTGAGGGAGCCTCTTGGAGGCTGAGCAGCAGCTTCTGTAGCAATGTGGCTATGTACCAGTGCGCTCTCAATTATTCAAGGTAACACAGAAAGGCCTGGGGATAGATTACCCCCAATGCAGCAGAGACAAATTAACAGTTAGCTGAGTTAGATAAACTTGAATAAATGCATGTTTTAAACTGTGCACACTGACGAAATCCACAGAAAGGCGTCCGAGCTCTCCTTAAAATACATCAAGTGGCCACAAGGTAACGACATAGAACCCAAACTCTCTATGGAGAGACCACCACCCACATGAGATTCAGAATGAGAACGAGGCAGGAACTGAATGTTTGCTGAATACAGTGATATACCTGCCTCATCTAAAAGCAAAGCTTTTTATTTACTGCTTTGGAATTGCACCAGGACAACTTGCAAAAGTTTGCTTCAGAGTGACGAGGCACTCCCACTGATGTCACCACTAGGGAACAACAGAATTGTACACTGAAATATATGGTGGTCACTAATCACTGCCCCAGACATTCTTCATTACTATTTCAGCATTCAGTTTCATTGAAATCAAATAAAACACAATTGTTTTGCTTATGAAATTTTAGGAAATACACATCAAATCTGCCTTATTTCTGAACCTGTTGTCACTTATTTACGACATTTTGAAATCATAGTAAAATCTGAGGCTATTACAGGAGTAGAATGATTTCAGCATATGCTCTGGATAAAACTATGTGTGAATCTAAACAACACCCATATTAAAGTAATATTAACATTATAGAGTGTTCAGACCCCTGATCTAGCAATGTCTGACAAACTTAGTTACAAGCCAGTGCGTGTAATCAGAATTTCTGATTAGCATTTATAATCCAACTCAAATGCATTTTGTTTGTTGAACAATCAAGTAGAAGCAGAGCTTCCCAGGAACTCCTTTCAATATTTTCAAACTACATATCATTTGTACACATTTATAAACTGATCAACCACTATATTTAAGACCCTGTGTCCCCATCTCTATTCAGGGATTTCAATTAGCGAGATCTTATCCAGGAGCAATAACCACTTTTACTTTTCTAAATAAAGTACTTATTTTACTTTAGTTCCCTAAATTACTAAAATTTCTCACTTTAAAATGATCTTATACCGTTCCACCAGACTTTAGAAGTTCTAAGACATACAAAGTTTTGTTTTCCTTTTAATTCTTATTGCGGTCTTTTAAAAGGAGAAAACTTCAATCAACATCTCCTTACATCTAGTGACTTGCTGAAAGCATGCGTTCAGGTGCATCCCATTGTTCCCACCCTATTTGATTCTATATTTTTAGCTATTACCAAATTAGTCCCTTCCTCTTTTTTATTGGAAATTATAAATTATTTCTGAAAACAATTTCATAAATTGTACACTTTTGTTATTTCACCTTCTATTTCCTCTTCTGAAGCCCTGGCTGGTAGCACAGTGGATAAGGCACTGGCCTGCGAACCCAAAGGTCGTAGGTTTGATTCCCCAGCCAGGTTGCAACCCAGGTCTCCAGTCAGGTCTGTGGCTGGGGGCAGGTGAAAAGCAACCATACATTGATGTCTCTCTCCCTCTCTGCCTGTCTCTCTTCCCCTCTTTCTAAAAATAATGAAATAAAATTTTAGAAAAAAAAAAATTAGTTGTTTGACATGAATCAAGCCCGGATATTAGCTGTCCATATTTTCAGCACCTTTCTGAAAATAATTATTGTTGAGAACATCAGTAACTGGAGAAATCTGAATCTTTTACCTTGTGTTAAAAAAATACAATAAAAATCATCCTGACTTCAGAGCACACTCTTCAAAGCCCTGGAATTCCTCTGGGGGCTGCAGGAAGCTCTCTGGTTTAGAAAACAGTTTTCAGAAAAGTTAAAGCAGTTTGTTAGGACTGTGATTTTTTTCTTTATTTTTGTTATTAACTTTCATTTCAAAAGTAAAATGTCTCCATTGTAGCATGTGAAACAATACAAAGATATATTGACATACAGTGCCTAGGATATGGTTTCAAAAACCTTTAGTATATCCCTTCACAACTTTGAAAATGGTCAGAAAAATAAAATATATACACACATACATATGTATGTGTGCCTGCACGTGTGCATTTTGCTTTTTTGTTTTACAAAAACAGAATCATAGCATTACTTTGCAATTCATACTTCTCACTTAGCATCATGGACATCACAATGAGTCAGTAGGTAAAGATATTCTTAATGACTACATAATATGTAGCATGGGTGCTCTACATTTTATTCACTCATGTTGATTTCAGCTATTTGCTACTACGGTCTGAGATATTGTGATTTATTTTGGAATTTCCTAAGTGATGTGGCCCATATAAAGGTGCCTTTTGTTATGTTAATGAGATACAACTTTTGAACTCCTCCCCACATAAAGATGGAAAATGGTTGCCAGAGGACCCAACCAAGTGATAAGAGGTTTGGAACTTTTCGGCCTCATCTCCCACCACCTCTGAAGGTTGAGCTCAATCATCGATGATGAATGATCTAATGGACCACATTATGTAACGAAGCCTCTATTAAAACCCAGAAGGACTGGGTTGTGAGTGCTTGTGAGAGTGGCACACCCTTTGTTCATGCCATGCCTCATGCATCTCTCCCGTCTGGCTACCCCTTTTATAATAAACGAGAAGTCTAGTAAGCAAAATGCTTCTCTGAGGTGTGTGAGCTGCTCTAATAAATTAACTGAAATTAAGGAAGGATTTGTGGGAACCTACATCTAGAGCCAGAGGATCAGAAGCCTTGTTTTGCGACTAGCTTCTAAAGGAAGTGGGGGCGGGGGCGCAGTCTTGTAGGACTGAACCCTTAACCTGTGGGTAGGTAGTATCAGAATTGAGTTGAATGGCAGGACACCAGCAAGGAATTGCTTGATGGTGTGTGGAAACATCCCTCCAAAACATACATTGGGATTAACTTTGGAACCCTAAATAAAGCCCCATAAATAATTATATATATGTTTAAACTAAGTCACTTTTATTTCTATAGTATAGATTCTTCCTATTAATGGGTCAAAGATTATGGCTGCTTTTTAATAAATGAATATTCCTTCAAGTTAAAAACAAAGTTCTTAAGGCAAATTGACAATAAACAGCAGGAAAAATTTGCACGCTCTTTAACTCGAAAATTCCAATTCTAGGAATTCTCCCTAAAGAAATAATTGAGTTAAATGAGCATGGATTTTTAAAATATGTGTGTATGTGGATATTTGAACCTTTTTACAAAATAAGAAAATAGAAAACATTCAAAAATTTAGTCCTGGCTGGTGGCACAGTGGATAAAACCAGCCTGCAAACTCAAAGATTGCTGGTTCCATTCCTAGCCAGGGCACACAACCAGGTTGCAAGCCAGGTCTCCAGCTAGGTCCATAGCTGGAGGGAGGTGAAAGGCAATCATACACTGATGTCCCTCTCCTTCTCTGCCTTTAGCCCTTCCCCTCTCTCTAAAAATAATAAAATCATTTTTTTAAAAACCATTCAAAAATTCAAGAAAAAATGTTTATTGAAAAGGAATGATGCTTATAAAATATGCTAAACAAGAAACAAAGTACAGCGCCCTGGCTGGTGGCACAGTGGATAAGGCGCCAGCCTGCAAACCCAGAGGTCGCTGGTTCAATTCCCAGCCAGGGCAACATAACCAGGTTGCAAGCCAGGTCTCCAGCCAGGTCAGTAGCTGGAGGCAGGTGAAAGGCAACCATCAATGTCTCTCCCCCTATCTTCCTCTCTCCCTTCCCCTCTCTCTGAAAAATAATAAATAAAATCTTTAAAAAAAAAAAAAAACTTTCTCATTAAAAAAAAAAAAAAAGAAACAAAGTACACAATTGAATTTCACTTTTATAAAATAATTTCAAAGACAAGAATAAGGAGGGAAAGGATATGCCAAAATGCTAACAAGTAAGATTAAGTATACTTTTTCATTTCACATTTATCCAAAAAAGAAACTAAATATAAATTTTTTTATGTATCTATATATTGGCACTACGCTAGGCATAGTGTTGAAAAATCAGCACCTTAATAAAAATTACTCTGGGTGTCTGTGAGGGCAGAAGATAACATGGGGCTCAGGAAAAGTAAGAAAAATGGTTTTAAGAGGTGGAAAGGGCTGGTCAAAGGCTCAAAAAAATTTTGAAATTATATAATTAATCTTTCTAATAAGCCTGTGAGATATTATCACATCCAATGTAATGCAAAAGGTCTATAGGCCTAAGGTTATTGAGCAATAAATGATAAAAGAGTAACGTTAAGATTCTTCCAAAGAAGACATACAGATGGCTGACAGACACATGAGGAGATACTCAACATCAGTAATCATCAGGGAAATGTAAATCAAAACCACAATGTGACATCCTCTCATGCTTGTCAAAATGCCCATTATTAAAAAGATAACAAATAACAAGTGTTGGTGAGGATGTGGAAGAAAGAGAATCTTTATACGCTGTAGAGTGCAGGCTGGTGCCAATCTATGGAAAACAGTATAAAGAATCCTCAAAAAAAATTAAAAATATCTACATCTGGGTATTTATTTTTTAAACGAAATCACTAATTTAAAAAGACACATACTCCCCTATGTTCACTGCAACATTATTCACAATAATGTTGTGAATATAAACAAGATATAAAAACAAACTAAATGCCCAACGAATGGGTAAAGATGATGTGCTACATAATACAGTGGAATACTATTCAGCCATACAAAAGAATAAATCTGACTATTTGTGACAACATGGATGGACCTACAGGGTACTATGCTAAGTGAAATTTCTGCTGGTAGAAATAGGGTTCTTCCATAGTCACAAGAAAAGCACTTTGGGGATTCACACATGGGGGATGAGGTGTAATGGTAAGATTTATTGGAGTATGTCTCATCCAGGACCACATGTTTCAACTACGCTCCGCTATAGGAGAAGTCCAGCTTGGTCTTCACCAAGCTCGGAAAAAGGACCAGGGTCCAGAAACTCTGTGCCACTGCCCAGCATCAGCAGGCATCTTAATTAGCTCAGTTCAGTCTCTGTCCCTATCAGGCTAGCTTGATCTCTGTCCCCCACTGGGCTCTGGGGCTTTGGTTGCCATCCCAGTCCTACATTTGGACTTGCAGCTGCCAGGCCTACCTACGTGGCTTCTACAGAGACTACACGAGCACATGAACACACAAATGAACTAACACAGGCTACCCAAATGGGCCTTTGTTAAGTTTTGATTACATTACCTTGGGTTTGGGAATGGGTAACCTTTCTTTCAAATTAACCAATCCCTTTCCTAAACTTTGCAGGCTTGTGCTGGGCCCTCCCCCTAACCAACCCCTTTCCTAGATCTTTCAGGGTCTCATGCCCTTATTCATTTGATCTTTTCCTAGATCAGACTCCTCCCCTTTACCAGTGCTGTCTTGGCTCCTACTGCATGTGTGCCTGGCAAGGAAATTTTCCCTGCTATTTTTATTCCTCCATAGGTAATCCCAGCTAATGATGCGTAACCGACTCTTCCTGCTGGCTTCTGGGATTAGGTCCACTCAGCCAATGTGGCTGCCCCTGGGGAGCCCATGAATGCTGTGGCTTCCTAGTAAGAGTCAGACTAAATGTTTGACTCAGCTCCCTAGTTTATTAGGCTTAATGTCCCATTCCATTTACTCCCTTCCTTTATTAATAACTAGTACCTATGCTCACAAAATGAAAAGCAGGCAGAGAAAAGTAAATATGGTATGATTTCACACATATGTGGAATCTAAAGTTTAAAAAACAAAATAAACAAAACTCCTAGATACGAAGAACAGACAAATAATTGCCAGATGGGAGGTTGGAAGTTAGGTGAAATAAGTGTCAGGTATCAAGAATATAAACCTACTGATATAAAATAAATTAAATCCTCAGACAATAAGTCTTTAAAATTCACAAGAAAAAATTTTTGCCACTTTTTATATTGACAGATGGTGGGTAGACTTACTGTGGTGATCATTTTACAGTATTAACAAGTGTCGAATTATTTTGTTATACACCTGAAACTATAATGTTTTCCATTTTTTAAAGGTTCCAATATCCTCACCAATAAAATAGAAGCAGAACTAGTGTATGCTACTTTCAGGCAGAAGTAATAAGAAACAAGTATGGTCTTCTCCATCCTCTTGTTTTCTATCTGGCCCCTAGATATTACTGAGCAGGGTGCCCTTGAAAACCCACATCCTGAAGATCAGCCTAAATGACCCTGGAGATGACAGAACAATACCAAAGGAAACTGAGTTGGGACAGTAATGCTAGGCTGAGGCCAGCCACAGCAAAGAAGAGATGGGACACTTTGGGTAGGAGCCAATGGATGAATCTGTCAGAGATCCAGACAGCCAAATCAACCAGGGAATACTGCTACCCCTGAACAATCTAAAAGAAACCAAATCATGAGTTATATTAGCTACTAATCTTAACAATACCTGCTGGCAAGACAAACAATAACCAGAATGAAAAAAATGAAGCTGTGGAGATGGGACAAGGCATTGAACACCTGCAGGTCCTAAAGGGCCACTCTTCTATAACACCCCCCAGATGACATTGTGGAAAAAGCTTTCCACAAGTGAGACTAAATGCTGAGGTTTCCAGCTATGCTGTGGATGGAACTTATGAGCCCACATCATTCTGAAAAAATAGGTAATACAGAATGGGAAGAAGAGACATAAAAACAAAATGGACTGATTTTTTCCCCTTGCCAGTCATTAGTCAACCCCAGTAATGATGTGCGAATTTGCCACTCTTCCTTTCAACAATAAATAGAGCAACCCAATGTGTTTTTCTTGTAGGCCCTGTCCCACATTAGATTCTTTGAATATTAAGCAGCTAGATATCAATTCTACGAAAGTTACAGTCAAGGTAAATGATAAAGAAAATAATAAAGAGAATGAGAAATTAACTTATGAAAGAAATTCTATGGGATATATGCTGCATGGTTTTTAGAATGAAAATAAGAAATACATAAGCCAAGATGATTTGCTTGAGCTACTGAAAACATTAAGCAGATATTATCTCAAAAGCTCAGATGTGGATCTCCAAGTATCTCAAAAGAACTTGTGAATTCGGTCCCCAGTTTTGAACATCTAGGACTGTCAATAATAGGAGGCATACAGCTTCTGTATTTCCTGAAAAACACAGTCAGCTCCAAGTACAGCTTAGGCTCACACCTTCCTGCTCATCCTCTTGCCCCACCAGACTCTGAATCCTTTTACATACATATATACATACACACATACAAGCACATATGCATCCCCACCATACTTTTCCATTCCTTGTTTTGGTTTAAAAATTAATGCTAATTTTTTCTTTAATTTCCTCAATGGCTCAAAGAAACTCTTTTCATTTCACTTTCTTAAAACATAATTTATAAAATAATTCGAGGCAACTTACATGTACTAAATGGTTGGGGCTAACTTATTCTTTACAGAGGAAAATTAATACAGTTTGAATTAACTAGTCGGGTTCCCTTGGGGATCTCATATTACTGAAGAAACTAGAAGGAAAAACTCATCAAATATCAAATGTTATTTAGTAGTGAGAAAATGCAATTCCCACTTGCATCCCCAGGGGGATTTTGGTCACCCTGGCTTCACTCCATGCCACAGGGGCCAATTTGATATCACCACTACCCTTCCTGAAATGAGGGGTTTGGGTGCCCATTTAGATGGTGAAGAAGAGAGTACATCAGATAGTAGTAGCTCAAATTAACTCCAATGATACACAAAGGGCATTTCTTGTGTGTCAAGTACGGACAAAGCACTTAAACTGAAAAACAAGTCAAATTTTAAAAAAACAGTAAGAACACAGAAGCAACTATCCAAAAACCTGTGTAGATTAAAAACAAAAAGATGGAGTAAAGATTGATGAAAACAGACTAAATAAGGCTATCTCTAGGAGGGTTAATTGGTTTATAACTTTTTAAAATAGAGATTTTATCATATATTTTATTTTTTATATGGTTGATATCTTTTTGCCCTCTCACCCTTGAAAAGATGAAATGATGTTCCATAATTCTTTACTATTTATTGTGATGGAAAAGAAGAATGCTCTCTTGTCTTCACCATTTGTGGTCCTTCCTACAATGTTATTACTAAAAAAAAATTATTTTTACTAGTTTAAAGAGCAAGACACCAAAGTAGAAAAAGTTAGGACAGAAAAAAAAAAGAACAAAATAGAGAAATGAAGGAAATCAAAACAGAAGACCAGAGAATAGTAGTAAGTGGAAAAGATAGGAGGATTTTTCAGCTCAGTTTAAAAGCAAACTAGCTATAACAAAAACACTAAGCTCACTGGCTGTAATAAGTGAGTAAAAGATGGTTGGGAGAATTACACAAAAAAGAAATCTTTGAAAGGATGAGATGAAAATGAGCAAGTTTTTAGAATTTTTTTAATGATATGAAATAAACAAAATTATTTTCTTGTTTGAGCATGAGCCTCATATTTTTGGCCAATATTCATGGTGCACAAAAATAATAGCTTCAATATTTTTATTACATTTTAGTATTAAAAAATAATTGTTAAATAGGAACTTAATTAGAGCTGTGCACATCTGAATATGTTGGATGGATTCGATTCCTTTATATCATACATTTGAGTTAACAGAATTTCAGGTAGTTGTAAAATGTAAATATGCTTTCATATACCAACAGGTTTTTATTCAAGTACAATCACAAACAAAAAATTATTTTTTAAAATAATCCCTATGCTGCAAAGCCCTTGTTAAATGTGCCAGCTTCTACAGCATGAAACTTATTAAAAAGAAGTAAGGTTTTCTTTTATTTTTAAACTGTAGGATAACATTTTGAGAATTCAAACCAATAAAGTTTTGTCATTCCATAAAAAAAGATATAATGGAAGCAGTTCTTTTTACAAACTGTTGTCTCTACTATAGCTATCTCACATTTAAAGACTCATTGCAACATTTTTCTGTCTTTCTTACTGTTGTCAGCTTTATTGAGCACTCACTTCTTAAAACTTTTTTCCCCATGGAATCTTTGATGCAATTTTCTACTCATCTTCCTAGATCATTTTGACTATTGCCCTACATTTTAGACTCTGACTTTCTAATCTTCTATTTCAAGATATTTTATTAAAATGCAGTAAAACATCTCATCTGGATCATTCTTTTCTTTCTCCTTTTGTCAAAAAGGACAAAAAAAAAGAATTAAAAGGAGAAAAATAGACAATAATCTGTTGATATTAGAGTAATTGCATAATGTTATTAAGAGTAGTAAGAGTTTAAAAACTAGCT
Organism: Noctilio leporinus; assembly: GCA_004026585.1. Classification (NCBI taxonomy): domain Eukaryota; kingdom Metazoa; phylum Chordata; class Mammalia; order Chiroptera; family Noctilionidae; genus Noctilio; species Noctilio leporinus. The sequence continues at coordinate 157,081 of PVIW01001805.1, read as the reverse complement.
AAATTTTATTTCATGACACAATTTCTTTGCACCATGAAGCAAGACATACTACTTGATGGTAGAGTAAGGAAACACATTATGACCTTAAATGTCTTAACTGAAAGATGGAAAAATTGTAAATTACCTTTGCAAATGGTGGATTAACAATAAGTTATGATCAACCTCTTCTAATACATATGACATAGAAATGACTTTGGATTTTCCAGTAAGCTAATTCTATGGTAACATTAAAACACACACAGCTCTGGCTGGTGTGGCTCAATGGATTGAGCATCAGCCTGTGAACCAAAAGGCCACCAGTTTGATTCCCTGGGTTTCGGGCCAGTGTCAGGCTTGAGGAATTTCTGTGTCTCTGCAGGGCTGGACCTTCTCGCTGGGTCAGCCAGGAAGACAGCCTTGAAGCTAATCTTGTTCCCAGAGCCCTGGGAACACAGAGCGCCAAGAATAACCAATATAGCAACTCTGAGCAGATAGGTATCGTCTTTGGGTATACAGCCTCTTGGTTCTAGTGTGTATAGAGCCTCCTTTGTCCCACTGTGTATGCAAGATGCCCTGGAAGTAAGCTAGGTGAGCTGCTGTTGTACAGGCTGGGACAAACTGTGCATGGAATGCAGACTCCCCACACACACACACAAGCTGCCTGACTGGGTGCAAAGGGGAGTAGGTGCAGGGACACACAGACTCTCTCAATGGTCATTAACCTAAGTGCAGCTGTGACAGAAGTGGGATAACCATGCATGGGGATGTTGACATTCTAGCTTCCTGGCCAGTGTGGTCATAAACCTGCCACCTGCAATAAAACACGTGAAATCCCCTCAAGGCTTTGAGGATGTCCTTCACCACACCAGACTCATCCCCACTATCAGAACCTCCTGATTCAAAAGCTCTTGGACCTAACAGCCAGCTCCACAGTTGGGGGTAGGTGAAAGGCAACTACACGTTGATGTTTCTCTCCCTCCTTCTCCCTCCCTTCCCCTCTCTCTAAAAGTGAATAAATAAAATTTTTAAAATACACACACACACAAAAGCTCTGCAGTGAAAAGTGCTTAGAATTCTTAGCTTCAAGTGAGCAAATAAGACGCCTAAGAGAAGTATCTTGCAAAAAAAGACTTCCATACTTCTTAATACCTGCTGTGTCACTGAGTTCCACAGTGGCCAAATGGAAGCAATGCCTTAGTCATAGGTCTTCTATGGTTGAAGGCACAGACAATTTTTTCATTTATTTTTAGAATAGTATTTGTGCCCATAATGATGATCTATGCCATTACTATCTCCAAGCCAGTCCTTGATTACTACAGGCTATAAGCCAAAAATAGAAATTGATGGCTCTGCCATTGAGATAGGTAGCAGGTGGTCCTGAAGACAGGGAGCTTTGAAATACCTTAGTCACAACTCTCCCTATGAGACAGCAGAGGTTACCATGCTTGTTTCCATCACTACCCTTGGAGCAAGCATCGTTTAAGATTATTATATATTTAATAATTAACAAATATGTTGATGAAGAAATGAAAAAATTAAGACAGGGCCCACAAACTTGTCAAATGATGTGTTTTGGGAGCATTTTCTCCACCAGAATAATACCTGGATGAATTGCTAAAGACCCAGTATGGTTTAGTACTATGCTCTAAACACAGAAAAAAAAGACTCCTCATAAATAGCTAAAATAATGTCTCCAATTAATCTTTTTTTTTTTAAGATGTTATTCATTGTTTTCAGAGATAAGGGCAGGGAGAGAGGAAGAAAAGGATAGAAACATTGTTGTATGGTTGCCTTTCACCTCCCTCCAGCTATAGACCTGGCTGGAGACCTGGCTTGCAACCTGGTTATGTGCCCTGGCTGGGAATCGAACCAGCAACCTTTGAGTTGCAGGCCAGTGCCAATCCACTGAGCCACACAATCCGAGACTTCCAATTAATCTTTTATAAAACATTAACTTCTTGTCGGTATATATCAATTATCAAAACAAATCAATAAAAAGTCAGTCCACTCTTAAGTGTTGCAAAATTACTCTGTAACAGCTAATTACACTAATTAGTACAATTGTACTAAACACTAGTCACTGTTAAGCAGACAACCAAAGTAGATAGACATTATATTCAGTTCATTTCAAGTTGCAAAACCATGAGACAGTGAGGGTGAAGCTGCATCATCTAACATAATAGAAACTTGTCTTCATTCATTCATCTGTTCATAAACATTCAAGAAATGTTTCTTAAATACCTTCAATGTGCCAGGTAATGAGGTTTTATGCCAAGACAAATCACAGGATAACATTTGAAATAAATTTTGAAGAACAGATAAGATTCGACAAGGAGAGATGCACGGGAATGGACAACAGAATTAGAAAGGCAGGGAAAAAAGGATGAGCAAGAACAGGGAACAGAAAAGTGTCCAACTGGGCATCAGTCCAGGTTTTACCAATTGAAATTGCATTCTCTTCTGTGTTCAGAGATAAAATGAGAGTAAGACACTGATTAATTGTTCACATCAACAGAGTACATACATTTCAAAGCACTTGCCAATTTGCCCACATATTTCTGTCACCACTTGGCAGAAAGCAGCCAGAAACACTCAGTTCTGCTGAGTATTTTGCATATATTATAGGAAATGATCATTCCTTAAATTGTCCTTCATCTCTCCATGTTCTCCTTACCACCATATACATACTTGACAAATAAGTTGTTTGTAAACTGCTTAAAATAGGGCCAAGCACACAGTAGGTGCTATATTAAGTATTAAATAAATTAAATATAAATGAATCCTGATTTCTCCGTTTGCTTAGGGGATAACACCAAGTCCTCAAGACCACTAGACATGAAATTATTTAAACCAGGAAATTTCTCTGTGGAGATCTTTTTGATAATGAATTCAATTTCTTTAATAGATGTATAGCTATTCATATCATTTCTCCTTGTGTCAGTTTTGTTAAAATGTATCTGTCAAGGGTTGGCCTCTGACAGCATCTCCCTCGTTACTTTCCAATGCTGTGCACTCCTGAGCTCTATACTCTGAGCCCACACATCAAGAAAACTGTGGCTTTCTACTGGAGTCAGAGCTGGTCCCAGCTTAATGCTCTGGGGAGTATCATCTGGGTTAAAACTATGTACAATGGATTGCACCAGTAGGATTCTCTTTTATCAAGGTTGAATCCATCCTGTTTCTGCCTTCTTTTGGTCATTCTCCAATGTCTTAAAATAGTTGTCTTTTGGGGTGGGGGTAAGAGGTTATAATTTTTATCTACAGGAAGATTAGTATGATACAAGCTGTTAAGTCCAGCGAGAGTGAGAGGAGAAATGACAGGGGAACAGGCCAGGAGTTTAAAAGGTTTATTTAGCCAGCTGCTCAAGTGGGCTGAGACCAGGAAGGTGTCAGCAGTGAACAAAAAGAAAGGCAGGAGTATTTTAAGGTGATAAGGTGGGGAGTGAGTTGAAGAGACTCTCTGTTGATGCCTTGGGGGAGTTGGCTCTGAGAACAGAGAGGCTTACTAAAACAGAGAAGTTACTGAGTTCTTGCCAGCAGGCAAAGATATCTTTGAAGGACACAGGCCTTCACTGGTGTCAGCAGTTACTGCAGGGGCAGCAGATTTATTGGGCGTCAGGCAGCCCCTGACACCAGCAGTTACTGTGGGGCTTGCTAAAAGCAGGCCTGGATTCCCAGACCCAGGTCTTTTGCATAAGACAAGCTACTGGAACTGGATTCCCATATAGAAGGGAATTTGTATTGAATAAGCATGAGTATACAGAAAGGCATTTCAAACTCAATGGGTCCAAAACAGAAGTTTGATTTTTTATCCTCAACTCTTTGCTTACCCCAATCCCCTTGTATTATTAAGCAGCAACATAATCCACCCAGTTGCTCGAACTCTCTCACACATACGCACAATCTATTCTTAATTCTCAAATGTATCATCCATATCCAATTCATCATCCTATCCTGTGAGATCAATCTCCAAAAGGTATTCTAAATCCATCTACTTTTGTCCAACTCCACTGCTACCATCCTGAATCAAATCACCATGCTCTTTGACGAAAAAAAAAAAAAAAACCTAACACAGAAATTTCCTAATTACCAGTTAGAAACTAGTCTTCCTGCTTTCAATCTTTCTCCCATACAGCCATTCTTTTCAGAGCAAGCCAAAAAGCCATTGTAAAAACCTAAATCAGATTATGTCACTCCTCTGCTCCAAACCCTAAGGCAAGCTCAGTCTTAAAATGAAATAGAATTTCTTTCCCGTGGTTTTCCAAGTCCTACAAAATTAACTCCTACCTACCTCTTCTTCCTTCTCCCCTTCTAGGTTCCACAAACATCCTTGAGGTTTCTCAAGTGTACCAAATGTTTCTGCTACTCTTGGCTTTTTTCCATTTGCTATGTCTTCAATTTTCAGTGCACTATTTCCAGCTTTTCACATCAATAGCACCTTCATACCATTTAGGTCTTCGATCCAATCTAAACCTCCTCAAAGGGAGCTACTCTGACCACACCCTACTTAGAGGAGTCTTCTCAACTCCCTCTCTTGTTTTCTTTAGAGAATAACTCATTATCTGAAATTATCTTTTTTAAAATTGCATTTATTTTTAAATTCCTGTATCAGTCAGGACAGGTTAGGCTATGTCACAATAACAAGTCAAAAGTCTCAATGGATTTAAACAACAAAGGTTTATTCCTTTGTTATACTGCATACACACTGGGGTCAGCAAAGGGCTCTACTCCACACTGCCTTCTCTCTGGGACTCAGGCAAATGGAGCAGCAACTGTCTGAAACAGTGGGAAAAAGTTGGAGGGTTTTGCATGTACAATCAAATGCCCCAGCTTAGACATACTGTATATCACCCTTCCTCACCTCTAACCAGCTAGAATGAATCACAAGACCAGAAGAACAATCCCATCATGTTTCAGAACGAGTGAGACAGAAATACATGGTGAACGGCATGCATAACCACAATCATTTCTATTTCCCCGACCAGAGTGTATGACACATGAGGAAAACAACCTTGAGTGTTTTGTTGTTTTTATTATTATTTCCTGTTGTATTCCCAGTTCCTAGAACTGGGCATCTGATGTAACAGGCATTCTAGAAATACCCCTTGAATGAATCCATAATATCTCTTTTATTAATTAACCTTTCTTGTATTTCTAAGCTTAAAATACCTAGACTTGCTCAAGGAAGATCTTCTTCCACCCACTACTGATAGTTTTCTGGGGAAAAAATATTCTTCTTTCATATTCAGTTTGATCTGCCATCTGGAATTCAGCTGTTAAATAAATTCTCTGTCCTGATTTAAACATGGATTGTTAAACACTTGTGTTGACAAAATTCAGTGAGGGGATCGAGCTCAGTAATCTGTTTGGACTCTAAAGAGAAGCAGGAGAGCAACCTTAAAATAAATGAATAGGGTCATTTTTCATTTAGCTAAGCTAACAGGCTCATAGCTGGGGTTATAACCAGGAAAAACTGGGAAGTGTTCGGAGTCCCCATCTCTATAACCTTCCTGCTTCCTGTGGACAGGACATCTATAAAATCCTTTAAAAAAAGAGAGATGCTTTTCTTATTCTATGGAAAGATCTAAGAATCAGAATTTTCAAAACAAGCATTTAGAACTGCCCCAACACAGCTGCCTTCCTTCGGGATCACCTTCCCTAAATCCACTGCTAAAAATGCCTTACACAGATGGCTCTGCTGGCAGGGATGGGCAATGCGCATGGAATAGAGACACAGTTAACAATATTAAATAACTCACCTACCCCCCCCCCAAAAAAAAAGCAGCTTTCTTCACTTTCCTATCCCCTTGGAGGGGCAGAGATGGGGTAGGCACCCCCAGAAAGCAGCCATGACGTGGAGTTCAGAAGAATAAAGAAACTGCCAGAATAAAAATCATTGGTTGTGGATTATTTCAGAGTAAACTAAGAAGCAGGGCTCAAAGGTTTCACTAAAACATGAATTTTAGGGGAAAGGGCTTTTTCCAATGAAATGCCTGTGATCTTGCCATCCCAAGTGAGCCACACCTCCTCTATTCTTTGTTCACTGGGCTTCAGCCTCTGGCCTCTAGGCTATTCATCAAACACTGGAGATACCCAACTGCCTGTGGCCTGACACTCGCCTGCTCTCTTCTTGGGTAGCTTCCCCTCCGAAAGCTACTTGGGTTGTGCCTTCATCTCCTTCAGGTCTTTTCTCAAGGTCCTCTTATCGGAGATGGGATTCCAGCAACTTCCCAGACTCCAGCCTAGAGTCCTCCAGCTTTATTTCTATTTATTAATATATAATGATTCCTTTGCTTAATGTCTATCTTCTCCCACTGGAATGGAAGTTCAGTCAGGGCAGGCACTCTGTTGTTTAATGCTAAGTCCCCAGAGCCTAGAAAATGCTCAATAAGTATTTACAGAATGAACAAAAATACATTTATTAAGGCTGTATTATTACAGCTCTTGTACTTTACAAGTGAATTGGGATAAATTGATGAACATAACCCAAGAGTGTAGGCAAACACTAAGCTTCAAAAAATAAATTCATCAGCATCAGTATCTTCTTCACAGCTTCATGGATTTATCTGTGAATATAAATATGCTTTTTCTTCAAGTCTCTTTTAATGTTGCAAATAAGCAGAATGATACATTCATTTCTTTCAGTAAACTTAGAAAAGAAAGTAGAATGAGCTAATGATAACTTAAGGTTCCGATTATAGAAACTGATTGATATGCCTTATGTTCAGTAAATAATGAGAATGGACTCAGGGAACAGAAGTTCTTAAAGTGAAGAAGTTTTTTTTAACAGAACAATGCACTTGAGCTATTGGTCTCCCTACACACTCTTCCTCCTCCCCCACCTTCCACTCAATCCTCACTGCCACCTCTAACTGGAGCAGATGTCACTAGAGGTCCAGTGTCCCCTGGTACCTGCAGCAACTGCCCCGACTAAAGGCCAATCACTCCTCATTCACTTTCCTATCTTGATTCTGCCATCCTTGTGATCAAACATGTTTAATTTTCTTGATTTCATATATTTTGTGCTTTCTTTTAACAACAAGCTTATACTACTTTTCTACTTGAAGGAAGAGGCATGCTCTGTGGCTTCCCATTGTTTTTCAGAATAGACTTTAAGCTCCTGAACCTGAAATTCAGGTCCCTCCACTCAATCTGCCCTGCAACTTCCCTTTCCTTTCTCCACTGGACCCAAATCTGCTGACACAAGATAACTGCCCCATTGGCTCTCTGCCCCAAAACCATGTGCCCTGTCCTTCCCCACAACGTTGTGTTCACCATTCCTCCAGCTTGGAATGCCCTCCTTCTCCCTCCCACAAAATTCAACTGGAAGTGCAAGGCACAGCTCAGACTCCAGCCCCAGAACTGTTGTAGAAACTGTGATCAGACACAGACTTCTGAGAAGATGGTGAGCTAGTGATTATGAGAAATAGTCAGAGACTAGTTGAAAATCTAACAAGGAAGCTCTCACCAAATCCATGCACCCTGAGATGCTATGGTTCCTGTGAACTCCTACTTCTACTGTGAGATCTTATTGCACCATTTATGTTGGGAATAATGTCTTGCCACCTTCAAAATAGACTGTCCATCCCTGTTAGGTGGCAATTATCACCTGCTGGCAATGCAGTTATGTGAAAGCTGTATTTTCACAGGTCAGTGTCCCAACTCCTTAGGTCGCAGCAACTTCCTGAAAGACAGAGTCTCTGTGTAGCCCTGTTTTTTGAAAATGATGGGTACTTGGTAAGTTTGTCAGTGATGATAATGAAAAATGGCACAGTTAAAACAGAAACAAATTAGGAAAGACAAGAAACAGTGCTTTACATTTTGACATGAGATGGTCAGTTCAGTGTGGCCGCAACATGAGACACAGCAGGAAAACATTCATTGTACTCACAAGTCCTAGAGACAAGAGTCACTGCATTGCCAAGAGGGGGCCACATGGGATTATGGGACACAAAGGGCCAAGGGAGCAGGAAGGTGAGAAGCCAAGAGTATAAGGACCCATGGGCAAGCAAAAGGTGCAAGGAGATTTCACTGGTGTGTTTGAATGACACTGAGTCACGGTGCAGGGGGCAGCAACAAGGAGAAGCCTTATCATACTGGTAAACCCAGTCACCTGAGTGGGGTGGTCGTCACACAGCCTGTTTGTGAGGATATGAAGGCAGCAGAAAAAATATAAAGTTTAAAAATTAATAATATGAACATTAACTTCCTCAGGCTGCTGAAAGATAAGTTCAAGCTCACCGTCTTGGGTTTATGTGTGTATTCGCTTGTCTTCTTTCAGCGGGTCTATCCATGGCAATGGGCACGTCCTCAAGGACACACTAAGATTTATAACAAGCACGGACTAGCCCAGGGACATCTTGATGCATAATCACATTCCCCTTGACTGGAGCGAACAAGCAAAGTCCAGCACAGAATATGAGGTTACTGATGGCTGCTAGGGCAAGAAGTATTCTGTGAAGCCCTTCTGGGCCGGCAGCAATAACAGCCCTTGTCCTGAAACTATGCAATTACTTGCCAGGTCAACTGAATGACTTTCCTTACCCGAAAGAGAGGGCTGGTCGGGCAGGGGGCGATGCCAGAAAAGGTCCCTGAAAGCAGATAAAGTGGAGCGAAGCTGTAGGGAGCTGGCCCAGCACAACCCCGCCTGCAGGCACACAGACTCATTGGCTGCCACCATCTGCGAGACCTGAAAAGGGCCTGTCTGGGAATCAGGAGCCTCAGTTCATGTTCCAATTTTACTGCTGGCTATTGTTGTGACCTTGGAGCTGGACAAATCAACCCCTTACATTTCTGTTTACCCATCCACAATAAGTCTGGTTCACAGCCATGGTAAAAATATTTACAAGTCGAAACCAAGAGACCTGCCTCAACCACCTCCCGTATTCAAAATCAAACATACAGCTTCAAAGCCACCCCTGGAAAGCAATTAGTTTGCCTTTAGAGAGGCCACATGCCCCTTATGCCAGTCTGACCCCCTGGGGACCCCTAGGGGCTACATTCCCCCCTTCTTTTCCAAATCCTGCACAGCAGCAGAGTTTCTGTACCAGAACACTGTCCTACATTCTCCCACCAATCAGCACAGACCCTTTGGACCCAGATCTCCCAAGTATGCCAACTATCAATGTGGTTTATCATACCTCGTAAGGAGCATAATACTTTAACCCAAAGAAAATATGTTTAAGAACTGATTCTAGTTATAGGAATTAATACAAGAAGACAAAACCAACCAGGGAAAAATTCATTAGTCAGTGTCCTCTCCAATCACACTTCTCTTTTCCCCAGGACTATTTGCCTTATTACCTGAACAACAAACAAACAGAATATCTGTCAATGTGGTTTGAAAGAATCAAGTGATCAAGCACTCATTTCCAATTATACTCTATGTTGTCCAACCAACTGTGAAGTTCCACCCTGGCAAGTTACATTTCACTCATCAGTAAAGTAGTTCCTCTTGCATGGGGTCCACCTGCTACAATTCTACTTGAAAGTCACTTTCATAAGAAATTTCTACCATTACCTCCTATAGGTGGGAAATGAGAAGAGGAATGGAGGCAATGACTGGACTTGGTAAGGAAGGGGCACTTGGCCCCTGATTGACTCCTCTCTATCAAGAACAGTAAAACGTACCTAGAAAGGTACCTGGTTAATAATTGCTTAATTACAGTGTTCTAACCTGAGTTGGTTTTATCAGGTCCTTGAGGTATCCTTTGACAGTGTTTGTATCCTCTGTCCTGTGGAACTAGAGCACCTAGATGATCCTATCACACTGAGAGCTCCAGCTGACTGCCCTTTAGTGCTAATGAATGCACCACTGACTGCACTGCAAACTAAAGAAGGCACCAAATCAGCAGGTGTGGGAGGAAATGGCTGTATACTTGGGATTTCCAGCCTCACCCTCCCTTTCCACTCTCTGAAAGAGAAGAACATTAAAGTAACAGGATGGGTTTTTTGAAAAGGACTACCAAGTTCAATAACTCCTGAACATCAAATTTCCCTGTGAAAAGGGGTGTTTTGGGGGAATATTTTAATGCTAAGCATCAATCATTTCCCAACTTACCTTTCCTAACCTCTCATATCAAAAACTTTGCTTTTTCTTTTTCTTTGAAGGCCATTCCATGCATTCAAACAGCATTATTTCTCTAACTTGAATTCTTTTGTAGCTTCTGACTCTACAATTATTTTATGCCACAAAAACCAGTCATGGATTAACAATTCAAGTGTCAAGAAAGACCATGATTCTGGCACTCAGTATACACCAGTTGAGAATGAAGATGGTGAGGAACATTTAAATAACAGCAAACATGAATATCAACTATTGTACTTTGAGAGGACTTAAAACTATAGATATTCTAAGTAATAGTTGGCTGCATTTATAGTATTTCTTCAAGCTAATTCCTTCAAAATTAAGTCTTTATCATCTTGATTATATATTTTTTTAATTATTAATTGTTGGCAGTCACTCTGAGCAGTATTAAATATACATTTTAAAAATTTTACTATCAACCATCAGGATAAAATTGAGCATCATTTATACTATTCAGTTACTCAGATGTCAAGTTAACATAAAAAGAGATCAAATGAAACTCATATTGCTTTAGTTTTTTTTAAATATTTTATTTATTATTTTTAGAAAGAGGGGAGGAGAGAGAGGCAGAGAGACATCAATGTATGATTGCTTTTCACCTGCCTCCAGCCACAGACCTGACTGGCGACCTGGTTTGCAACCTTGTTATGTGCCCTGGCTGGGGAATCGAACCTGCGACCTTTGGGTTTGCAGGCCGGCACCTTATCCATTGTGCTACCAGCCAGGGCTTAAATAGTTTTACTTCCTAAATTCTAATTAAATCTTTTTTTGTGTTTTTATGTTCCTATATCACCATGACTATGATGCCCATACTTTCTGGAATATCTGAATCTTTCATATATTTTTTTAATTTTTATTTATTATTTTTAGGGAGAGGGGAAGTGAGAGAGGCAGAGAGGGAGAGAGACATCAATGTATGGTTGCCTTTCACCTGCCTCCAGCCACAGACCTGACTGGAGACCTGGCTTGCAACCTGGTTATGTGCTCTGGCTGGGGAATTGATGAATCTTTTATATTTTTAAATGATAAAAAATCATATGTGTAGTTGAGACACAAAGAAAAACTATTCAAGCTAGATGTAAGCTAAGACAATATAAAGCAAACCGGCAATTAACTTTATTAAACTCATGAAAATAATAAAAACAATGTCGAGTTACTTGGTATTTTATGCAAAACAGTCTTATTAAAAAAGTAAAGGAAAAAATCCAGGATTTTGTTTTCTCAAATGTCTGCATGTATTAAGAATGTTTCATTCAGAACTTCCTGTTTAAAACTAAAACAGACATCAGTACACAGAATTAACCAATTCCTTCATATTTTGCATAATCCAAAGTCTGTCTGAAAAACGTCCAACCATTAATATAATGAGAACTGTTTGCACAACATCAATGTAACCTAGCAGCCAAGGAGAGTGAATTGGACTGAATATGCATGAACAATGACGACTTCACTGTACTAGTCACTGGGGAGCAGTAGATGCCATTGAGTGAGCATGTGTACTGTGTGGCCATTGCATTCAAAATGACTGAACAACAAATCTGCATCAAATTTTACAAGCTTGAACATTCCCCCACAGAAACTATTCAGATGATTCAGAAGGTTGCAGCTATACGCAACTGGTGATTGGCAGCTTCATCATATCAACACGTATGCTTGTGCATCATGTCTTGTGCAGAGGTTTTTTTTGACAAAACATCAAGTCACCCAGATGACTCAGCTCCATCAACAACCCAGCTTTGGCACTCTGTGACTTCTAGCTTTTCCCAACAATATAATTATCTTTGAAATGGAAGAGATTTCAGACCATCATTGAGGTTCAGGAAAATACAATAGGGAAGGTGATGGCAACTGGGAGAACTGTAGAGGTCTCAACATGCCTACTTTGAAGGGAACTGAGGTGTTATTGTCCTATGTACAATGTTTCCTGTATCCGGTATCTTCTTCAAGAGATGTCTCTATTTTTCATATTACATTTACCTCTGGACAGACTTCATATACACATAAAAGAATACAATTTTAATATGTATATTTCATAGATGCCTAGTTATCAGTCAAACCATTCTTTTCTTTAATGACAGGTTTCTAAAAAAGAATTATGATTCCTACACAGCTGGCATCTTGGGAGAACCAAAGAGGAATATGACATGTTGCTTATAGTCAGATCATCCATTATCCTTTTCTACAATTCTGAAATCTAACAGACTCTGATCTTTGTAACTGATTTGTTGGCAACACTAGGCCAAACATAAATTTATTTGGCTGCAAAACCTAACTCTAAACAGACTTGAGACCATTTATAGGCTTTACTTCTACCACTTCATGTAAATACATATATATTCAGCTACAGGCATATTAATATGTTGGATGATGGAGCATTTTCTCCGCCCTTTAGGGTGAGCTACTAAATGTAGGCACATGCATGGAATTTTGAAATACCTCTGGTCTCAAGAAGTGAATAAGAAATGGTGGGCCATGAGCTCCAGTGGTACAATTGGTTAGCACGTGGTACTTGTGCAGAAATGGTGGGCCTGGATTAAGTTCAGTAAAGCTACATTGCACTGTCCTAAGGACTATTCAAGGTAAATGGGCCATTGCCTACATTCTCATTACCTGAACCCATCATTTCCTGAACTCATTATCTTCTCTAACAGGATTCTCCCTAATGACTTTCTCAATTTCTTATTAAGATAATCACCCCTTAGTTACTTAGCCCAGTGTTTCTAGTTACCTGTAATTTCACCCTTACTTTCAACTCTTCATTCCCCCCTCAGTTGTTGTAGGTTCAGAACCCAGGTATCCCCACCCTGCTGCCCACAGTTCCAATCATATTCCACACTGGCTTGAAGAATCTCAAGTCTGAATGACTACAAACTCCAAAAATCTTTTCCAACTTCCTTTTTACTTCCCCATCTCTCTGTCACCAATTCCCACTAGGTTCTGCTTCAAGATTAATCTGGTCATCATCCTCCATCTTTTTTTTTAAACCCTCACTGGAGGACATGCTTATTGATTTTAGAGAGAGGAGAATGGAAGGAGAAAGAAAGGGAGAGAAACATTGATCAGTTGCCTTCTGTACCAGCCCTGGCAGAACAAACCTGCAACCTAGGCATGTGCCCTGATCAGGAATAAGAACCTATGACGTTTTGATTTGTGGGATGATGCCCAGCCAACTGATCCACACTAGTCAGGGCTATCCTCCATTTTGTTCAATATTATCTTTAATTCAAATGGAAGGAATAAAGTCCAAATTATGAGACCAGCATTGAAAGACCAATTAATTTAGAGTCAACCTACCTTTCTACTGCGTCACCTCTTCCCCAAGACAAACTTCTCACTCCAGTCAAAATAAGTATGGCTTCCTCAGTTTTTCCTTGCTCCAAAAAATGCTAAATTGTTATCATCTCTTTTGATCCATAATCTAAAATTTGTAATGACTTCTTTGCATTGTATCTATTTTAATCTCACTCATGCTTCAGACTCAGCTGAAATCCCACACATTGGCAGCAAAGTATTCTTTCACCTTCCTGCCCACTGTAATCTCTTTTCTTGAATTCCCACTGCTCTCACAGTCTGTATTGTTCATTTGATACTCGATATGTACTTCCTTGTATTATCAGAGTAATTAATTGTTCATGTGTAGGTATCTTGTCTCTTTAACCAGATTTTAAATGCCGTAAGAGCAAAAACCATGTCTCATATTTTATTAATGAACAAATGAATACCCTTTTATAGCTTACAATAAAAAGGCAACATTGGCTAAGGCAACATGAAAAAAACAAAGGAACATTAATATTTCTTCAATTATATTTATCAAATACTACAATGTTTCTGGCATTGTTTTAGGCACTGAGGATTAAGTGCAACATAACCCCTGCCTTCAAGAGGCTTATATGGTTAGGAAACCAAACATTAATGAAACTACTATATAAAAAACTATACACACAAAATGTATGTGTTTTGGAAAAGAAACTATGTAATGTTAAGAGATTCAGAATCATTATCATATGCTATATGGGTCAACTCATTCTGAGCTGATGTTCCCTTTATCCATGTTTTTAAAAATGCAAGTAACAGAAGCTCTCTGTACATGTTGATAAACAAAAAGAAAAAAGAGGAGACAACAGGAGCAGTTTGCTGGAGGATGTTCTAAGATTCATCCTTGGATAAACTTATTTAATCTGAAAGCATTGCTTAGACCCTGATCACTTTGCCCTTCGTAGAATTACTTTCAGGTACTAAAAGCATCACAGAAATGCTTTTATGATCTCAAGTTTATGAAAGTTTGCATTTAGACATAACAATATGAAATCCATTTCTGCATTTCCCACTTCACCATTCCTTGCCTCTTGTTGAAATTTAGGGAAAGTATATCCCAAAATTTAGTGCAAAGAAAATTCCCCTATGAAACTTATAGTTATAATCACTTCTGATATTCAAAACTGCATAATGTATCACATTTCTCTTTTTTGTCCAGGCTCAAAGGAAGTTCAAAACCAACAAGATAACAAAACTCGTGATATCAAAACATATTTGTTCCTGGCTGGTTGCACAATGGACAAGGCGCTGGCCTGTGAACCCAAAGGTCGTTGGTTCAATCCTCAGCCAGGGCACATAACCAGGTTATAAGCCAGGTCTCCAGCCAGCTCTGTAGCTGGAGGCAGGTGAAAAGCAACTGTACATTGATGTTCTCTCCCTCTCTGCCTCTCTCCCTTCCCCTCTTTCTAAAAATAATAAAATCTTAAAAAAAAAAAAAAAAAACCATACTTGATTCTCCCTGTTTTCTATGGTCCTCATTTTCTATTCCTATTGTATCAAGCATACATGTTACTGTAAATCATTTCAGTTTGTTTTTGGAACAGAAATTATTTCTTAAATAAGCTCAAAGAAATTAAATTCTCCTTTTTATATATCTTATAATCAGCATAATAATTTTGGATTTCTCCATTCATGGATATCTCTAATGTATAATCCCCCAAAGGCTAAAATACATTATTTGATTACATGATTATTTTTAAATAGAATCTACCAAACAAATGGGAAAATATAAAGTGGCATTCAAATAGAATCCAATTTTCATAAATCTTAATACTTACCTAAACAGAAGTCAGTATTAAATCTAAAGAAATTTTTCTAATATATTAATATATTAATTCTGATTTCACATACAACCCTAAATTATTCTTTTTTAAGATTTTATTTATTATTTTTTAGAGAGATGGGTAGGGAAGGAGGAAGAAAGGGAAAGAGATATCAATGTGTGGTTGCCTTTCACCAGCCTCCAGCTACGGATCTGGCTGGAGACCTGGCTTGCAACCTGGTTATGTGCCCTGAATGGGGAATTGAACCAGTGACCTTTGAGTTTGCAGGCTGGCACCTTATCCACTGTGCCACCAGCCAGGGCTAAATTATTTTTAACATTTGGGGAATTTGGGATTTGTTACTAGTCTAAAATTTTAGTGCTAATAGGTAGTAAAACCAACTTTTTCATATTATTTCAACAATAAAGTGAAGGGGAAAGAGAGATAATTTAATATGTACTTAATCATTTATGTCTTGATAATCTGTAATTTCCAATTCGAGAGTCACCATTTTTACTGCGGACGATTTCTACTACAAATCATAAACCATGAGAGTATTTCATGTTGCTAACTAAACTTGTAATATTTATGCCACATTAAAAGGTAAAACTTACAATCAATGAACTGGATTAAATCACTCACAGAATCTATTCACTCTTCCTCATGCATGCTTAAAATGGGCAATATTGTGTTGTCTCTTTGGAGTCTATTAAGAAGGGACTTTTCATCATAAAATAAATGATGGGAGGCTCAAAAGCTAATTAGTGAAAGGGGCAATAAAAAGGGCAGTAGCATTCTAGTTAATATTTTTATTTGGCATGTCACAAGAGAATAATGGAAACTATTTAACTGATCTCACAAATTGATTCTGAAGATTCTGTAAACCATTCCAATTTCATAACAAAAATTTCTGTGCTTGTAACTAACAACCCTCCTCTCAACACACATACACCATTACCACCATCACCTACCCCAGCTTATTCCTACAGATTGTTTAAGGTTTAAAAGCAGCCTTTAAAAGATGAATTATGGGTAAATGTTTATTTGGGAGCGAAGGTGGAAACGTTTAGCATAATCCAAGCCAATAAGAACAACATGCATGCTTGCATTAAATTTTGGATGCTTTCCCCAAACGCAGCACAGCTATCAGTTCCAGAATCCATCTAAGGTACTTAATGTACTCTCTCTGGTGTATGTGAACACAGGTGGAAGCCCAAGGGAAGACAACAGACAGGAGAGAGTTAAAGAAAAGCATCCCAGGGGATATAATGCTTGAACTTGGACATGAAGGAAAAGAGAAATTAGCCAACTTAATAAGAAGAGGATTAGTATGTCAGGCATGGGAGGGCATGCATGCATAGAGGCATAAGGGGACATGAGAGACTATTTCTGAAGAACCAGGTCTCTCCTCTTGCCCTCAGTCACACACCAAAGACACCTTCGAAGACGAAGTCCCTCTTCCATAGCTTTACCTCCACTTCAACCTAGCTTCTTCCTCACAGGTTAGAGAATCAGCAAATAATTCTGCATAGCACAGAATGTCAAGAATCAGGTTTGAAGTCAGGCAGGAGTAGATCATAATAAGCTTTGGATATCAACCTAAGGAGTTAAGACTTTGTTCCATAAGTGACAAGAAACATTTAGTCATGTAGAAAAATTATTCCAGTAGCAAAACCCAGAATGAATTATGGAAGAGAGAACCACTAGAAACAAATGATTAACAGTTTGTGAATGAAGGAAGAAAGAATGGTCTAAAGGAAAACAAAGGGAGGCAAAAGGAGAAAACAAATTTCAAGTTCATCAGAAAATTCAATTGGGAATCTAGTTATTCATTCATCATCAAAATTTGCAGAAGGGCACTAACCTGTGTGGCTCAGTTGGGCATCATTCTGCAAATGAAAGGTCACTGGTTCAATTTCCACTCAGGACACAGGCCTGGGTTGAAGCCTGACCCCGGCTGGGGGTTGGAGCATATGAGAAAGGCAGCCAATTGATGTTTCTCTCACACATTGATGTTCCTCTTCCTCTCTTTTGCCCTCTTTTACGCTCTCCCCAAAAATTAATAAATGAAATCTTTAATAATTTCTTCATCTTATCTTTCCTTCTTTAATGCCCCATATAACTTCATGGATTTTTAGTAAGAAGAAGAAAATTATCATGTTGCCAGATAAAAATAACAAGTTGACTACACTATAGAATCTTCCCCATAAACATAAATAAATAACTGACACACTTCTGCACTATTTTAAAATAATTTGTACTCAATATACTGCTTGAAATCTAGAGTGACTTTTCAGGGCTGAATTATTATACCAACAGGAGAATTAAAAAGTAACTATGATGAAAATGTGATTTTAGTATAAGAGATGGGACTTTGCAATGGAATAACTTAAAATGGAGCAATTATAAAACCAAATTATCTGCCCTTGTTATTAATACCATAACCTTGACCATATGTATGATTCTCAATCAATCTTTAGTCAGGCAGAAAGCTTTTCTCCAAACTTGAAATTTTAGTCTAAGTTTGCCTTAACTTTCTACACTGATTTCCTGCATGGGTTATAAACACATCCAGCCATTGCCTATAATGGATTATCTTTTTTTTTTTTTTTTCTGTCTGCCCAGAATCCTTCACCCATTTGTTGAAACTGACCCCTCTTCCCCTACCCACCCCACATTTAACCTCTTCTATCTACATGCTTACTGCACAGGTCACCTTGCTTGTTCCATGTTTGGTGGATTGCCCAACTAACACTCAAGTTCCTAGATGTCCTCTGAATCACTGAGCTTTCTCTCCTGATTTTTTCACTCTACTTTAGCATTCACTCTCTGAAGGCCACACCCTAGCTGGGAATCACCACTGTGAGTGATTGGAATCTTGTTGCAACACGTTTTCTACCCACGCCCATCCCTCCTTTCCTTTTTCTCTCATTTCACCTGTTCAATTTCATTCAAATCTTCAGGTCCTTGCCCACTTCTCCCAGACCATCATCTTCCCCACTCCCTTCTGTATCCAGCCAGAAGCCCCTATTAATCAAATCAAGAACCCTTTTATTAGAACCCTCTATTAATGTTCCACCCTTTGTTTCCCATACAGAAAGCCTGAGCAGGCCGCACCCAGATGAATCACTCTCAATTTCTGCTCCCAGCAGCTGAGCTCTCCTAGAGAAAGCTGTTCAACAATTCAGATTAGGGTCATTATAGCAGCTACATTAACCTTTCTCATTGAAAATCAGAAAGCCTACTCAGTTTGCTTTCACACTCCCTTGGATCACTGTTCCAAACCTTGACCACTTTCTTCAATCCCTCACATCATCCGCATTTCCATGTTTATCTTCAGTTTTTCTTTCTTTGCAGGGAAACAGAGGTTGCCAGATGGTGGCACATTCCAACATACCTATTAGAGCACCAACTTTCACCTCATCAATGACTATTTCTGAGAAATAGGGGTCTTTCCTCCTGTTCTCTTTAAGGCCACTATTTCTGCCAGTATCCTAAGTCACAGGCCAAAGAAGCCTTCAGATTCTGTCTTTCATCTATATCTTTACCTACACTTCGATCTAGCTCCTTCCCCAACAGCAAGTAGATAATCAATCTCGTTCCTCAAACAAAACCATCAACATCATCAATTGCAATGACAAAAACCTACCCTTGATCCTATCATTTTTAGCTACTTCCCATTCCTTCTTCAATTTCCTCACTGAACTCACTGAAACTATGTACATTTATAACAAATATAAAATATATACATTTTATTTATTTATGTAATAGGACCAGATGGCAATAGTTAGATAAAGCAGAGACTGAAAGAAATATATATGCAACATTACATATATATATGTATGTATATAATTTGTTCATTCATTCCTTAAAGTATTGCCATCTATTTCTAAACAAACTTCTAGACCAAAAATACCCATAAGTCACCTACGATCTTATAATTTCTAAATTCAAAGTTCTATTACTACGTTCTCTTCCCAACTGGCTCAGAAACATGCAAAATGTTCTTATTCCTCATAGCACCTACCACCTCTTTGCATGTTATGAATTTACTTGCTTAGTCTTTTTCCTGTAAGATGTAAATTTTTATGCACAAAGAGATCTTACCTTTTTTAATTCAATATCTAGAATAGTGCCTGGCATGTAATAAGTAATCAATGAATATTTGTTGGATAAATTTCACCCCCCTTCTGGCCAAAATCAGCTGGGCCAGAGGTGGAAACTATACCAAAGCTAGTCACCTTCAGCCTCTTCCCTGAATGTTAACTTGGGATCAAAAGAGCCCAGACAGTCTTCCTGCATGGATGTAAAAAGACCTTCAGTGTGAATGGAGAATAAAGCAATATGATAGAGGAGTTAATTCTGTCCTTGGTCTCTCTGAAACATCCCCAAATCTTTACCAAAAGTTAGCTTTTTATCTTAAACTAATTTAGTTTTTTCTCCTGTCTCTTACTACCAAGAGATTCTTTTACTAATATACTGTCCCGTGGTTGAATAAGCTCCAAATAAACATCCTAGAGCCAAATTGTATTTATTTATAATAATAGGCACTATTTATGGGGAAAGGGTTATTTTCATCTCTTCCTAAATAAGATTACATGCGTTCATTTTTTTTCCCTCTAAAGCTATTTTTTGAAAAGAAGCCTGGTATTATTTTTACCTCATGAATTTTTCTTAGGCCTTAGCAAAATAAACCATTCACCAGAGAACAGTTAAAGAACCCAGCTACAAAAGTGTATAACAAATTAATGCTAGAGGGAAAACTGAAATGCATCTTAAATTTTGAAATTAAAAAAAAAAAACAAAGCTCTATTTTGGAGAATAGAAGTTGAATGAGTATTAACATTTGATTTCATGGGTACTTACCAAACAAACGCTGATGGAACAGAAATTTTCCAGCTATTAGTCCTGTGAGAATGGCGAGTAGCCATAGAAGCACCTTCAGCAGCCTCCAGCCAACGCCTCTAGGGTATTTATTTGTCACAAATGAAAAACAGTTCCCAACAACAATAACGTTGGCTTCTGTTTGGCTATGAGAAACTGGGTCCTCCGCAAATATTAAGAAGTTAAAGAAGATCACCAAGTAAGCCACAATCATGCGAGACCAGGGATGCTGGAAATAATAACGGAAGTCTTTACCCATCCTTCAAAACTTCAATTCCGTAGTTTGCCTGCATAAGAAAAGATGCACAGGGTTAGAGCAGAAGAGCCAATAGTCTCTCTCTTCCTGTTATATATTCCAATTTATAATGAGTCAATAAAGAATTATTCAGAAAAATTATGCCCTTTTTTACTTAGAGCATCAAGATAAGTCTGAGATTGAGGAAAGTCACTATTACCCCCTCCCTGCTATCTAATAATACCTATGGTCACAGGTAGGTTTAAGAAAGAAGAATAAAAAAGCAGGGGAAGGAGAAAGAACACGAGAGGGCATAACACTGTCTAAAATTGGGATAATGACTGAGATGACATGCAGCAGTCACCTCAGCAGGAAATGCAGAGCAAGAAAAAAAAAAGCAATACTTCTCCTCTCTTACATTCTTTTTGTTACAATTATAACCCAGACTCGTTTAAAAATTAAAAGCAATGTAGAAGTTAACTGAGAACATTTCCTCTGCCCAAATCCCTCTTTCCAGCTAAGACTCCTTAAAAATTTGATGGGTAGATTTTAAGATCTTTTTCCAAACACTGACAAATGTATGTATGTGTGTGGACTTCTACAGAATGTTCACAGTTTAGTTGTCAGTTTTACATAGTATGTTTTATGAACTAGCTAAGTCTATGGTAGAATAGGAAGGATTGGGCAACTCTGATTGTAGAAGGAAGTGAGGAGGAAAGGGATTTCACGCAGAAACAGAGATCTAAGTTCAAAATTGGAAAATTAGTAGGATTTTTCCCCCCAGGTGACAAAGGCAAGGATGGTCCATCTAGGCATATACAAAGGCACAGAGGCCATGCAAAATAGATGCCTATAGCAGCAGGCCCTAACTCGGATGTACGTCAGAAGCACAGAAGCTTTCTTAAAATGCTGATGCCCAGATCCCACCTCCAAAGTCTTGTTCAGCTTCTTTCTCTTTCCTTTTTGATGGCCAGGCTGCACATAAAGAACATATTAAGCCTGCCTAGGTCCACCAGGCCTGTGACTAGATGGTTAAGTCTAACTCTGGGGTTTAGTTTTGGTCAACCTATTTGGTATTCAAACTAAGCTATATCTCCCTTCCCCCACCCCCAGTAATAAAGTTAATTAAATCTAGAATAAATATAATAATAAAGGCAAATTTTCACCACAATCTGCTGATTCCTTTTCTCTCCTTAAAAAAAAAAAAAAAATTAAGGTTTTATTTATTATTTCCAGAGAGAGGCAGAGAGGGAATGAAACATCAATGTATGGTTGCCTTTCACCTGCCTCCAGCTAAGGATCTGGCTGGAGACCTGGCTTGCAACCTGGTTATGTGCCCTGGCTGGGAATTGAACCAGCGACCTTTGGGTACGGAGGCAGGTGCCTCATTCACTGTGCTACCAGCCAGGGCTCTTTTTGCTTCTTTATCTAACTTATTTAGAACTGATGGAGAAAAGAGAGACTCTTACAAAGCCTTATTTGACATCCAGGCTCAGTGTTGGGTGTCTGCATGCATTATTATTTCATTTTTGTCACAAAACTCCCTGAAATAGTGTCATTACTTCATTCACAGACAGGGAACTGAGGGCCACACAGAGTTGTGTAACTCGCCCAAAGTCATCCAGCAGGAAGGCTCTGATTTGAGACTCTGAAGCCAGACCCCAAATCCTGATCTCCAGTCTTTGCAGGTAGCGGGATCAGCTCGAGGTATTTCCCTGCCTGAGAGGGCGGCCCTAGGACCTAGCCCCAGATATGCCATCCCTAGAATGCCTTCTGGAGACACCTTCTTCTCTAGAGATGAGACAAGTATTTATTAACTCTGTAATGCACGCATGTGTATGTGTTCTATATACATTATGTACTTATGTGTGTGTGTATGCACGTGTGTGTATAAACCACAAGCCTAAAAAGCCTAAAAAGCCTGAAAAGACTCTAAATCATTGGATTATCTGCAAATAGGCTCCAAGGTTCCCAAATCCTAATCCAGTTTTCTAAACTGATAAATGGCAATGAAACCCACAATGTAAGTCAATGAAGACTTAAGTATTTTAGAAAAGCAACATAAACACACAAAAGAACTGTCCATAAAATTCAGCAAAACAGTCACTGTGGCTTAGATTCATAAACCTCCTAAGTAATTTCAAGTCCCTTGTGATCTGCGGGACCACTCTGAAACATATGTTCACAGGGGCTGTAATTCAGACACTTAGGAATGGTGACTATCACAAGTTTCTTTTTTTCTTTCTTTCTTTTTAAAAAAAAAATTTAATGCACAGTTGATCAAGTACAGCTGCAGAAACCTGTGTGGTTCTCACACCGAGAAGAGCAGAGAAAGCAAGAACAAAAATGAACATCATGCATTTTTGTGACATTCAATATGCAAGGATGCCCAAATGGGTCAATTATCAAGCCCATTTCATGCAACCTTTGGAAATGTCCAGAGACCATTACCACAAGAGAATACACAGAAATCATCTCAAAGCAAATGAGTCCTAAAGCAGAAGTGATTTCTATATGCCATCAGTTAAGAGTCCTCTCTGTTGCTTCTCTTACCAGTGAGGAATTCTGTTAGAGCTGCACCAACACCTCCCCACTACCTACACACAATGAAGGCAAATACATGTATGTGTGTGGACTTTTATAAAAATATTCACATTTACTTCACTGAATACACAATTCAGTTCACAATTTAGAACACTGAATACATATGACCTTGATCCTTTCTTAAACAAGTGCTTTGTGGAGGGTTGATATATACTGATTGTATTGTTGTTTTTAACTTCAGAATCTTGCTTTGAGGGATATGTAATGCCTACATGGCCCAGGTTGAATCACAATATTCTTTTTTAAGTTTTTCTTTATGGAGTTACTTTTAGAGAGAGGGGAAAAGAACGAGAAGACAGAGAAACATCAATGTGCAAGAGATACATGGATTGGTTGCCTCTCACTTGCCCCTAGCAGGGGACCAGCCAAGCATGTGCCCCAACCAGGGATCCACCCAGCAACTCCTGATTCAGATGCCAGCACTCAATCTACTGAGCCACACCAGCCAGGGCTGAATAGAATACTCTGTAAAAAAAAAAAAAAGGTTGCAGACTGCTGTTCCTCCCCAGTATAAATAGTTGAGTTGATCTGATTGGTCATGCATTACTAATGTTTCACCTCTGTGATCTTCCAACGATGCTTACAGAAAACACT
This sequence comes from Noctilio leporinus, assembly GCA_004026585.1. Taxonomy (NCBI): domain Eukaryota; kingdom Metazoa; phylum Chordata; class Mammalia; order Chiroptera; family Noctilionidae; genus Noctilio; species Noctilio leporinus. The sequence goes on along the minus strand of PVIW01001805.1, from coordinate 133,620 downwards.
GAGAACTAGAAAAACCTCCACCATTTAATTCCTTTTAGGTAATGACATCATTAGATACATGCCACTATCAATATCTTGGTAGCCTCTGCTTTTTCACATAATAGAGTGATGAAGCTATTAGTAACTACAGCCTCAAACTTTAATATACTGTCTGATAATCCATAGGCCTGCAGTCATGGTTTCCAACTCTGCAGGTTCTAATATTTCTCCTTAATCTTAGAAGTGCCACACATTTTAGTACAAGCCAGTAGATCACCTGGTATTAAAGGCTAAGAATGGGGGGAGGGGGGTGGATTTTTTTTTTTTTTTAAATGGGGAAGAGGTAAGGGCACAGGCTGGGAAGATCCTTTGAACACTGGAAAGACAGCCTGGGACAGGTACAGAGAGATGTAGCAATAGTTCTGTGAGGCTGAAACTCACAGTTTCAGCTGAGGGGTATTTTATGAGACTTAAGGACAATCTGAGGCCAACAGGAGGAAGGTTATGCAAAAGCATAATTTTACACTCTACTCCATAGAAAATAGGGAATACAAGGTTTCAAAGGAGCAGAAGAGCAAAACGGTGGACTAGTGCAGGGTTTGGGAAAGATTTCTCTGCCAACCTGAAAAGTGAGCAACTGGTATGAGGCATGATGAAAGTGGGGAGGCCAATTTAGAGGCAACTCCACAGTTAAGTAAAAGGTGATCAGGTAACCAGACCAAGGCAACATCAATGCCCAAACAATTATTGTAATAACTTGTTTCACTGAACCAAAATACAAGGTCTTCCTTCCTTCCTAGGGTCTTTGCAAATAAACAAAAACATTCAAGGGCTCCAGGAGTGTGACTGTCATGTTTCTCAGCAGAGACCCTAGGTCAGGCAATAGTCTTCACCCAATGACAAGTATGCTCAAGAAGGAGTGTATCACTTGCATTAAAACATATTTAAGGGTGTGTATGGGAAAGTCCCTGGCGAGCTATACGAGAGATACATTATTACCAGTCAAGTAAACCGCTGTCAGAGTACAGCTCTGCTACTGTAGGTCTCAGCATCTGGTAATGCATAATGAGAAAGCATTCACACAGCATCCACATGGTAGAGCTCTACTGTCTCTCCATTATTCTTGAAGTTCCTTGGTATTTCTGTCTGAAAATTCACCTATAACCCCTCCCAGCTCTTATCGAAGGCCTGTACTCTGCCAAAAATGTGAAAACTATTTCAATACCCTGAATCCAATTTCTTAAAAAAATTAAATTGGACTTTGCTATTTATGGTATGCACTTTATGATATATACAGCTGTTCTTGTATATTAGTACAAGACGACATTAAGGCTATTTTCTTCAATTACCCACTTGCAGTATTCTATTAATATAGGTGAAGTTCTCTGCAGTTAACAGAACATTTTTACAATCATTTCATTTAATCCTTAATATATACTCACTTGTAAAATTACATGTCAAAAGGGGAAACAGACCTTTAAATTATTTAATATTATTCCCCCGAAAGGTAAATGATAGCCTACATTTATATCACATTTTACCTCCTAGTGTTTTTAATGGCAAACACACAGCATTAGAATGTCATTAGAATGATTCAAAGGCATTAGGAATATTTGCTTTGCAGCAAGTAGCCTACAGTGGTGGGAGGAAGACGGTCCATTCTGCCTGATTGCTGCCCACTAGCTCGGTGACTTTGGGCAAACAGCTAACCATTCTGAGATTCCACTTCTTCACCAGTAAAATCCTAATAAAAGTACTTTCTTCATAGGGCTATAATGAAGACTCAAGGAGATTTCATTTGTGTTATAAAGTGTCTGGTCACTTCCAGGTACTTCCGGTATAAAGAGCAATGGTAAAATACAAGTAACTCTTGGTCATTTCCATTACATAATGAGCGTGAAAATACTATCAACTGTATATTACATTGACTGGGTGATCGTATTGTTGTTCTCCGTGTTAAATGATTTTCAATGTAACAACTCCACAAAAAAATATTACCACTTGATTTTACAAATATTGGAACTGAGGTTCACAAAACTTAAGCTACCTGTCCAAAATCACAGAGGAAGTGGTGAAATCCAGAATTGTTAATTCCGTAATAACATTCCTCATTTGTTTGTTCAGTATCGACAGATTGCCTATTTGTGCCAGGTACTGCCCTATGTGCAAGGATTACTAACAGACAATGCCTTGGAGCCTTGCATGTTACAGTCTTGTGTGGGAAACACATGAAACAGAGAAAAATGAAATATTGCATGTTTTAGAAAGTTCTAAGTTCATGGAGAAAATTAAGCAGGAGAAAGTTAATAGAAAGTATAAGGGAGGTTGAAGAAGTTCTTATAAGGTGATGTTTGAAAAGAGATGTTCAAGAAAGGAGGGAGGCAAGTAGATTATCTGGAGAAAGGGTAATCTAGACAGAGGGAACGAAAGTTTGCAAAGGCTTGTGCTGAGTGCATACTTAGTGCATGGAAGGAACAGCCAGGGGCTAGCAGGTCTGGACAGGGTGTTGGTGCTGCGGAGCATGAAAGGAGATGAGGTCTAGGAAGTAGTGGACACTTGTGGTTGGGCCTGGAGGCCACCATGCACTTGGCCTGTCCTCCTGCAAGAGATGGGAAGCAGGAGAGTGACACAACCTGGCTTCTAAGAGCCACTCTGCTTGATGATTAGAAAAGTATCAGCTTCTGGATACATCAAAAGCAAAGGCTGACAAAGTGTACTGATGGATTGGGTGTGGACATGGACAGGCAAAACGCAAATTGAAATCGCCATTTTTTGAAATGGGAAATTCATTTTCTGAGATGAACACACTTTGAAGCAGATACAGACAACATAACAATAATTAACATTCTCGAGAGCCTTTTATGTGTTGGGCTCCTGGCAAGCACTTCCCAGGCATTGTCTCCATTAGTTCTTATACTAATTTGGATTTACCAGTGAAGAAAAAGAAATTCAGAAAGGTTATAACTTGCCCAAGGTCACATAGCCACCAATTGGCAGAAACTGGCAGAAATACCTGGCGTCAATACTCATAATACCACCGTGCTTCCTAAATGGAGAAGTACAGAATACAAAACAACATTCCATTGAGAAGGAAGTAACAGTATGTGGATTATGGATAATAGGATGTTCAAAACCTTAAAAGGAGAAATGGCAGAAAAGTAGAAAAACCAAACATGTATTTGCCTGGACCAGCCCCACAGTAGGGAGAGGTCTTAAAATATTACCTTGCATTGTTAAATGAAAAGACAGGCAAGAGGAGATGACACATAATGTTTTACATAACACAACCTGCATTCTTAATGCAGGTTTTAGAAAATACAGTTATCAATAACAACAGAAGTAAAGTTGCAACTTCTTACTTTAAGTCCAAATAAGAGACCACACAGCCTTTTAAATAAAAAGCAACATTTTTAGTCAATCAATGAAACCACCATCAGTGGCTTTGCATATACCAGGATGGTATTTGTGGTACCCTAGCCAATTTGGAAGATCACACCCATAAATTACTTTTTAGCCTTTCTCTTTACATTTCTTTCAATCTTTAAGTGATTTTGTTTCCTCATTTTTATCCTGCTGTCCTTGAGATAACAAATCACTGAACCAATGAGAGTTTTTAAAACAGAGAACCTGAAAGCAAAGGAGACCTGGGGTTCTCCTCTAAGAAAGACATTGTCAACTATTCATTCAAGTGGCAAAATCCTTAGGAGCCTTCACATGTTATTAAGTTGAAAAATAATCCACAATGAATTCTTTAAAAATGTTTAGACCTCCTTTTAAGAGACATTTGTTTATAATAAAGAATCTAAAACACAACTCCAAAGAAAGGAACAGTTAATGAATAAAATAAAAGTCACTCATATCAAAAATATTTCATTTAATGGCTGGTGATTTTAAGAAGCAAATTAAGCAAAACAGGCAAGCACTGGTTTCTGATCACAAGAATTAGATGAAGGTGGGATGGGAGTGGAGAGAAATACCTGAGTCAAAATGTTAAAGTCCGTAATCTCAGAAAGTACTTGGCAAAATTCAATACTATACAACAGAAAATAGCTTTTACAGGAATTCTACTACTCTTTATATTCCATCAGTTGGAAGAATTTTTTTTTTCTGAAAACAAAACAAAACCCTGAAATCTTCCTAGAAGTCCCCCTATGGATTTCAAACAATATTATCTTTTATAATTATATAATTTTATAATTATAATTTTATAATTATAATTCAACATATTTTTACTCAAAAAATTATTTTGGTTTATGAGACAAGCACACATAAATACTAAAATAAGCATGTGATGTTTACTTCTCTTTTCCACACACACACAAACACACAGTTTATTGTTTCACAGCTGTTAGAATGAATAATGGCAACCCAAGTGTTACCTATCACATGAGTCGAACACACTTGTGGGCCTGTGTAAAATGGAAATCAACAAACAGCTTTGTTTAGTTAGGATCAACTTAGTAAACACCCAAACACTCAAGTGCTGTTGCTGTTGTTATTTTTAAGATAAGTGCAGCCGGTTAATTGAATTAACCAATGATGGAGCTTCTACTCAATTCCTATTCTCGGAACTAGTGAAGCGAGGAAAGTTCAAGGTCTATTCCGGAGACGTTTGCCCCTTTGGAGTTCAGGAATTTGAGGGTTACCCACCAAGACCCTTCCGCCTGGGAGCCTCCTCTGCCCTTTCCCTGAAGGGCTGCGGGTCTCCGGCTCCCAGACACTTGACCCTGCCGCCTCGCCTGCCATCCTTGGGAAAGGGAGGGGGAGAGGGGCCGGGGGATCCGGGGCCGGGGGCCGGACCGCCCCCGCATTCCCGGGCTCCTAGGCACAGGGAGGCAGCGGGGCTGCGGAGAGCCGGCCGGGAGGGCTCGCGCGGCTGGGCAGGCGCGCAGGGCGCCGGGCCGCGTACTCACCGGAGGGGGCCGCGCGGGCTCGGGGCGCCTGCACACCGGGGACACGGTCGAGCACTCCCTCCCGGGCGCCCGCGGCCTCGCTGGGAAGCGCGGCGAGACGGACAGGCGGTGTCTCCGCCGCGGCTGCTGTCTCCGAGCTGTAAATACCGGCTCGGCCCACACCCGCCGCCGCCTACGCCGGGCGCCCTGTGCGAGGTCCGCCGGGCAGCGGGAGTGCCAGGGCGACAGCGGCGCGCGGGTGACCGAGGTGACTCCAGCTGTGCGGCAACCCCCGCAGCTGGAAGCATGGTCTCCCGCCTCCCCCGCCCCCCGGCTCTGCCTCCCACCCCTTCCGCGCGGCTGGCCGACTCCTGGCCGCGGGCTGTGCGCGCCGCGGCAGAGCCTTCCTCGCCCGGGCCTGGCCAGCTTCTGCAGAGCCGGCGGTGCTGGCGGGGGACGATTTAGGGACCGTGAGGGCCGGGGAGAGGGGTTTGGGGAAGATACCGTCTTCAGCCTGGCATGTCAGTGGCGGTCCCTTCTTTCCGGGGGCATTGGCAGACTTCTAAAACCCATCATCCTGCAAGGAACCAATGAGGTTCCCAGGTGGAATGTCCTCCGAGAGCTGCAAACTTTCTAACGCAGCCTCAGGTCACAACGCATCCTTTCTGCTTTGGTCTATTGGTGGCGTGGAGGGGTGGGGGTGGGAAGAGACAGGGCCTGTGAGGAGTATGAGGTCTTACAGTTACTTTCCAGCCTCCGTGGTCACGCATATGCAAATATATCCACACATATGTATAAGCATGCACACACATTCATACACTCTTAGAAATGAACATATATATTATATATATCCACACAGATATGTAATAAGCAAGCAAGCAAGCAAGCAAGCGCGCACACACACACACACACACACACTATGTTCCACTTTTCTACAGTCTGAAGTTGTCGGAAGCCTGTCTGTCATTCTGCAGTGCTTAAATGATAGATTTGCAACTTCAGGGAGGAGGGCCCTTTGGACACACGACCAATTCCTTTCTTCTGGATGTAATTATCTCTTTTCCATTTGATATATCTGTGGGCTCTTGTTTCCTTCCACATTCAATAACAACTGCTACCTCAGTTTACAGGTTGCCTATAATGCATTAAAAGATGCCCTCCAGCATACCAATATTCCATGCCGATAGAAGTGATCACTAATTTGTTTGTCAAAAGAGAAATGGGATTATTCATCAATGCCTCCAGGAGCAAACAAGAGAAAACTAGCCCTTCCCTTGGATGGCCACATGATTCAGAAATGGGCTTGGTAGCAAGAGGGAGAGGAGACGTCAGCCGATTTTTTACAATGGGTTAGAGGGAGCCATTGAGAAGTCTTGTAGTGCAACTAATTGACCCAGGGATAATTGGGAGTTGACTGCCATAGGTCTCAAGAGTTTAACATCTTTTCTAGTTTCTCAGAATGATCACATGTGTCTACATTGCAGTCATAGTTTCCGATCATTTGATGACCCTCCCAGCTTAGTAAGAATCTCTTTAGTGAAGCTTTCAAAAGTTTTCCTGGAGAATTATTTCCTATGCTTTGTACATTGACTATGATACTTCTTACACACTGCAATGTCTTTTTCTCCCCCACTATGCTATAAACTTTTTGAAGGCAGAGACTAAATCTTTCTCACCATTGCATCCTTAACACCTAATCCAGTGGGGTAAAATAACGAGCTCAATAAACAATAGATTAATCCTACAGATTAATCATTAGATTCTACTATGATGTTATGATTATGATTCTTTTACAAAAATAACTGTTTAACATGAGTTTCATGCGCTCTGTTCCTTGTATCTCCATTTAAAGCAAAGAGTTTTCAATCAGTTGAAACTAAAAAATACCAAAACTTCATAAATGATGGAGCATGATACTGAGGTATGTGGCTTATTATCCTCCTCCCTCAACAAAACAAAATAAACAAACAAACAAAAAAGGCGCTTTTCCTATCATTGAAAGACACTCCATAAAACACATTGTATTTCAAAAACTAGCAGGGTAAAAATTGTTGAACAACTTCTCTTCTCCCTACCTGAAGACAGAACTCACTCCACTCCAGGATCAATTGAATTACATGGATGTCTAGTAGAATTAACTCAGTTAATCAGAACTGAAATTCCTAGCTTCATTTTGTGAAGCTTGTTACCATACCTTTAAACTCCTCTACTTACATAGGTTTTGCTTCCCTAAAACAGGGGGCGTTGGTATGAATTTTGGTTCTCTACCACTTAGGAGCTCCAACCCGAAGCCAATTTCTACTATAAAATTATAATAAGCACCCTGGCTGGTATGGCTCAGTGGATTGAGCACCGGACTGTGAACCAAAGGGTCACTGGTTCAATTCCCAGTCAGGGTACAAGCTGGGGCTGCGGGCCAGGTCCCCAGTTGGGGGTGTGTAAGAGGCAACCACAGATTGGTATTTCTCTCCCTTTCTTTTTCTCTCCCCTCCCCTCTCTCTAAAAAGTAAACAAATAAAATCTTTTTTTTTTTTCTTTTAATTATGATAAGAATCCTTCAATCAGCCTTTCTTCACCTTTGGATTTGTGAGATGTTAGGTCTATATATGAATTTAGGAGTCCAAAGTAGATCATTTGGCTTGTTTGAAAACAAGTCCTACTCAGGAATTAAACTACTGTTCTCTCTGATCTCTAGGCTCTTTCCATCTCAGTCACTATCACACAGACCTGTTAGGAGTTTTATTTATTTTTATTTATTATTTTTAGAGAGAGGCAGAGAGGAAGAGAGACATCAATGTGTGGTTGCCTTTCATCTGCCTCCAGCTACAGACCTAGCTGGGGACCTGGCTTGCAACCTGGTTATGTGCCCTGGCTGAGGAATCGAACCAGCAACCTTAGAGTTCCATAGTCCAGCACCTTATCTACTGTGCCACCAGCCAGAGCTTGTTCAGAGTTTTAAAATCCCTAATGTGTAGCAGGCACCTATATAGTGTCAGGCATATAATAGGTACTCAATAAAAGCCATTATTCCTTCATATCAAAACTTACTATTCTGTGAAAACTTTTCTTAGGACCCAATTCTATCAGTCTGGTACACAGCAGTAATTTCTTACTCACAGTGTTTTAAAATGGTATGAAAATAAGTCAATAAGTAATAAAAAGAGTATGGATAGAAGCCCCAGGAAGAAACCAAGATGGCAGAGCTTCAGATCTTCCACCTACCCCATCCATATTTTAACCCAAATAGTTTCATTTCTTTTCTGTACAGGAATTCAGCAAGTTAGCCACAATTTCAAACAGAATATTGGGGAAATGGTAGAAATAGTATAAGTAGGAAACTTTCAAATCATACTATCTGCACATCTGCCTATTCCACCTCCATGTACAAAGTCAAACCTGCGAATGGGAATAAAATATGTCTTGTTTATATATATCCAACCCAAGTAAAATCCAACCCAAGAGTACAAAAATTAGAACTACATGAGATGATGTTTTTCTATTCATCTCACATATCTTAGGAGGTTAATAATACAGTTATAGTCTGTTTTAAAAAAACAAAAATAAACAACAAGCTCCATATATATTTCAAAAATTGGTGAAAATGTAATATCTTCTCTAGGTGTCCCTTTTAAAGCAAAAGGGAACACTAGCTAGAAGCATTGACTTGGTATCTCTACCAAGTCAATAGGAAACACTTTTATCAGTGATTTGATAGACTCCAGCAAAATTATTTTTAACTTCTAATAGGTCGATCAGGATAATGCTAATTGCGTACTCCAAATATAAACAACATAATTCCCTTATTCCCAGAGGGGCAAGAATAGAGATTTGAAATGATCCATAGTTTTCTTCTGATACTTAAAGGCCAGTGACTGACTTTAAAGGTCATGATTTTCTTCAACAGTCCTAACTGCAAATATGCAGTCCTATTGTACCCAGTGGACATTGATACATTTGAGGTCACATATTCTGAATTTTGCCTGGAAAAAGATGGTCACCACATGTCCACTGCGTGAAATATTAAAGCCTGTGGTCTGGGACCCTAGTTCTGCCATGAAGTAGTGATGTGATATTATACAAATTACTTAACTCTCTGTAAAGTAGTAGCACCTGCCTCACAGCTTGTAAAGAGATTAAATAATGTTATACTTTTAACATTTGTTTTGGTACATATGAAGTTCTCCACAAATGCTCCTTTTTTTTTAAAGATTTTATTTACTTATTTTTCGAGAGGGTGGGAAAGAGGGAGAAAGAAAAGGAGAGAAACATCAATTTGTGGTTGTCCCCCGCATGCTCCAACTGGGGACCCAACCCAAAACCCAGACATGTGCCATGACTGGGAGTTGAACCAACGACCCCCTAGTTTTCAGGTGAGTGCTCTATCCACTAAGTCACAACAGCCAGCACCAAAAAATGCTCTTTGTATTATGATTATTGTTCATCTCATCCCTGCCCTGCTCATATTCTGCATGTCCCAGAGTTTCATTTACCAAACGGTTGATTCACCTAGCCTTCAAACAGCTGGGCAAAGGAATTTTTCCATAGTTTTTAAAGCAAATGGGTACTGCAATCAGATGATAAGCTAGCAGTCATAGCGGAGGGAGAGCTGTCACTGGTTTGGTGGCCAGCATCAGCCCTGACTCCTACATGGATCTCCCCTGAAGTAGCTGCATAATTTCAATAGTTCTGTCAAAGCGCCATTCTTCTTGTGATGACAGAGAAGGGCACTTATTTCATTGCCCCCTCCCTCCAGCTCCTTTTACCCCTCTTCTTGCCTTCTCCTCTGCAGCCCAACATTCCTACATATGCAGAGGCCCTAGAACTGACCAGTGCCTGACTTCCAGGGAGTGGTGCCTGAGAGAGACCGCTGATGATTTAATCCACAGGAACAATGACTGCTGGTTTTAAATAGCAAATTTGCCTTCGGCACTTTTGACCTGCCCATTTCTTTCTTTTTGCTTGGTTTCTCCTAAAACAAATGGTCTTTCTTCTTCTGTTTCCAACAGACCCAGTTAGACAAGTTTTGATAGACCTAGCCTCAGGGAGGCTCCGAAGAGGCTTCATTTACAGGAACACAAAAAATATACTGCCCTTGAAGAGTCTTTATTTCATGTTAAGTACCAGATCTACCATCCAGTCAATAAATATATCCGAAGCAACTAGCATACGAGAACACTGCAAGGTGGTGAGGTTTTAAAGGTAAATACAGTGTGTCTGTTTCCTCAGGAAACTCATGATCTAAATGGGCAGACAAGAGATGGCTTGTAGTCACCATAAATAGCAATACAAGGTGACGTATGATTCGAGTGAAATGTTTCCTCAGGAAACTCATGATCTAAATGGGCAGACAGGAGATGGCTTGTAGTCACTGTAAATAGTAATACAAGGTGACGTATGATTCAAGTGAAATGTATCCTACTGACCATAAGAGCTACAGAAAAATGAAATGAAGAAATAAAACTACCCTTAGAAATTGCTATAGATCAGATGGAAGAAGGAGCTTGAGCAAACATTGAGAGATAAAGAGAATGTAGATAAGCAGAAAAGAAAGAAAATAAGAAATTCCAAGTGAAAGGATGCAGCACAAGCACAGAGCTCATTACTGAGAAGGGTCCCTACAAATCTGGCCGAAGCAGGGCAGAAAGGCAAGGATGAGATTGGAGAGAAAGTGGGGAGGGGGAGGAAGAAAAGAAGCCAGAATGAACAGGAATACTATAGTCCACTCACAGGGCTGGCTAGTAGGGGACAGTGAACATGTCACTTGGGGAAGGATGGAAACCCAGGTAGCTAAGAGTGGACTTCTTAGTTCCAGCCATGTTAGCAGTAAGAGGATGGATATAGGGGAGCAGTAAAAGGAAGACTAAAATAAATAATTGGCACCAGAAATTCTAAGTTAAAAAAAAAGTTTAAATGATTCACTTCTGTATTTAAAGATAATGGTCAAAGTTTCATGTAGCTATGAAATGAAAACAGTAAGGCTTCCCCTCTACTCATAGACTGGAGGACTGTTCTACATACTCCTCCCAAAGATCAAGAGAAGTAAGTCCCCTCACTCCACCCCTACTTCCCAATTCATGTGAAGAAATAGGCTTGGCATGCCTTTTTTTCAGTATCTGGGCCCTTTATCTGAGCTGCTAAGCCAGGATGGCCCACTCTCCTGAATTTTAGGATATCATTTAAAGAAATGAATCCAAGCCCTGGCTGGTGGCTCAGTGGATTGGTGCCAGCCTAGAAACCCAAAGGTTGCTGGTTCAATTCCCAGTCAAGGCACATAACCAGGTTGCAAGCCAGGTCTCCAGCCAGGTTTGTAGCTGGAGGCAGATGAAAGGCAACCATACATTGATGTTTCTCCCCCTTTCTTCCTCCCTCCCTGCCCTTCTTTCTAAAAATAATGAATAAAATCTTTTAAAAAGTAAAAGAAACAAAGGAAAGAAATGAGTCCAATAAGATAGCATTATCTTCTCCTCGTGAGCACTTATATTTGTTGGGTATTGTAGTACTTCAAAATATTGTAGACTAATCTACGCATGACACAATCCGCATTTTCTCTTATCCATGAGTCAGCAAATATCTCCCATCCTGACTTGATGTTTCCTAAGCTTCTATAACAAATCACCACAAACAGGTGTTTAGAACAACAGGAATTTATTTTCTCGCTGCTCTGTGAGGTAAAAGTCTGGAAGTCAGTGCCAATAGGCCCACACTCTGTCCGAAGGCTCTAGAGGAGAATCATGCCTTGCTTCTTCAGGCTTCCAGGGGCTCCCGGGGTTCGCTGGCTGGGAGATGCTATCACTCCCATCCCCACCTCCATTTCCACAGTCTTCTCTTCTGTGTCTCTACGTTCAAATTTCCATCTGCTTTCTCTTATGAAAACACCAGTCTTTGGATTTAGGGCCCACTCCAAATCCAGGATGATTTCATCTCAAGATCCTTACCCAATTATATCTACAGAGACCCTATTTTCGAGTAAGATCACATCCTGAGGTTCTGGTAAACATGAATTTGGAGGGATCAGGACACTTTAACCTACTACGTTCAGAAATAAACAAGTATCACCTGTCTGTCATAATTTGGTTTACAGTACTGGGTAACAATACATACAAACAATCATTTACTTAATGACAATAATTTTTTTTTGTATGTTATCAGAATCTCTCACATTATGACTCCAATACTGTATAGTCCTAGGCTTTTGTTTTGATTCTATTTGTGAAGGTTTATTAGGCCTCTGAATACCAAAGTGTTGCATATTATTCAGTCTTCCAGTCCAAAATGTTAAAGCATCGTTTTGGAGGAAGCTCTACTATTTCAGACATTTCCTGGTTCTGGTGGTATAGTGGTAAAAAAGATGAAGTCTGTGCTTTTATGTAGCTTCTTCTAGTGAGTGCACAGATGGTAAACACAAAATGCATAATGATTCAATTTCAGACAGTGCGACATGCTGTTAAGAAAAGTAGGTAGAATGTGAGCATTGAGGAAGATGTGGGTAGCAATTTTAGAATGGGCGGCCAGAGCACGGCCCTCTCAGGGACATTTTTTTTAATGTAATTTTGATTGTATTTTTTCTCCTATGAGCATTTAGTCCCCTTATACCTTCTTCCCCACAGCAATCACCACACTGTTAATTGTGTCCACGAGCCATCTTTACTTTTTGCTCAAATCTTCCACCCCTCCCCTCCCCTCCCCCACCACTAGCTGTCATCTGCTCTCCATCTTCAGGGGACATTTATGCAGAATAATTAAGCTAGTTCCTTGTTGCCACAACTTTATGACTATATTCCCCATTGCATTTTCCCCAGTAGTGCTAAACAGTCTAAATACTACATTAAACATAATCTTCCTATAATATAATCACAGTTATAGAATGGCTATTCTGGTCATTACACTGCCAACTAACCATAGGTTGATGCACCTGTGGTGTATCCATTCACATTTGCCACATTGCAGGCACTGTTGTAAGCGCATGAAAATACAGAAAATACACAACAAAAACCCCCAGTGTCATGTAACTCCCCTAGAGTGGGGCTCGCATTGAAGTATTGGATGTGAAAACAGAAAACTGCAATTTCACCCCCAGCTCTAACTCTTACTCCTCTTTTTCCCTTAGCAAATCACTTTATGGCTTAGTTTCCAAGCCTAAAATGTAAGAACATTGGACCAAACACCAAATGCCCTTCTGACTCTAGCACTCTTTTATTTTAGGGTTGGCACCTGATTTGCTGCTAAGGAAATAAGTTAAATACGATTCCACTTTAAGCAGCCACCATTATCCCTGGAGTCACCAGTAAAAAAACAACAGCAGGTGCCCTAGATGCTGGGATCTGTACTTTGGTGGTTGGTACCATTGGGGGAGAGATGACATTATCTGTTTTGAAGCACAGTGTTCAGCTGGCAATTGGGAATATGGGGAGCAGATCTAGCCTCAGGGGTGCTGAGATGTCAAACTGTAGACAGGGAATTCAGTGACTTTACGAAAATATTGACTTAACACACGTGAAGAGTAAACCTCAATAAATAAAATGATTGTTATTATTGGTTTGTCCCAGAAGAACTGTATTGTACTCAGAAAGCCAAGGTGGAGTCACTGAGTAGCCCTTGCAAAGACTGGACAGGGAAGGTGCAATTTGGTGCACACGCTGCTGGTTCCCCATACTTCTTGCACCCTGAATGCTAGTCCCTACCCACCACAGGCACAAATGTAGATTTCTGACTTGAGCAACTAAGTCGCTGAAGATGCACATCAATGAAATAAAGAATATAAGTCTTTGGTCAGACTTTGAATGAAAATATAGTCATGTGCCACTTGCTGGGGATACATTCTGAGATGCATCATTGAGCAATTTTATCATTATATAGACATCATGGAGTGCACTTACACAATTCTAGATGAATAGCTTATTGCTCCCAGTCTACCAGCCTGTACAGCATGTTACTGCAAAGCAACTTAGATTAAATCAAGCACAGAGAAGATGATACAATGAAAGGCAGAGAACATGGGACTGCTGCAGTCAAAGCACAGGAGACTGTTTTACAGCAAACTTTTTTATAAGTAGAAAAAGTACAGTCTAAGATAACAATACAAGTATACTTTAGTAACACAGTTGTTTATTGTCATTGCCAATATTATGTACTGTACATAATTGTTATACTTTAATACAACTGGTAGTGCAGTAGGTTTGTTTACACCCGCATGACCACAAACGCTTGAGTAATGCATTGCACTATCACATTACACTGGTTATGTCACTAGGTGACAGAAAACTTGCAGCTCCGTTATAATCTTATGGGTTCACCATCATATATGCAATGTTTCATTAAGTGAAACATCATTATGCAATGCATAATTATAATAAATTTGGATTTAGACTATGATACTTCTGAGATATCCAGATAAAGACGGTGAATATTCCCAGTAGACAAGATCTATAACGTAGACAAGAAACCAGGGCTAAAATAACAGATGTACCAGCCATCTGCTGGCACTGATGAGTCAGTGTTTCTCAAGTGTGTTCTCCAGACCATCTGTGTTACAGTAAACTAGGGTGGGTGTTCAGAGCAAGGTCCAGAACCCACCTAATGAATCATAGGTTCTCGCAGTAGAATTTAATGATATGTAGTTTAAAAAACTCCTGAGTGGTTCTTGCACACTTTGACCTTGGAGAAATACAGGTAGAGAGAATTGGTGATTTTGTGGCTTTATAGAAAAAGTTGCCTAAGGAGAATTAGGAGAAAAGGCAGCCAGGGAAGCCTTTGCATATCGCCTTTTAGCACCTAGAGGCGAGTAAGGCTAAACCTTGACTTCACATTCGGGTAATCTGATGCTTGGGACCCATCCCAGACCATTGAAATCAGTATCTCTGAGGAAATGAGGTAGGTCCTTTCCCTCCAGAGTCCCCAATAGTTGCCCAATACCAAAGCGTGGAAACTAGTGGCAATTTAGCCAGTGAATTCTTTTCTTTGACTCTCACACTACTTTAAAACTTTGACTTAGTTGCAAATATTTACAATCCCCGAATGTCTAGTTTATCATGAAAACTTAAGGCACTGGCCTTGCTTAAATGGCAAAGCAACTTCCACAACAGAGCCTTCTGCAGTCACTTGAATTAGTTGGCTGGTCGCCTGGCCTCTGAAGCATTTGCATAATACCAAAGGGCTTTATCAGCTCAGTTTCCCGTCCCTACCCTGCATCTCAGTCCCCATACCAGCTTTTTTGTCACAGATCCCAAAGTCCCCTAACAATTGTACATGGTTTGGAGAAACCATGTAAAACAGGTCCTATCTGATCTGCTTGTTTAATCCTCTGATTCTAGAGCTTATTTCTTGGAGCTATAGTTGCCAAAGTGTCAGGTCACAGGCAGAGAGCTGGTGCAGGAGGCATGGGTGTCCTGGAAGCAGGACTCACCTCAGGCCAAGGTGAAGTCTGACACTAATACTGATACTTCCTTCTTCCCACAGGGCAGGCTAGGCGCCCTGCTGACCACACATCAGCTGCACACCTGGATCCCCAGAATGAACCCTGGTGAACCTCTCACTTCACTGAGTGCACTCTTCTTTAGGAGGCAGCATCACCCATTTGTTTGACCAGAGAGCCTCCCTAGGTCTGGGGAGGAATGGATTTGGTTAGCCAAATTTGAGAAGCGTGGCCCTCCCTGTAATAATGAGCATCCTCATTTTCTTTTTTCTGATTCCTTTACTCCCACAAACATTAGCTAATAGATTAATTCTTCTTTTTCAAATTACGAGGCCTGTCCAGAAGGTATCCAACCATGTAATATGAAAAGCAGAGACATTTAATGAAGAAGATACAAGAAATGTTGTACATAGGACAATGCCACCTCAGTCCCCTTCAAAGTGGGCACCTTGGGACCTCACACAGTTCTCAAATTGTCATCTGCTGCCCCATTATAGGTTCCTGAATCTCACCAATGATCTGAAGTCTCTTCCCTTTCAAAGGTGATTTTAGTTTTAAGAAAAGCCAGACGTTGCAGGGCATTAAATCTGGGCTGTAGCAGGGCTGAGTCACCTGAGTGATTTGACATTTTATCAAAATACTCTACACAAGAGGTGATACATGAGTGGGCATGTTGTCCGTGATGAAGCTGCTATAGTTGCCCATAGTTGCGGCCTTCTGAATCATCTTAATAGTTTCTGTGGAGGACTGTTCAAGCTTAATGCAAAATCCGATGCACATTCATTGCTCTACTCACTCAGCCATTTTGAGTGGGATGGCCACACATTACACATGCTCATTCAACAGCATCTACAGTGACTAGTACAGTGAAGTCATCATTGTTCACACACATGCATTCCAGTCCACTCTCCTTGGCTGCCAAGTTAACATTAATATCACACAAACCGTCCTTGTTAAATTAACAATAGTTGGACTTTTCCTTAAAATTTTTGTGGGAAAACATCATCACATCCTTTGAGGCCATAAGTTATACTCAGTGATTTTTAACCATGTTATATTGATTCAATTTGTATCATAATACTTAATAGTGTTATAATAACTATTAAATAGTGGTAGTAGAGAAAAAGATTTTTGAATTTCAACAGATGACCACTTACTTCAAGCAACATTTAATTTATCTTTTTAGTGAACACTTACTATTCATTATAGGAACAACTGAGATAACATTAAACCTGCTTATCTTAAAGCGAAAAGGATAGCTAAACATGCCATTGCACTACACTATAGAAACCAAGGATTAAATATCCTTTGAGAACAGAGTACGCAACCACTAGGTTTGACTATAAGTAGGCAAGGATTCACAGAAGTACAAGGTGATATCACAAAATTACTATGAAAATTATTGTACCATCACAAATAGAGCTTGCTTTAGTGGCATTTTACTTGCTTATTACTTTAAATTAATTTGTATTCTTCTCTTTGAATCTGTAGGTTGTTTTGTGTGTGAATGCCTTGTCCCAAAATAGATGAAATTGATTCACTGAATTTAAGAGAGCTAGATTAAGAGACCTTAAAAGAAGATTCCCTCACTTCTAAAATATCATTATAGCATTTTATTTCTTTATAAAACATAGTGGAAAAGGCCCTTTAGATGTTTAACAATTTTATAAATACTAAGCTATAGGCATTTGTAAAATTATTGAAATTAACTTTGTTGTGCAACAGTTATGATGTATCATCACTGAAAAAGCATTAATGATAGAGTCACTTTAATTTGAGACAGTTTTTACTGTTTCTGGGAGTTTCTCTGCAGTAAGAAAAGAAAAATCTTGTTTTGATATGGGTGAGTGGTTATCTGTGCTCACACAAAGCTAAGTGACTTTCTGAAGCTGATCTGTCATAGAAGTCAACTCACATTTGTGCCTCAGTAACATACACATAAGCACATGGACTATATCTTGGGTGCTCATAGAAACATCTTGAGATCTTAAACATTAATTCCATACCCAGAAACACTTAGCTCTCCCAAAGTTTATAAAAATGCACTGAGACCCATCATCTTTTACTTCTTTGTAGTTATCCCCATGAAAGAGACAAACAAGATGTGAGACCTACACCTTACACATATGAAGTTCACTCATGTACTTATGTGTAGTTTTATTAACACACAGGATTTCTTTATGTGAAAAATAAGGGTATTGGACACACAAATAATTGTCTGTTTAATTCCTAAAATTCTGTAGTTCTAAATTTATATCAAGTGATAATAAATGTAAATTTTATTCATTTTGTGTCTTTATGCTTCTCATAGGCAGATAGGCAAGTTTGGTGAAAATTTCACTCAATTATTTGTCTGTGTGTTTGAGACTAATTTGTCTTCTATTTCTGAGTGAGCCCTGCTGTTCCTCCTGCTGTCTTCTGATTATGAGAACAATAAACTGAACAATACACATACATAAAATTGCATATCTACATAATAAAGAAAGCTTGCTGCTTACTTCTCTGCCAAAGTGCATTGATTATTTAGAACAATACACCTTTAACAATACAACTCTTATAAGTTCATATGTTCATAAGAACTAGAGAGCTGGAATATCTGAAAAATATGCAGTGGATGATCCTTTTTTCTAATTTTATTTTACCCTATTTATTCAAATCTTTTATCTGCAAAACATGAAATGCAATACAATTCTTCATAGACTTCAGCACCAGCCTACAGAGCAATGATACACACTTTAGTTTAACCATCCAGTCATGACTAAGACAATAGAGAAAATCAATGCTGTTGGGTCAGACACCCCTTCTGAAATATCATAAGAAGAAATGTAATACTACTCTGAGAAACAAGATAGGGAAGTTCATCTTACAGTGTAGCCTGCCACCAATCAAACTTCAGAATCAAAAATTCAACAAACCTGCAATAAATAGACCCAAAGACAGATAGAGACCCCTATTCTTTTTTCACTTTAGCAAAGCTATGAAGCAAAAAAGCAATAAAAGCTTGACAAAGACTGTGTCTATCCCACTCCGCAGAAAGTGAACTATTAGGTCAACAAACAACTGGTTCAACAAGCCCTCCCTCCACCTCATATTTAGTGATTTAATCAGTAGCTGTGACCTTATGTTGCCTCTTCTCCCGCAGTTCAGCCTTTAGCTTCAGGTTAACCTGGTATCGTCATTTTATGCAGCCCATCACAAAGAATTATGGAAACCCCGTTGGTTTTGCTAGAATGTAATGCCGAGAGGTATTTTAAGTCAAAGGAACATGTGACAAGGAAGGAAAAAGGAAAGTCATGAAAATAAAAAGTAGAGTTATTATGAAGCTATGTGATTCCTTATATTGCAGACTTATATTTGTCCCTAATCTCTATTGCTCACTTCCATAAAAAATATATCAAAAGATGAACTGAGATCGTAAGGGTGATATTAAGAAGTTAAGATTAAGAGATAAAATTTAAAACTAAGAAAAAGGCTAAGGTGGGGGGTGGTAGGTGCTGATGGCTTACAAATTAGAAAACAAACACCTGTTCAAAAGTCAATTCATTTTCCAGAAAGTGGAATGAAAAAACAGTCAGTACTTACTTTTATGTGCTTTCTATTCACCACAAGAAGTTTGATTCACTAAAACACTTAGAAACTAATCACATATAAATGAGTAGAAGTGATAATCTCTCTGCAAGTTTTAAAGTGCATGTTGGGGGAAAAAAATCAGTGTCCTCTTTTACAATTACACCATAAAGGTGCACTTAAGATTCTACAAATTCATTAGAGAGGCATCCTTGGAAAAATGAAACCTTCTTTCCCTTATTTTCAAGCTTCTAAATAAGGGTTAGCTTGTACCTCTTTTATGAGTATCATTTGCAAGTAAGTTAAGTCAAAAGCAAACATAGTCTCCTTGCTGCCCTATGTTTTTTTTTTTTTAATAGCATCATCATTCATGTAATAAAGTGAGAAATGTCTCTAATTTTAGTTCATGAAAGTAACCCCTCTGATGAATAAAGTTTTTATGCTTGTATTAGTATAGCTGATAAAAGTAAATTTTATGCTAGTGGGGAAAAAGGAAATGATTCACAGTCTAAGTCCAAGCATAGAAAAAACTGTGCTTTTATTTATTCTGCATTGATGCTAAGTGAAATCAACCAATATAATAAGAATGTCCCTTCAAAAATATTCTAGGACAATTGTGTTCATACATAACAATGTAGTCTGAAAAAATAATTGATGATTTTAGCTCATAAGAATGATGTAATTCCTGTCAGTCAAATCTAAAATCTTTAATTTTTTTTTCTATTGCCTTCAGGAGTAGTGGAAGAGTCCCTTTGTGGCTATCTAAAGTTTTAAAAATCTTAAGCTCATTCCAGTCACTTAAGGACATAAATTGAAATTATGGTCCTGTCAAATCAGGACTTCAAATGAAAATAAACAAATGCATATAATTTTTCGGTCATACAACAAAAGGAGTATGTGCTAACTCATCTTTATTTTTCTCCTGAGAGGAATTTTTATTCACTCATTATGCTTTAAAAATATACTTACTGACAGGAATAGATTTCCCTAACCAGCTTGTTATCCTTGTAGGCAAGACCAATACTTTTGACAAAGATCCATAAAGATTACCTTTCTAAGAGTACTGTAGATTAATGGGCACATTTTCTACTCAAGTGGGTTTTCCTAATAATTTAAAACTATTTGAATGTTTATTCAATACCATCATTTATTCTTATATTAATTTTTTTTTTTTTTCCAGAAGGGCAGGGAGGGAGGAAAAAAGGGAGAGAAGCATCAATGTATGGTTGGCTCTCACCTGCCTCCAGCAAAGGGCCTGGTTGGAGATCTGGCTTGTAACCTGGTTATGTGCCCTGGCTGGGAATCGAACCAGTGACCCTTTGGTTCAGCACCTATCCACCAAGCCACCAGCGAGGACATTTATTCTCATTTTAAAAAGAGCACATTTGAACCAGTACTTACATTCATTTGAAAGTTGGCTTTCTGAAGCCCGTTTATCTGCTCAAATGTTGCATAATGCAGCATGCTCCCGAACAGCTATAAAAGCAGTAAAAGAGCAGCTAATATATTTCTGTGGCTTTTCACAGTTCCTAGATTCCAAATAACTCCAATTCATTCTAAACTCTACATGGTCTTCAGACTATGTAAAATTTTAATTATACCATGTTGCATAAAATTAACAATGTATCAGATGTCAGAGAAAATAATGCTAGCATCGCATCATAATTTGGGTCTCGGTAGTTTATTTTCTGTAACTTCAACAATCTATCACTTTAATGAACAATGAGCTTATGATAGAAAAATCATTTTAAAAAGGTAATCATAATTCAATACATTTCAGAAGCCTAGAAAATTTGGAGGATTCTGCTTGCATCAAACGACCAAAGTGAAACACTGGCATATATGAGGGCTAAGTCTTTTCTTTGTTCGTAGCTAGTTTCTAAATCCACAGTTAACCAAAACCTCTGTTCCCCTAGCTACTCATTTATCTCAGCTCTCTCCAGATTTTAGATTGTCTTGGGTGCCGGGCAGGAGGTGACCATAAGTGGTAAGTGAGAACGGTGGAGTGAAGAGGCGTGACATCAGTGTAATGGAGCAGAGCTCCGCACCCACGATTATCTCTCAACCTCAACTAGCGTTTTGTCTGCCCCCCACCCCCACCTCTCCTCCCCGACCCAGCCAGCAACGCCAGAAGACTGCTCAAATGCCATTTGAAACGGTAGCCGAGGGCTGAGTTTAGAACCCTTTATACACTTGCACACAAAGTATTTTTGAAAATGCTCACAACTGTCAAAAACAGGCCTCCTCAACGTACAAGACACTCTAACGTGCGAAGCCGTAAGCATCTGGAAAGTACAACGCAGATGCAGGTGGCAAAGGGAGAGCTTCCTTCCCACTTTCTGTTGCTCTGCCCTCCTGTCCTTGTGCGCAGCAGCCAGCTCTCCAGTCTCTGGATTTGTCATTGTCCTCGTTGTCCCAATGACGCCGCGGAAGGCTGACGGAGCTGTTTTGTTTGTGTTGCAAGTGTGGCAAAACCGCGAGCTGGCTGGTGGCTCAGCCGGCAGTTCTCCCGCCGCGGCACAGGCGGGAAGGCGGTCCTCTGCTTTGTGGCTGGTGTAGCAGTTTTCACAGCCTGTTACTCTTTATGGCTTTGGGCTCTTCACCTTGGATGCTATCATGTACCTTGACTCCAGACAGGTGACCTACTTTTCACTTCATGATCCGCCGTTGCTGTTTCCTAGCGTTTTATAGCCAGGCCACCTCATTTGAAAACATAGCTCTGTGTATCCTTGTAACCCCTCTCCTGTGTCTTCAGCAATTCACTCTGCTTAGATTCCTCCGACAGCTGATACTTGGGTATTCTATTGTCAGAACCGAGACAACTGGTGCGGGGAAGAGGCAGGGAAAAGCTTCCCGGCTTCCCAAGTGTCTCTTACAAGGTGTCATGAGACTTAAAATTCATATTCTTTAGGGTACTGGTGGTCTACATCCAAAGTGAACGCGTTAAAGGTCCCTATAAATAATGTATGGAAAGGGTCATGAATATCACAACAGTCACTAATTATTTACCATCCACCAGGGAGCTAACCATAGTGTGCACAATTGTCTTTGCATTCCAAAACCTCTAAACAGAAGGCATTATTGCCCCCACTTACAGATGAGGAAACGGAGACTTCCAGAAGGAAGTAAGTTTTCCCAGGATGCTCTCTCTCTAGTAAGTGACGGCAAGATTCAAACCCAGGACTCTGACCTCAGAGCCCAAGATTGCGACGCTACACGTCAATCATACAAGCAAGTGGGATTGGTCAGTCATTCACACCTAGCACAGGAGCTGGGGCGTTGCATAAATGTTTGAGGGATCCCAGAATGAGCCCCTTGCTGTGAATTACTTTACCAGATGGGCTTCCGGTCACCTGACAAGGATTCTGAACAAGTGGGACCCTGGACTAGTTTGCAGTGGGAGGAAAAGAGAGCATGCACCAGCAGGCCTGGGTGAGGTGCCTTCCAGAGAAGCCCCAGGAAAAAGCACAAAATCCTTATAATGTTAGAAGGATGACAGTGAGCAGAACGGAAATAACCTGGGAAAGACAAGGGAGTGCTGAAGCCAATTCAGAGCTCATACTGTGGCTCAATGATGACTGGCTTGCTGTCACCCCTTCTTCCTCCCTTTTACCATCTCACACTCAACCTCAAACAGGGAGGAGGTCCTGGAAGTGGGATCTGAACTGAGAGCTTTTCCCATTGGGAAAGACAGCCTCCCATACGCACAGACTTTAAATGCTTAAAAGTGCAATTCACTTCACTTTGAGCTGTACTTCCCTCAAGCTTGTTCCCCATTATCTCAAGTGTATTTCTATTCCAGACCTGAGCTGGAGAACAGAAAGATCTGTATCCTTTTGAAAACTTATCCCAGCTCCTTTATAAACACCTAAGATGTGCTACAATAATAAGAATATACCTGAGAATGCACTGGGGACCTCTCTCCTCTGTTCCACTTGACTGTTAATGAGCTAGAATAGTTGCATGGAAAATACCAGGGCAATGGTATGGGAAGAAGGAAGGGAAAAAAGAAAGGAAGGAAGGAAGGAAGGAAGGAAGGGAGGAAGGGAGGGAGGGAGGGAGGGAGGAGGGACAGAAGGAGGAAAAACAATTTTTAAAAACAGAATCCAAGTTCAAGTGGATTGCAGGTTATTAAGGTTAGAGGTAGGGAAAGTGGACTGAGATTTAACTGGATCCGTGCTGACCTTCTGTGAAAGAATGATTCAGGAAGGAGCAATAGCCAATGAGTAAGGGCCTTGATATGAGCTTCTTTAGGAGAAGTGTAATGAACCCTGACAAGAGAGATGGAATGAGACCCATAGACTGGCCATGGCAAAGGGTTAGAGCATAAGGAAATAAGCTGTGGTATTATTTCAGAGAAAGTGAATAAAGAGTTTAGGAGGTAAGTGATGAGAAGGAAAGCCAGTTCAGAAAACTTAAATGAAAAATAGCACCCAAACATTGCTGGGAAGACTGGTAAGAGCGAACAAATGAGATGGACCCAGGGAGCAAGTGATGGGTCAGAGGACCCCAGGAAAAACAGCTCCATACTGAAGCTGAATAGAATTAAACTTGGGAACCTAAGTAGCAGACTCAGATTCTTATTGAGAAAGCCCAGCCTTGCTCTTGGAGTAAAGTCAACTGACTTAGTAAGATGGATCACAATTGCCATGTATAAAGCCTAGTTAGTGGCAAACCTGGAGTTTGAAATGAGAAGTACATGTAAGAGTCTGGTCAATTGGTGAAACCTTTGTTATCCTAGCAACTGAATAGCACAAAAGTAAGAGTTCGCCATTTCCCTCATTGGCATATCAATATACCCTTCACATTCTACTTACCATAGTTGTTCCAAGGTGCACATTGCTTGTACTAAAATGTGCCACACTGCAGAAGTTAAAGAGAAAGGAAAGATGGGACCGGTTCCCATGCTCCTGAGAATTCCTTGGTCCCCTTGCACTGAAGTCTGTAAGTCAAACATAACTGATATGAACACCAGAGAGAAATTGCCCCGAAAAGTGTTCTGAGCTGTCTTGAGGCTGTAAATAACAGAGAATGAGATACAAACCAGAGTCGTAAGGTTAAATCATAAACTCAGAGAGGGAGTATTGATATCTCTTCATAAACTATTTGGCTAAGCTAGTCATCAGGTAGACTCCTACATAAATTTTTAAGATGGTGAAGATTTTGGAATTCCTATATAGCATTGGGTTGAGTCAATATTTAGGAAAATGTTGAAATTTTAAAAAATGTCTGAAACTGTTTCAGTTACTATAGAAGTGAATCTCATTAATTTTTAAAATTATTTTAAAGAATAAAGAAATATATATTTTGAAAGATCTACAATGTTTCTAAGTCAGATATGGTACACACATTTATCTGGTTTTATACAAAGGAATATTTTTAGGTGAAGGCCAATTTCTCTTCTTTAGCTAAGTTATGAAAAAAACTGTCAATGCCTATCTTGCGGCATACAGGGACTATAGAGTATCAGCTAGGTGTAATGTCACCTATAAAACTATCTGTGGCCCATTCTGTCTAAATTCTCACTCATCCAAAATCCAGGGACCAAATGGATTTGGATAACATAGCTCTCATTTTATAAACCTGCAATCCAAGTTCCTTTTTCTATGAACTGAAGAACTACATAATGAGAAATATTGATACATAACAGTTTTGTGGAAGCAAATTATCTCATTTATGAAATATACTTGGCTGATAGACTGGAAATGATAGTGGTTTAACTAGGGTAGAAGTTATCTTTTGCATATGTAAAGGAAGTGTAGAGGTAAGCATGCCAAGTCTGACATGGGAGAGATACCATCAACATGGACCCAGGCTCCCATCTGTCTTTCTTTTCCACCTACCTAACTTGTAGCTTCATTTCTAAGGTTGCCCAGTTCTAAGACAGCAGTGGAAACTCCAGTTATTATTTCTCCAATATCAGTAGTCTGTGCCAGCTATCTTACCTTGTTTTAAAGAGCCTTTTAAGAAGATTCACCCAGTAACTTTTCCATTTCTTTGGCCAGAACTTAATCACACAGCCACACCTAGCTGCAAGGGAAACAGAAATACAAACTTTTATCTGGGCATCTTGCCACACCAAGAAAAACAAGAGTTAAGGAATAAGAATATTATGTAGTACCTGCCAGTCTTACCAAATGTTTTTTTAATGATTAAAAATACATTATAATTCAATATGATCATTTTAATGACTGAACAATTCCCTTCATGAGATTCTTGTTACTAATGTTCCCATTACTGGAATATAAAATTTAAGAGTTAATTGCCTTGTTGACAAATCCCTAAATTGAGGTCACCAAACTAATCTAGCCTACACCTAAAAAGCACAATAGATACATCAAAGCTTTGGCATGAAGTTTTTGTCATGCAGCTGCATTTAGTAATAAAAGGTTAATCCAATTTGGATCCTAACTATTAGACTAGTTTTTAGGCATCACCAAAGGGTAGTTTAGGATAGGGGTGAAGGGGCTTTAATTCTCCTATAATCTTGCTCATCTCAGCCCCACCCACAATGATCTGCTATCAGTGGTTTTCTCAAATTTATTTCTCTCATTTGCACTCTCTCCTCTCTCTTTCTCTCTCTCTCACACACACAATCTCTGTTCACAGTCACCCTTGTTCTGCTTTCCAACCAGATTGCAGATTCCAGCCCTAGATTTCTAGAATAAAGTTGCCTGTTGTGAATACAAAAAATACTTCAAGGACACAGAAGGTTGTCTTCATGGTGGACTCAGCCTTAGAGACTTTTCTATGCATGCTAATTGCATGTTAGAGGTTTTTAGGTGTTAATTAGCATCACTAGAAGAGAGAGAGAAACAAGAGAGAGCACTGTATTTTCAAAGTGAGTCTAAATATTCCCCTAAGCCACATAGACCATCCTACCCACATGAAGACATTAGAGATAATGAAAATGAGATTTAAGATGCTGTTGCTAAGACACTTCTCCAAACCAGGATGAAAACCCTGCAATAAATAATACATTAAAAAGCAGGTTGCTTTGTGCTTTCCTGTACTTTGATTCCAATATGCATCCTTATCATTATCAACAACTCTCTTGAACCAAAATGTTCCCTGTTTCTTTTATTCGAAAGTGAACATCACTTATTAAGATTGTTTCAGCCCAGACATCACTCAGGGGAGAATAATAAAGAGATATTATTTACTTGAACTAATTTGTAATCCAAACTCATTGTTCTGTTTCCTTGGTGACTCATTCAAGCACTGCTGAGCAATTTTGCCAGGTGTTTATTACAGATTGTTTGGGGGGTTATGATTATGTGCATAAAAAGTTATTTGATGACCTTCATTTTTTATGACTAAGAGTTATTTTTTTTTTAAGATTGTATTTATTATTTTTAGAGAAAGGGGAAGAGGCAGAGAGTGAGAGAGACATCAATGTGTGGTTGCCTTTCACCTGCCTGCAGCTACAGACCTGGCTGGAGACTTGGCTTGCAACCTGTTCTCCCTGGCTAGGAGAACAGACAGGTTGTGCCCTGGCTGGGAATCGAACCAGACCCTCATCCACTGTGCCACCAGCCAGAGCCAAGAGTTCTTTTTTTATCGATGCTTTATAACTTTAAGGAAATGTTGCAGAAACATAGCAGCTAACAGTGTATTTTAACAAACCAAACTGACCATTGCCTTTAATGTTTAGAAATTCGGTCTTGACTTTATTTGTTCTGTTTTTAATGATGTTATTTTGTTTCATATTTTGTTTCAAAGACACTGTATTATCTGGAATTAATTCTTATTAGCAGGTATGACACATAATATACATTGTCACTAATGTATCTCCTTGATTTCCTTGACAACCAGGAGACACTGGTATTGGCATAAGAGACAATTGAGACTCAAAGAGGTTAAGATTTTTTATTCATGGTCATAAAGCTTCTAAACAGCTTTTTCTCCTATAACAGGGTTTCTTTTGCAGAACTGCCTGCAGCAAATAGTGCAGCTCTTCATAAATAATCTCAGTGAGTAAAAAGGGGATGTTTCACTTCCATCCAGTTTCAAATTCAGAGGAAAGATAAATGGATGATTCTTTATTGTTTTATGTGTACATGAATTTTACACAAGCATGTGTACTGCTCACATTAGTGTTGCACACATTGTATTCTCTTCCATTGCACATAAATGTATAGAAGATGTTAGTTTTTAAATGTCATTATTTGATAATTGATCAGACAGAAGATCAAGGTCAGAAGTCCTAAATTACCAGTTCGTAGAAAAATCAGACAAGCAGTTTTTTGTTTTCGTAGAGATTTTACCTAAAATCTCAATTCCTGAGTTTATTTGAAAATCAGGATACCATTTACCCTGAGCTTGAACATCCATGGAACACCACAGTCAATTGGAGTTGAGTAGAAGCTCCCTTCAGACAGAGCCTGGGTTCCATCTGGGTGACAGTCTCTGTCAGATTCATTCATTTATGTTACTTACCTGCTCTCTGTATGCACTAAGTTTACCGAACTTAAGTTTTAAGCACCAGCTCCTGTAAAAAGTAGGAATTCTAAGCCTGTTTTCCAAACCTATGATTCATCTCTGCTCCTTTGGTAACTGCCTTTCACCCCTGGGGCAGCGTGTGCAGGGTAACCCAACCAGCTGGGCCACAGATGATTTGGACAAGTAGGGTCAATCATCTGCTCTCCTAGGAATTTGAAACTTGTACTTAGGAACAACTATTTAATAGCTGCATGTAGCCAGAACTGTGACTGTCATTTTGGGAAATGTAGGGTGGACATATTTTGCCATTTTGACTGAAAAAGCAGCATGATCCCATCTGGAGAAAGAAAGAGAAAAAGAAAGAGCATGAGATTCTCCTGTATCTTTATAATATATCCTGTTCCTTGCATACATTGTCTTTAAGTGTCTCTTACACTTGTCCTATCCTTAACACTTGCTCAGTTCCCCCCTCTACACCTCTTTCCAAATCTCTGAAAGTTAAAAATAAACCTGATGACATTTCATTCAACATGTCAGACAGGATTATGTGGTGCTCAAACAAATCTATACCTATTCATCCAAATCTAAGGTACTATTACTATAATAGTTCTACCAAATGTTTAATAACTGGACACATAATAGGTAAGTAAAAGTGGGAACTATTAGTGGCAGAGCAGAGGAATCATACATATAAATAACAGGAACTAAGAATCGTAAGTTGATAAGGCCAACAGTGAGGTGCCACCGTTAAACCAGTTAATTTTTTAAAGAGGTAAGAGTTAGAAGATGCAGATTTTATAATTGTCTGAATAGTAATTACTGAAAAATAATTACCATAAAAGAAAGATTTTTGAAAAAAAATCTTACAATTCAGATTTTTCAAAAGAAATTCAGTTTAATTGCATAAACGAATAGGAACTGTTTTCAAATAATTTTAATGAGTGAATATATAATCATTTTAATCAATCACCAAAGAATCATATCATTTGATAACTTGTAAAAGCATAGATGAAAAACTGTTCAGCACCTTTGTTTCATAGTTCCACTGAGAATAAGTGACTTAGCAACATCCATTTCCATAAACAAAACAAAAATCATTGACTTTTTCAATTCCAGAAATGTTTACAGAGCAGTGTGATCATGATTATACCCCCAATTTAAGAACACAATGTACTGGCTCCTGGCTGATGGCTCAGTGGATAAGGCACGGGCCTGCGAACCCAAAAGTAGCTGGTTCAATTCCCAGCCAGGGCACATAACCAGGTTGCAAGCCAGGCCTCCAGCCAGGTCCTTAGCTGGAGGCAGGTGAAAGGCAACCTTACACTGATGTCTTCTCTGCCTCTCCCCCTTCCCCATACTCTGGAAATAATAACTAAAATCTTGAAAAAAAAAAAAAAAGAGAGAGAGAGAACACAATGTACTAAATGAATGAACGAATGAATGCTAATACATATGAGATGCAAAAAAAGAATACAACAAAGACCCTGATAGCAAGGATTACACAGACTAATAGAAAGACTAGGATAAGTTTACATACATCTGTGACTACAGGAAAGAATAAGGCAGGTGCTAGAATGCTGGGGTGTGATCAAGGGAAGTGAGAAACTATCTCTTCCAGATCAGGTAAAATAGCATGATACGGACAATCCAGTGTGCATTTTAGGGATAACTGTGTCAGTTTGACTGGCGCAGTGGGCACAGTTGGAAAGATTGTGGAGGCCTTCAGTGCTAGGCTGAGGGACTTGAACTCTATTCTGCAGGCAGTGGGGAGGCCTAAGAAAAGTCAGTATGCAGGGGTCAGTATGCAGGGGTTGGCCAGTAGGAAATTGTTTCAGGAAATGAACTTGCCAATTGAGTGTGACGTCATTAATGTAGGGCTAAATAGAAAATAATATAAGGTATGAGAGGAGTAGGGCGATGACACAAAAGAAGATTTAGAAAATAATTGGATGTGAGGAGTCAAAAAAGACATAAGGTGGGGACTAGATAAATGGAATATTTTGTTTAACATTTAATTGCCTACTCTGTCTAATGCTTCATTGAACTTTGCTAAGTAATTTGCAAGAGTGATTTACTGAATACAAATTGCATATGGAAGAGATGAACCTCACACTTCCAAAATGGAACATTTTAATTAAATCTGTGTTACTTTTACTTCTGATGCCAGAGATGTGGCTCATATGAGCAAGTCCTCCCAGGTCTGGAAGTAGGTGGGGAGCAAATTAAAAGGACCCTATTTTAAATGATGCTATCACATAGAAAGAAACAGTGACATCTATAGTAGGGCCAATTTGCTTAAGACATGAATTCATTTTTTTTACATATGTTGACAAAGTGAGGTAAAGAAGACAGAGGAGTTAAAGAGTATTTAGTCATGATTCTCCAAGAGAACAGAATCAACCGGATGTGTATGCATGTTGAACAAGAGATCTATTTTAAGGAATTGGATCCTGCAGTTTGGAGGCTTGGTGAGTCCACAATCTGATGGGGTAAGCCCTTTTTCCAAATAAGGTACCACTCACAAATTCCACAGATTAGGATGTGCTTTGTGGGGAGGGATTCAGGGAAATTGCATTTCAAGTTCAAAGACAACCTGTTGGTAGAATTCTTTTTCACAATGGGGAAGTCAGTTGTTGGTCTACTAGGATTCTGAAAAAAATGCTCACAATAAAATTGACAGGACTTTTGCAGCAAAGAGAGGCATTTATTCACGATTCTAAAGAAATGGGCACAAAGCCAATGACAGGCAGGTTGCACAGTGCTGATCAGCCAATAAGAATATTTAGCCCTAACATGGGGATAACCTCCCTTATTTCCCCATTGACTGGGTACTTCAGAGTTACATTCTTAGCTAGAGGGGTCTAAAGCTGATAGGTCATTTTAAGCCTTCCCTTTGGAAATCCCCTAACTCGTTCTTGGTTAAATTATATACCCTACCCTTGGTTCCTTTTTAATTTTGCTGATGTTTTCTTTAGCTGAACAAAAACTTTTCAGTTTGATATAGTCTCATTTGTTCCTTTGTTCTTTTATTTCCTTTGCCCTTGGACAAGTATTGGTAAAAATATTGCTGCATAGGATATCTGAAATTTTACTTACTGTGTTTTTCTCTAGAACTTTTACGGTGTCATGGCTTATCCCATTGCTAGGGTTATACCCAAAGAACCCTGAAACACCAATTCAGAAGAACCTATGTACCCCTATGTTCATAGCAGCACTATTTACAATAGCCAAGTCCTGGAAACAGCCTAAGTGCCCATTAGTGGATGAATGGATCAAAAAACTTTGGTACATTTACACAATGGAATACTACACAGATGAGCCCTGGATGGTGGCTCAGTGCATAGGTGTCAGCTTGCAAACCCAAAGGTTGCTGGTTTGATCTCCAGCCAGGGCACATAACCAGGTTGCAAGCCAGGTCTCCAGCCAGATCCCTAGCTGTAGGCAGGTGAAAGGCAACCATACATTGATGTTTCTCTCCCTTTCTTCCTCCTTTCCTGCCCTTTTATCTAAAAATAATGAATAAAATCTTTTTAAAAAAATTATAAAAAAGCAATACTACACAGTAAAAAAGAAAGAAGAAACTCCTATCTTTTGTGACAACATGGATGGAACTGGAGAGTATTATGCTTAGTGAAATAAGCCAGCCAGTGAAAGACAAATACCCTATGATCTCACCCAATACAGAAGACTAATGAACAAAATAAATGAACAAGCAAAACAGAACCAGAGACATGGAAACAAAGAACAGACTTTCATTTTGCAGAGAGGAGAGGGAAGGGGAGGGGAAGAAAGAGGCAAAGAAGGGAACAGTTTAGTCAAGGAACTAGCACGGATGACCCACGGACATGGACAACATGTGGGAGAGGGGATGGGAAGGATGGGACAGGGAAGAGCAAGGGGGAAAATGAAATAAATGTAATACAATAACAATAAAAGTAAAGTAAAAAAACCCTCACTATTAAAAAAAATAATTTAAAAAGTGTGGCTCATTGGATTGAGCACCAGCCTGCAAATCCAAGGGCCACTGGTTCAATTCCCAGTCAGATCACATAACCAGGTCTCCAGCCAGGTGTCCAGCTGGAGGCACCCAAAAGGCAACCATACATTGAAGTTTCTCTCCCTTTCTTCCTCTCTGCCTTCCCCCCTCTCTAAAAATAATTAATAAAATCATTTTTTAAAAATGAAGTAATGATAAAAAATACCAAACACCTCATATATCTGTAGTGGGTTGAAAGGTAACCCTGTAAAAGAAACGTCCACATCTTAATTTCTGGAACCTGTGAAAAACAGTATTTGCAGGTACAATGAAACGAAGGATATTGAAATGAAGATATTCTGGATTATCTGAGTGGGTCCTGAATCCAATGACAAGTGTCCTGAAGAGGAAAGGCAGGAGATTTAAGGCAGAAAAGGAGGAGGCAATGTGATCTTAGGAACACAGTCTGCAAGTTAAAGAATGGCAACAGCCACAGTATCTGGAAGAGGCAGGAGAAGTTCTTCCCTAGCGTCTCCTGACACCCTGATTTTAGACTTCTGGCCTCTAGAACTATGAGAAAATAAATTCCTGTTGTTTTAAGCAACTCAGTTTGTACTACTTTGTTACAGCAGCCATAGGAAACAAAACATCTGAAGATAAACATAACTGACTTTCTAATAAAAAGGAAGATATTAGTTGCATTCTAGAAAAATAGTTTCAATAGAGTGGTGAGGAGAAGACCATATGCAAATGTTGTAAGGCAGAAGTTCCCAAACTTTTTCCTTTTATGGGGAATTTTGTATCTCAGTAATTTTTTCATAGCATTCCTAGGTCAAAAGAAATACTTCAACAGTTTATGAAGTAGTCAGTTCCAAGCAACATAATCAGCATTTATGTATAGATAACCTTCATACAACATGGCATTCTAGAACATGGTTTCACTTTTTGAGAATTAGAGAAATCCCTGAACGTCACAGAGTGTAATAAGACCTTTTAAAAGCAAAAAATATCTCATTCAAAATTAGAGAAATCTCTGAATAATATTGAATATAATAAGATCTTTTAAGAGCAAGAAATATCTCATTTGAAATTAATGAAATTTGTAAAGATCACTCAGCTAAAAGCAAGCAATCTAAAATAACAGGTTTTTTGTAAAAAGTACAGGATAAAAGTCAAGCTAATGCTGAAGAAAGTTTAAAGAATATTGTGTCAAAAAGAAAATGCCCTTGGTTAACGATGCTTAGTAGTGGTGACGAAGAAAATATTATTTAATACATATTACTATGTTGTACTTTTGGTGAAAATTGCTTTAATAAAGATATTTCTCTTAATTATAAAAGTATGTTTTTTAAACTTTTGGAACTTAACCCCCTTTTGTTGTACTAGTTCTTTGTTTTGTACAACACAGATTCTAATAACATGGCATTTTTTAGGAACCTAATGACCTTGTTATAGGGGGTTTCCTGTACTAGCAACTTAATAGCTATTTGAAAAAGTAATACATATAAATTCAAGAAAAAATCATCACAATTATACACTTACTATAGGATGCATGCACCTATTACGCACCACACAACTTTTTAAACTTACTTGATACAAGCCACCATCATTTCCTGTTCCACACTGCTTTTCACCCTGTACTTGCTTCTGTCACAGGAACCGCTGAAAACCCCACCTTGTAAAGATAGGACATTATGGAAAGGAATTTAGAGCCACTTAACATTGAAAAAGTCAACTACCTCAAGCTAGTATTTTGTGTGGTGTCAGAAAGACATCAAGTATCACAATGTGTCCTTTAAAATTGTGCAATGCCCCAGAGGCAGCCCCATGAATGATCATCATCTCACACCCATTAGATGAATACAAACCAGAAAAACAACACGCAATGGAGAAACTGGAACTCTTGTGCATTGTTTGATGAAATGTAAAATGGTGTAACCACTAAGGAAAAGAGTATGGTGTTTCCTCAAAAAGATTAAAAAGAGAATTACCATACCATCTAGCAATTCTACTTCTGGGTATATTCCCCAAAGAGCTGAAAGCAGACTTGAACAGATTATTTATACAACCATGTTCAGGGCAGTATTATTCATAATAGCCAAAAGGTGAAAGGAACCCAAGTGCCTATCAGTGGACAGATGGATAAATGAAATGTGGTATATACATACAATGTAATATTATTTAGCCTTAAAAAGGATGAAAAATCTGACATACTTTAACATGGAAGAAACTTGAGGACATTATGCCAGGTGAAATAAAAAGAAAAATACTGCATGATTCCTTGTATATGAGATACCAAAAGTAGTCAAATTCATAGAGCCTGAAAGTAGAATGTTGTTTGCTGGAGCTGGGGGAGGGGTATAAATGGGCAGTTGTTTAATGGAGTTTTACAGTTTCAGTTTTGCAAGATGAAGAGTTGCAGAGCAAGGTGAATGTATTTAAAACTACTTAGCTGTACATTTTAAAATGGTTAAGAGAATACATTTAAGCTACATGTATTTTATCACAATTTTTTTTTAAGTTACAGGGAGAAATATGATTCAGGTCAAATTTAAGATGTGAGAAAGTTAAAAGGAGCAAGATAAAATATATGCACCACTATTAAAACACTATATGGATCATTAGCACTCTCTATATTCAATAAACCATTTCTCCTAACTTAGTACAAAGTCAAACATTAACCCAATCTGAAATAAACACCATACATAACAAATTAGCAAGGTTTAAGTGTATTGTCCATATTAACCATAAACATTTGCATAAAACAACATCCTATGAAAGCATCAAGAAACCATTTTTTAACACATACATAGACTATAGTAAAACAGAGGAAATTATTTATCTGGCTGGTATGGCTGGATTGGTACTGGCCTGCGAACCCAAAGGTCATTGGTTCGATTCCCAGCTAGGGCATGTAACCAGGTTGCAAGCCAGGTCTCCAGCCAGGTCCATAGCTGGAGGTAGGTCAAAGGCAACCATACATTGATGCTTCTTTCCCTTTCTTCCTCCCTTCCTGCCCTTCTCTCTGAAAATAATGAATAAAACCTTTGAAAAAAAGAGGAAATTATTTAACTCTATGTAGAAATGTTGATGGATAGTAAAAAAAGATCCTTTTGTCTATATTCTTCAGAGCTTAGCAAAGATTTCTCCCTGCTCAGATTCCCTCTTTCGCTCAGGGGAACTTTTGCCATTTTAAGAACAATGTACCCAAGGTCCCACGCAGCCTTTTACAGTTAAACTATGGTACTGGGGGTGCCGGTGATCCCACCCATCCTAAATGAACTTCTCCTTCTTGTCAGGGCTGAGGATACAGTGGTCCTTTTTAAGCATTAATTCGCCAGAGCTATTTTTCTCTCATCAGTACTTCTAAGCAATGCCAACTTCCTTAAGCAATTTTCCTGTCACCAGGACATGAATCAGTCAAAAAATTGTAAATGAACGCTACTTTTCTCTGCTCAGGAGGAACTGCTGTGTCAGGAAGAATTTGGTTAGACTAAAACTCCCTGCTACATTGATTATAAATCCCAACAAGTCATAACACTCAGATTAAATTTTGCTTATTCCAGAATATGGGGATCTGTTTGAGAAATAGAATTTAGATAACAAGGAACAGAACCTAGCAGCCATGTTTGTTGTGATCCTTGCAAAGAAAAGTTCTGCTTGCCTGCTTGTTAATAACTAATTAAAAATAGATTGCATTTAGAGTGCTTTAACTTGCCCTTATATTACTGGCCTGAACAAACTGTTTGTTAATAAGCAGATTGTAATTTTGTATATTCGCCAGTTGAAGGCCCTAAAAACAGAAGACCCAGCTTCCACCTAGAAAGCTGTACTGCAAGTGGCAGAAAAGTAGTACAGTAAAAATAAATGACTAAAACCGGAAAACGCATATTCACAGAATTTTAAATAACGTAAGTTTAAATAACATCTTGTTAACTTGCACACTTATCAAGCAAATATTGAATAATTAAACAATAATTGGGCCAATCTTAAGCAAGGTATCGTCGTCTGGTCTGCGGTGGTAGAATTAACCACAGGTTAAATCAGCTGATACTCCCATTCAGTGGCTGTCTCTTTTCGGAATGCAGAGAAAAGGAAAACTCTGTCTCAAAATAAGCCCAGCTGGGAAAAAAAAAAAAAAAGGTGTAACTTATAAGAGCTGGAAAATTGGGTAGGGGGCCACCTACCTATACAGTATATTCTTTTTCCTAAACTGGCCGGGAAGTGACCTTGCACATTAACTTGTGTACATTATAGGAAGAGTAAACCAAGGAGGATATAGCGCACATCAATTTGAGCTGAAAATGTAAGTTCAATAACATTTTCACCCCTTTTCCCTGAACCAGCGAACGGCTGCGCCGGCGAGGTCGCTGGGAGCAAAGCCCCGCACCGGCTCAGCGGGGCGTCACGGGAGGAAGAGGGAGGAGCGCGGCCCGCGCCGAGGGCCGGCCCCGGGGCACCGCGCGGAGGGTTGGGGCCCGGGGCGTGGAGCCGGCGCCCCGTGCCCGCCGCCCGCCGCCCGCCGCCCGCCGCCCGCCGCCCGCCGCCCGCCGCCCGCCGCCCGCCGCCCGCCGCCCGAACTCTAGCCGGGGCGCGCTGAGCTGGGTCGCGCTAGGACGCGTCGGCCTCCCAGGAGGGGCGGGGCGGGGCGGGGCGGCCGCGGGGCGCAGAATGATGACGCGCTGGGCCGGCCGAGGAGCCGCCACTTCCTGAAGTCACCGGCCGGGGCCGCTCGCTCTAGTCAGCGCCGGACCCGGGTGCCCACGGCCGCCGCCATGTCCCACCAGACCGGGATCCAAGGTAACGGTGCCCGGCGCGTCCCGCGGGGAAGGGACTCCCGGGAAGCCCAGGGCGAGCCGGGCGGGGGGCGGGCCGGGCCGGGCCGGAGTGTGGCCGGGAGCGCGTGGTCTGTGTCGCGGGCCAGCCGGGCCTCCGCGTCTCCCTCGCTCCTGTGGCCGGAGCGCTCCCGGCCTGCGTCCCTCCCGGCCGGGGCCACGTTGCAGACGGACCTGACAGTTGCCGGAGCGGAGGGAACGGGTTTCCGAGGCCGCCGGGGTGAAGGGGGCGTGCCTCCCACTGCCCCCGAGAACTAGCCCAACTTTCCCCCGTTTTACCAGGTAGGGGAGCCCGGGGAAGGTGGAGGCGGCTGTGGCTCCTTTGGCTCCGAGAGAAGGGAGGGTTTTCCTTTTTACGGTGCCAAGGAGGTTGTTGCTGGAGTCTGACTATAAAAGGAAAGATACTGGAATGTTTTTCATTTACACTTCAGTTCCCAAACTCTTGGGTACTTTCCTCCCCAAATTTAGGAGCATGCAATGTGTTTTGAAATGATGCGTATGGGATGTTTTTAATCTTTTTCTCGTAGGGACTTCCCCCAGGGAACTGGAAAGTCTGATCTCTGTGGCTGCCTTTAATTATCCGTGCAGGGAATTGAATGTACAATTATCTCACCTCCATCCCTCCTTTGAAAATGGGCATTCTGGAAGCGCTCACCTTGTCATGATCAAATAATGTATCCTGGGGTTACTCGGGATCGCTTAATGGGTTCTTATATAAACACAGCTCTTCCAGTTACTAGACAAGGAAGCTTTTCCCTAGATGAACATTGAATTGGGTTTTGTCAGAAAGGGTCATTGACGATACCCCCACACCTGCCCCTGCACGTACAAACACGCAAAATAGTCTCAGATCTAAAAGTTGTTTTTGTTCACGTTTATTTTTTACATTTCAATATGTAATTATTTTTAACGCTTGAGCCTTACTGCAAGCGCTACTTAAATAGTAGTTCTTGCTTTTCAACCTGCACCCCAAGCACAAGATTTGGATCATTAAATATGTATTTGCTCTGAGCTTTTTGCAGCATTTTGGGAAGTAGAGTTAGAACGATGTAACCAGAAGTATTACCTTGAATGCGTTTTATTGGCTTTTCCTCTAATTAATATAGGACACCTGATATTTAGTGTTATTTTTAATGTGGAGATATGGAAAAAGAATTCATAAAGGTGTTTTTATTTATCATAAGCTTGAAGTGGACTAGAATAGAGTGAAAGGTTTTCAGCATTTTTCAAAGAAGCAATAAAGATGTTTTACAGAATTGTGATTTATTCATTCCTGGGCTTGAGTAACTTTAGTTTATTCACTTCCAGTGTAATATCTGCTGTGAACTAACCTAGTTAAAATAAATTAGAATTAATATACCTTAAAAATATATTGATACTTCTTAGCTTATACAATATGTTTAACCTTTAAGTTTTTAATTTAAATTACCAGTAAGATTTTGCTTAGTGTTATAATTTATTTTTCCTCACTTAAGTAGCATTAGAAAGTTTAAATATATAAGTACAAAAAATAGGTTTGTGTTTGTTTTTTTCCACAGCAAGTGAAGATGTTAAAGATATCTTTGCCAGAGCAAGAAATGGAAAATACAGACTTCTGAAAATATCTATTGAAAATGGTTAGTTAACCGTTTTTTATTTATTGCTTGTTCTTGGATTGCT
Organism: Noctilio leporinus; assembly: GCA_004026585.1. Lineage (NCBI taxonomy): Eukaryota > Metazoa > Chordata > Mammalia > Chiroptera > Noctilionidae > Noctilio > Noctilio leporinus. The sequence continues at coordinate 95,859 of PVIW01001805.1, read as the reverse complement.
CGGTTTTAAAATTATGAACTTTTAAGTCATTGTCATTGACTTGAACTATTAATGTGAAATGAAGCAAGTGTAAAACTTACCTTTAGGTAACTTGGATCCTGTACATTTTGGGCATGTCCCACGGCTCCCTGCTTAACTTCTGAATTCTGAACTGACATTCAGGGACAGAGAAAGATTTTGTTTCTTGGTGTGAGGTTGTCCTCTTGTCCTTTTTGTCTCAGTTTCTGCATGACAGTCGATTTCAAATGCCAGTACTTCCATCTCTGGAATGGAAATCAGTAAACAGGTGATTATCCAAAGAACAAAGTTATTTGTGAATTGTTGTTCAGTAAAGTAAGTTAGTTGTGAAGTTAGTTGTGAAGTAGAAAGAGGATTTCAAACTCTCCTCTATTTTCTCCACGGAACTGCGCTCAATGCTGCAGAAATGATTTCACTTTTGGGAGAAAGTTCTGAAAATGTAACAAACTATAAATTGATTATTTCAAAAACTATAAACAGAAAATTGGTTGGGTAGAAGAATTTTTCATTCTTGATTTGAATTTGAACAATTTATTTTATAGCTACTAAATTACAAATGAATGTTAAAATATCCCATTGTCCTAATTTCTTAAATCCCTTGAAATATTTTGCTTTGGAAAAATAACTTGTTCTCTGATAAACTGGAAGTAAATTTGCTCTCCATTTTCTACTTATAGATTACAAATACCAGAATAGTTGGAGAATATGCAGGTGTCCATATATTACCACACTGAATAGAAATAAACATATACTGGGAAGGAACATATTTTAGAAATACTGAGCTAAAATTTTAAATGCCATTACTTCCTAACTTACTGGTTAAGTAAAGTAACAAAGTTTAGCATCTGTACAGATGGAAAATGACACTGTTTACTAAAGCATTACTTTTTGGTTTTATTTTATTTCTGTTTTGAGAAAATTTTAAAAAGAAATTACAAAGAATAAATAATATAGCAAATACTTAGGAATAGAAGTTTATCACATGACTGTGCCACCTATTACATGTCAGTTCTCTTACTGATAATATTGAGGCCATTTTCAGTTAATTATATAGTGCGGCAGTGAGTACTTTTGTACGTGTGTGCAAGAGGTTCTCTCTGCAGACAGAGTATGTTCACACTCTTACTTGGTTCTGCCAAATAGTGCCTTACAGTGGCTATACCAATTTATGCTACTGGAGCCCAACCTGGTTTTATTTGCTATTTCTTACTGTACAATTCAGTGTTAATTTCAGAAATTATTCTCTGAGTGGTAGTACACTTATTTAAATATAGTCTGTTGATAACTTACAGCATAAGCATTTTAGGAGGTAGAATATCAGAACCTATTTTTCACCCATCCAGCTTAACTATTTATGATCATTTTCATTTGTTCCTTGTGTTTTTTAATTTATAACATTTTAACTCTGCTAGTGATAAAGTTTGTGTGTGTGTTTTTAAAGATTTTATTATTTCCAGAGAGAGAGGAAAGGAGAGAGGCAGAGAGGGACAGAGAGATCAATGTATGGTTGCCTTTCACCTACCTCCAGCTACAGACCTGGCTGGAGACCTGGCTTGCAACCTGGTTATGTGCTCTGGCTGGGAATTGAACCAGCGACCTTTGGGTTTGCAGGCCAGAGCCTTATCCACTGTGCTACCAGCCAGGGCTGTGTTTTTAATACTACTTTATATTATAATTATTTTTTGTGTAGCAAGCGTTTTCCTTTCATCTTCTTAATGTAAATAATAGTCATTAGGAAATAACTATAAAGTTATGCTTCCATTCTTCCTTATTCTATCATTTGGTATTTTATACCATTTATATATATTTTAAAAATTGTTCTTTATAGAGAAACTTGTGATTGGATCATGCAGTCAGCCTTCAGAGTCCTGGGATAAGGATTATGATTCCTTTGTTTTACCCCTGTTGGAGGACAAACAACCATGTTATATATTATTCAGGTTAGATTCACAGAATGCCCAGGGATATGAATGGATATTCATTGCATGGTCTCCAGATCACTCTCATGTAAGTAACTTTTTTGTAACTTGCTTACCATTAATGCTAGAAGTTTTTGTTTCTGAAATACTCCTAGGCTAAGAGAAAGTTAAGTAGCAACAATTATTTCTCATAGAAGGAAATGATTGTGGAGAAAATCCTTGGATTAGTAATAGGAAATGAGTAATGTGCTTAGATTCAGAAGTCTTGCCCTTGAAATCAATAGAATTATTATTGATTTAAAATCTTAAAATCTGTGGCAATTATAAATAGCTATGGACCTCTAAAGAATAAAGCAATTATTTTGGTCTGAAAGTAATAATTGTAATAATTCTGAGAATTAATTGAACATTGTATTAAATATTCTTTTATTTTTTTAAAGATTTCATTTTTTTATTTTTAGAGAGAGGGGAAGGGAGGGAGAGAAACATTGATCATGTGAGAGATACATCGATCAATTGTCTCTCCCATGCTCCCAGATAGGGACCTGGCCTGCCACTCAGGCATTCTTTCTTTTTTTCTTTCTTTTTTAAAGATTTTATTTATTATTTTCTCAGAGAGTGGAAGGGAAGGGTGCAGAGAGGGAGGGAAACATCAATGTATGGTTGCCTTTTTCACCTGCCTCCAGCTACAGACCTGGCTTGCAACCTGGCTATGTGCCCTGGCTGGGGAATCGAACCAGTGACCTTTGGGTTCACAGGCCGGTGCCTTATCCACTGTGCTACCAGCCAGGGTCAAGCGTTCTTAATAGCTGCCATTCAAGTGATACACACAACATTTTTTGTGAAGTTAAAATTGAGTATATAGATGGACTAAATAGAACAAAAGACAAAATTAATATATGGGTACTGCCAGTATTTTAAACAGTAATTCTCTAGTTTCTTGTAGAAAAACTATAATTTTTAAAAGTCACCTCAATATTATTCTCAAAAGCTATTTCCTTCTTTTTAATTTCATATATCTTATCTGAAAAAAATACTGGATTTGACCATGTAGGATTATGAAATGATTTCTGTTGGTTCTAATTATCTTTAGTGGTTTTCCATATATGCTATTAGAGTCTTTAATAATTGCATATATTGTAGTTCTTTTTATTTATGTGCCCCTTATGTAATGTTACATGCTATATTTGCCATAGATATGCCATGAAATTTGATCTTAATTAGTAGTATCTAATCTAGATTTGCTTTTATTAAAATGTCAGTATCAAAGTTACTTCATTTCACTGTTTTTTTATCTCAGGTTTTGAAAGTGTTTTAAGTTGTTTTTTAATTTTTGATCTCATTTTATACTTTCAGTCATTTTTTAAAACTTAGATTTTTTCCTACTTGAAAAACATATTATAAATTGAAATTTACCGTAATAGCCATTGATAAGTTAGATGCAAGTGTTAACAATGTTTATTTGTAGGCACTTTAGTGTTTTACAGTCAGTGGATTTCAGCTTTATTATAGTTTATTTTATTTTCAATATGCTTGAAGATTTCAATGTATTTAGACAATGTATCTTGGGTAATGATAACTGTTTATAAACTTCTAAGTAAACTTTCACAACTTAATAGGTTCGTCAAAAAATGCTGTATGCAGCAACAAGAGCAACTCTGAAAAAGGAGTTTGGAGGGGGCCACATTAAAGATGAAGTATTTGGGACAGTACAGGTACACAGCTCATGCATCAAAACTTACACATGGTTGAAGGACTTGGTAATGAGTAATTGATATGAATTCAGATGGGTGAATCTGTAAATAGAAGAATAAAAGAGAAAATATTATATTTCATATGCTATATAGGTTAACTGAAACATTGCGCTGATCCTTTAAAAAGTATGTTGGAATCTCCTTTGTTAGACTTAATAATTAGAATGTACTTTAGAGATGCCCTGGTTCAACCCCTTCATTTAGTTCAACCATTTCATTTTAATGATGGGGAAATAGGCTCAGAAAAATAAGAGACTAATTGATAAAGTAATTTTTACATGCTATGGACTTTTATATCCATGTTATGGAAGCAGTAACTATTTAAATTGGAACACTGAGGCAGGTAAATTGATTTGATAACTAATTAGGATTATTAGTTGATAAATATAATGAAATTATTAAAATTTATTTTTAAGTAAAACTTACATGTAAATATATATAAATACAAATTAGGGAAATTGAAATTATTTTTTGAATAGGACTTTTTTTTGTCTAGACCTATTCTTATTCAGAAAGTAATAATGAAATGTAAGATCAGATGGGAATACTTGGCACATTCACTATTAATTGGCCTGGTTTCTCAATTCTGTCCTCAGTCTTCCAAATCACAAAATTTTGATGAAAAGTAGACCTCTTTGGAAGATTTTTTTTTTTCTTTTAAATAAGAACTATCATTATGCTATGAATAATTACAAAGAAATTATGTCATAATAAGAATCTGGAAAATATGTTGATTATTAAATAATTATAGGGCAGGCTTCCCCAGAAGGTTAATGATAATTGTCCTTCAGACTTAAAGTTGAAAGTTCATCATGTGGCTATCTTCACCATTGCACTCATAAAAAGGCTGAGCAATTATAAAACTTTAGGAAGTGAAGAATAGATTCTCTCCTTAAATTTTTTTGAAATTCACAGAATAGAGGATTAAGAAAAACAGAAGAAATAGTAAAATTCTTGTTAGTATTTATTTTCAATTAACATATTTTCTGTTAAATTAATAATTTTGTCCTAAATAATCTCACTCAGGTTTGACTTCTTGAGAATAATAATAATGCATTTCTTTGCTTATAGGAAGATGTATCATTACATGGATATAAAAAATATTTGCAGTCACAATCCTCCCCTGCCCCATTGACTGCAGCTGAGGAAGAATTACGACAAATTAAAATACATGAGGTAAACTACCGTTTTAAAATCATTGCAATGTTATAAGTGTTTGAAATATATTTTTAATTAATAGATGTAGAGGTAACTAGATAATAAATAGGTTAGGTAGCTTATATTTATTCTATTTAGTTTGGAGACAAGACTGCTGAGTGTTTTCAGGAAAAAAGTTAAAAGTGACTATTAAATTTCACATCAATTTCACAAATAACTTTTTTCTGTCATTATAATACATGTGATAGAATAGTAAATCTTCCTGGTAGAAGTACAACTGTTTTTAACTTTGTACTTTGAATATTAAATAATGGGAAATGTGTTACCCATTTAGTGTAAAGAATATTATATCTAAAAATGAGATTGCCTGAAGCAGATTTTTTTAATGTTATTTTAGATAATAATGATGACTAAAGAAAATAAAATACTTTGAAGAGTTCTAGAAACTATATTAGCTTCTGTGAATACTACTTGGATGGTGTTTAAATATGTATATATTTGTTTAGCATATTCAGGTTAATAAATTCCATCTGTATTATAGCTAATCATTTTTTAGTGTGTTTACTGCATCCATTCTAATTACAAGTTAGAAAATCTACTGTATTTCTACTGGAATTTATAGGAAAGAATAAATACCAGAAACCACTGTTTACTAGTCTGAGTAACAGACTACTAGGAATTAGTCTGGAAAGTGATTAAATATTAAATATTAACCTGATAGCAAGGATCTACTTTTATATTTATCTCAGCTAATTTGAGTAGGGATTTTTATGTAATTTATTTTTTTTTTTTACAAGTTTGATAGTTTGTTTTATTCCTTGCAATCAGAACCCAGAGGATCGTATTGGGGTATGCATTTGCATATGTTCTATGATGTTTTCATTATCCAATATCATTTATGCTGTAGAATCTCCATTCATTTTTTTTTAAATAAAATTTCTATTTGACATTTTGTTGCAACACTGCAAATGAGACCCTCTATTAGTTATTATTTATTGAGTATAAGAGTCTTAAACATATGCATTGAAAGCTTTCTTGTAGTCTTCTTCCAGTACATGTACACTTACGTTCTTAGTAATAAAATCTCTAAGTCTGGAACTTCTGCAGTTTGTTGAGCTGTGTTGTGTCTGTGTTTACTGTTTGTATGCCTTTCAATTCAGTGCATGGTATTTGTGTTACATTTTATGTGTAGTAGATCAACATAAAATTCTGTACATAATTGTATATATACATAAGTCACTGTTTATACATACTACCAAATAAAATTTGATACATAAGGTGTAATCCAAAGACATTCAGGGAGCCTGTGTACCTCATTGCAGTTGTGCCAAACATAAACAAAACGCCAAATGCACCATTAACACTTAAATTCACTCCCAACATTTTCATAGAGATGTGTCATGCATTGTGCATGTTGATGAGTGCTAGCAGAGCATTAACAAATGTGAAAAATTACTTTTTAAGTTTGTAGTATTTTCAGTGTTAATGACATTGAAATAGGCAAGGGTGGAATGACACTTTATAGAAGTTGGGTTTTGTTTTCTTTGCCATATGACATTGCTAAATGCTAAAAATTCATCAGTACATTAACTATGTTATACTTAGGTACAAACTGACGTGGGTGTGGACACTAAGCATCAAACGCTGCAAGGAGTAGCATTTCCTATTTCTCGAGAAGCTTTTCAGGCTTTGGAAAAATTGAATAACAGACAGCTCAACTACGTGCAGTTGGTAAGAATAGTACATAATGATTGTGATGAAATGTCTGGTTTTTTGGGCAGCTTATGGCTCATAGAAGGTCTGTTTTTAATAGATTGGAACATTTTTTATTTTCTCCTTGATTTTATTTACCTATTTTTAAAGATTTTACTTCTAGAGAGAGGGGAAGGAAGGGAGAAAGAGAGAGAGAAACATCTTTATGTGAGAGAAGCACAGGTTGGTTACTTCTCGCCTGCCCACAACTGGGTACCTGCCCCACAGCCCAGGCATGTGCCCTGGCTGAGAATCAGACTAGCGGCCCTTCAGTTCCCAGGCCCCTGATCAGTTCCCTTGAGCCACACCAGCCAGGGCTTATTTATATTTTTAAACTACAAAAGCAATATGTAATAGGTTCACATGAAAAAGTCAAACCTGTGTAAGTTTCCCCTTGTCTGCTGGTATTTTAATTATCAATTTTAAATATCATTCTATCTGTTTTAACGAGTGTATTTTGTTTCTTATTGACAGGAAATAGATATAAAGAATGAAATTATAATTTTGGCCAACACAACAAATACAGAACTAAAAGATTTGCCAAAGAGGATTCCCAAGGACTCAGCACGTTACCATTTCTTTCTATATAAACATTCCCATGAAGGGGACTATTTAGAGTCCATAGGTACATGGCACATTGTTTTAACATGTTGCTTATTTCTTACTGGGAAGGCTTAGTTACAGTTTTGTGATGTTTTGTATTTGCCTTAATTGACATGCTGCTCATTATATTTATTATTATTTTTTAACTTACAGTTTTTATTTATTCAATGCCTGGATACACGTGTAGTATAAGAGAACGGATGCTATATTCTAGCTGCAAGAGCCCACTGCTAGAAATTGTTGAAAGACAACTACAAATGGATGTCATTAGAAAGGTAATTTCCTATTTATCTAATTTATCTTACCATTATATTTATTTAATGCCTACCTACTTAACAATGTTGCAGTTTTTGCTAGATTTTTAATTGCCTTTTCCATGTAGTTCATGATCTATTGCAATTTATAAGTATTTTTTTCTTGTTCTCATCATAAATCCTTGGGGTTTCTTTCACTCCTATCATGATCGAGGTCTCCCTGAGATCTGTACTCTAATGTGTAGCTGCAAGCTACATGTGGCTAAATACAAATTAAAATGAAATAAAATTTTAAATTCATTTTTTTAATCACAGTAGACACATTTCCAATGCTCATTAGCCATATGTGGCTAGTAGCTACTGTATTGGACAGGTCAGAATTTATAGAGCATTTCCATATTGTAGGAGGCTCTGTTGGACAGTGCTGTTAGAGCCACACTTCTGTGAATGTCCTAAGATGTGTTAATACTAAGGAATAACAGTCTCTGTTTATAATTGAATCGTGGGCTGTCCATTTATTGGGAAAGGAGGAAATAGGCATAAATGTTGGATTTGGGGAGCTAAGCTACCAATTTTCTTAAATTTAGATTCTTAAATATAAGTGAGGCATGAGTAAAGGGATGATTTATTCTTGACACCTTCAACTCTACTAACACAAGTCCTTAGAACTGCAAGTGTTTTAGGTACTGAACCTTCCATGCTTTTTAAGTTCTTAAGTAGCACCTTCTATAGTAAGTACTGGCTAACTTTTTCTACAAGAGAACTAGATAGTAAATATTTTAGGCTTTGCCATGCCACACATGGGCTTTATCGCATATTCTCCATGGTTTTATTATTTTGTTTTTATAACCATTTGAAAATATAAAACACATTCTTATCTTGGGCTACATTGGCCTATAGGCCAAAGTTTGCCACCTCTGTCCTAGAGTGATTTTGAGTGACCCCGGTAGTGAGGAAACATGAGTAATATAGTTCTTGAATATTGTTTGTCAAAGCAGAACAACTTGGGAATATAGTGGTGGCATCTACTTTTAAGTACTAAATTGAATAAAAGAGGAATTATTATAGTTGATTGTGTATTCAAGCAATGCTTCCTCTACCTCCCAGCAAAAAAGATGAAAGTGAAACTATTTACATGTGATTTTTGATTCTGTCTTGCTGGAATGGATGTTATATATTTATTTGTGAGCATTCACACTTGAAAACTGGCTCTTACTAGGTTTTGCGTTGTACTATTTCATTTTGCATACTCTTTACTAATTTTGTTTGTTACAGATAGAGATAGACAATGGGGATGAGTTGACTGCAGACTTCCTTTATGAAGAAGTACACCCCAAGCAGCATGCACATAAGCAGAGTTTTGCAAAACCAAAAGGTCCTGCAGGAAAAAGGGGAATTCGAAGACTAATTAGGGGTCCAGCTGAAACTGAAGCCACTACTGATTAATATTGTTGTATAAAGTACTACAATACTAGTTTTTTAAAAGTCCAGCTTTTAGTACAGGAGAACTGAAATCATTCCATGTTGATATGTAGTAAGAAAAAAATTGTACTTTTTGAAAAATAGCACTTTTGACTTCTGTGTGTTTTTAAAATTAATGTTATAGAAGTCTCATGATTTCTATTTTTGAGTTAAAGCTAAAAAAGGGTTCAACACAGTGATGTTTAATTTTATCACACTTTTCAAAGAGTGATGATTCCACACTTTCACATAATTCCTAAAAGTTTTCTACAGATGGGCCAATTCCAGAAAGTCTAATGTCTGAGAGGAAGTAGTTACTGCTCCTTAGTGAGACATCAGATTTTTTCACACTACCTAAGGAATATGTTAACAACCAGGTTAGATTATTTCTAGGCTGAAGAGCAGTGTGCCTCAGAAGAGGCAGGAAGTTGCTTACTTGGTGGAGAAGTGTTCTCAGAATGAGAATCATACCTGCAACTTTTAGAAACAGTGCTTTACTGCAGCAGTCTTCTATTTGACTTTTTGGATTCTTAAGTGGCATTAAAATTTAAGATCAGCTCACTCTGAAACCTTAAGGGTACAAGATACTTTCCGTACTGCAGGATTTCTCATGTCATTGCCAAGACATGTTTATACAGCTTTAGTACTTTCTAGTGCTTTAAAAATTTTCTATTTCTAAAGTAAGTCACTTCATTATAAGTAGTGTGAGGCCAAATATTTATGCTCAGTTGAATATTAATATAATTCAGAAGCAAATAATACTTCAAGTTTTAAACATCAAGATCAATATCTCTCCAAAATATATTTATGGGCAAGTGTTCTTTATCACTTTTGAGCAAATACTAAGGTTTAATCAAATCGTTTTTGAAGTCCCAGTACTTACCAGCCTAAGACAGATAAATGCTAAAGAATCTTTTTCAGTTTAAGGGCCTGTTATTTCAGAACACATTTAACGGTTTTCAAAAGCTTTGCGTTTCCAGCTACAATCTACAAAGATTTTGAGCCTCATTTTTCTTTGATACTTGAAATTGAGGGAGCTAGAACACTTCATTCACCGTGTGGAATCTGTTAAACCTGCTGCGAGAGCCATAACTTGGAGATGTTTCCTAAATGAACTGGGGATCCAGGATTTACCATTTTTTGATCTAAACTGTATGCTGCATAAAAATCTCAGAAATGCACATTTCATAGTATGAAGTATGAAACACTTTTACACCTTATTTAAGGTAATATATGCACCTTTTAGAAATTCAATGTGTGTTCAAGTGAAGCATATTAGAATAATTCTAGTTTGACAGATTTCTTTCTTAGAATTTAGAGTTATTTGTGTGGGGTTTTGTTTGTTTACAAATAATCAGACTACAATGTTTAAACATGCAAAATGATGGACAGTAATGTTGCACTTGTTTACTGCAGGTATACTTTAAATTGTTCCATAGTTGTACACGTAGATACAACACACAAATTCCTGCGTTGAGAATCCTGAAGCTGGTATTTTTAGTCAGAAAGATTGTTAACCTGCCATGAAGATGCAAAATAACTTAGCAGTGAATGTTTTTCTGTACCATTCATGTGCAATTATACTCTAAATTCCACTACACTACATGAAAGTAAATGGACATTCCAGAATATAGATGTGATTATATGGTCTTAAACTAATTATTATTAAACCAATGATTGTTGAAAATCAGTGATGAATTTGTTATAGAGTATAACTCATCGTTTACAGTATATTTTAGGTGGCATCATCGTAACAATAGAAGGAGAATAATGTATTCCCAATAAATTTAAATAGCATTGAAGAATTATGTCTTCTGTGGACATTTTATAAGTGCATTTTATATTGCAATAAAATTTTTTTCTCTTTAAATTGTGTACTCAGTTGGTTTTCTAATACAACTTTTTTTTTTAAATGTGTAATTCTGCATAATGCAATACCTGGTGGTAACTTAGAAGCCCCAGTCATTTCATTTGATATTAACCTGTCTAAACCAAAAGGATTTTAAGTTTGAAACCTAGGCAAGTAGTATCAAGAGTGCTTACTTAAGGGAGACAGACAGCCCAATTAAAAAATGGGCAAAGGACCTGAACAGACAACTCACTGAGGAAGATATACAAAGGGCCCAGAGGCATATGAAAGAATGCTCACTAGTCATCAGAGAGATGCAAATTAAAACCACAATAAGATACCACCTCACACCTGTCAGAATGGCAATCATCAGCAAATCAACAAGTGTTGGCAAGGATGCAGGGCAAAGGGAACCCTCATACACTGTTGGTGGGAATGTCGGCTGGTGCAGCCACTGTGGAAAACAGTATGGGGTTTCCTTAAAAAACTAAAAATGGAACTGCCTTTTGATCCAGCGATTCCACTATTTGGACTATACCCAAAGAATCCTGAAACACCAATTCATAAGAACCTGTGTACACCTATGTTCATAGCAGCACTATTTACAATAGCCAAGTGCTGGAAATAGCCTAAGTGCCCATCAGTGGATGAGTGGATCAAAAAACTGGTACATTTACACAATGGAATTCTATATAGCAGGAAGAAAGAAGGAACTTGTACCCTTTGCAACAACATGGATGGAACTGGAGAGTATTATGCTCAATGAAATAAGCCAGTCAGTGAAGGACAAATATATGATCTCACCCATTATGGGACAATAATGAACAAAACTAACAAAACAGAACCAAATACATGAATACAGTGAATAGGCCTTCAGTGGTCAGGGGGAATGGGATTGGGGGGAGAGGGGAGGCAGAGGCAAGAAAGGGGAGCAGCTTGGACAAGAACCTAGTATAAAGGAACCATGGACATGGAAAACAGGTGGGATTGACTTTGGGGGGAATGGGTGGGTGGGGAGGAGGACAGAGGGGAGCAAAAAGGGGATGTATGTAATACAACAACAATGAAATTAAAAAAAAAAAAATGCTTACTTTAGATGAGAACTTTTTCGCTGCTGCAGCAACAGTGAAAATGCCATGAGTTGTGCAGTTTCTGTTGTGATAGAAGCACCTCAGTACAATGGGGGGACCAGCATATTTGACACCAAGTTCTTAAGAAACCAGCTTGTTCATTCAATAAATATTGAATGCACTCTGATTTGTAATTCAGTATCGAATTGATCCTTATTGGGCTGCCTGATAAAATGGGTGTCTGGTAGCAGTTTTAGAAAAGGTGGAGTATTGTCCTTAAAAGGTCTGATATTAAAAACTTAAAAAAAATTAAGTTCTCTAAGGCATTTCTACTCAGAACGAAAATAGTGTGCCTGAGCTATGTATCCTCACATTTTCTTTGCATTCATAGTACTGTACAGCCAGCCATACATTACCCAAAAATGCTGGTTCGGGGGCTTCATATCCTAAAGTTTTGATCCACTAGGTACACCCAGGAATCAGCGCCACAAATCGTACATGTCTGTAGCAATGACTGGGTACAACCTGCATTAAATGGTGAACAAACTTAATGTGAGTACTACTGTGCACTGGTATATAGTGGTTATGATTTGTGGTGACATCGAATAAAATCTAGTTGTTACTGTTGCCCACCAACCAGCTTTTGCATGACTCGGCCAATGGCTCTCTCCCCCCTTGGTCACTGTGCTGTGGCACAACTGTTTGCTATCCCTGTCAAGGACCAAGCACATAGCTGCCCCAGGAACATTGGGAAAGCTGTTTTCCACACTGGATCATGACATCTTCCTCTCTCCCCACGTCTGCTCATGCTCAAGTGTCTTCATACACACACTGCCCCCTCTAAAGTATAAGCTCCATGGAGTAAGGGACTTAGTTTTATTCACTGCTGCATCCCCAGCCTAGAACAGTGTGTTATAATACATGGTGAATAAAAGAACGAGGGTTTTACCTTTCCTTGGAAAACAGTGGAGAAAGGAACAACTTCCAGCAGTTATAGGTGCAGCAAGGGCCTCTGGCCTCCATTACTGTATTCCTGGCCAGGACAAACATCACTAACATTAACAGAACCTCTTGCCCTCTGAGTACCATGGTTTCTACCACAAAAGACTCCGTATTGGCCCCTTTCTGATTAGCAAGTGCCTCCAGTGGGGCTCCTCATTCAGCCCAGTGCTCTGGAAACACCAAAACCAGCCTCAACTGCAAGTGCTGATGCGCCACCATGTGCACTTGTAAGGACTCAGCCAGGCCATGTTCCCTTAAGGAACTAAATGCTTAATGTGAAGAAGCATGCCATTGATGGGGTAGATGAATTTCTTAGCTCCCTATTGCTGTACCAAGCTGTCTAAGATAACATAGGTCCTATCTTACTGTATGCACCTGTGTGTGATGCTACCACTTGCTGGCTAAATGTAATGTACTGCTACCATACTGATATGTAACATGGTACCCCCAAATGTAGTTTAAAGCAATAGTAATTATTTTCCACTGTCTACAGTTAGCTGACCAACTTTCTTCTGGTTACTGTGTGCATGATATATCTTTCCCATCCACTTACTGTCAACCTCTTTGCATCTTTGAATCTGAAGTGTCTCTCTTGTAGAGAGAATATAGTTGGATTATGTGTTTTAATCCATTTTCTAATCCCTTCTGTTTAACTGGACAGTTTAGTTCATTGACATTTATGTATTTACTGAGGAGGTAGGATTTACATCTACCATTTTGCTATTTATTTTCTATATTCTTATGCCACTTTTGTTCCTCATTTCCATTACTGCATTCTTTGGTGTTAAATATAGTCTTGTGTGCTATTTTAGTTTTCGGTCATTTGTTTTACTGTATTTTTAAGGTAATTTTCTTAGTGTTACTCTGGGAATTACAATTAACATCTTAATTTACAACAACCAAGTATGGAGTAATACCAACTTACCTTCAATAGTAAAGGGAGACTTTGTTCCTGCATAGGTCTGTGCCCTGCCCCCCTCCTTTGTGCTATGATTGTCACATGAAGTACATCTTTACACATTGTGTGCCCACCAACTCAGATTTGAAAAACAAATTTATATTTTTAAACAAGATAGGACAAGAAGAGTGACAAGAAAATATATTTATAATGCCTTTCATATTTAGTTATGTAGTTACCTATGCTAGTGCTTTATATTTCTTCTTGTAGATTTGAGTTCCTCTCTAGTCCTTTTGTTTCACCCTGAAAAAATCCCCCTTTCTCCTAGGGCATATTTTCTTCTGAGAAATTCTCTCAACTTTATCTGTGAATGTCTTGTTTTTTTTCCTTCAGTTTCGAAAGACATCTTTATTAGAATTGCTAGTTGATACTATTTTTCTTGTAGCACTTTGACTATAACATCCTATTTATTGCCTCTGACTTCCATGGCATCTGATGAAAAACCATCTATCTTATTGAGGATTCCTTATACCTTCTCAGCCTCTTCTTGCTGCTTTCAAGATCATCTTTGACTATGATGTGTCTAGGAGTGGATGTCTTTGAGTTGACCCTACTAGTAATTACTATCTTGGATGTGTGGTTTAATGTTTTTTATCAAATTTGGGAAGTTTTGGGCCATTCTCTCTTCAAATAGACTTTCTAGCACTTATCTTTCTTTTTCTGGGATTTCCATTATACATTATTGGTAATCTTGAAGATATCCCATAGGTCTCTAAGGACCTCCTTCTTTTTCTTTTCTTTTCTTTTTTTTCTTTCTGCTCCTTGATTGATTTATCTTCAAGCTGGTTCATTCTTTCAGTGTGTCTGCTCAGGTCTCAGATCTATCTGCTGGTGAGCCCATCTAGTGAATTCTTTATTCCTGTTATTGTCCTTTTCAACTTCAGGATGATTTCTATTTGGTTCCTTTTTATAATTTACATCTCTTTATGGATATTCTGTTTGGTAAGATGTTCTCACATTCTCCTGTAGTTCTTAAGAAATGATTTTCTTTAGCTCTTTGAACATGTTTAAAATAGCTGTTTTTTGCCTTGGCTGGTGGCACAGTGGATAAGGTGCTGGCCTGAGAACCCAAAGGTCGCTGGTTTGATTCCCCAGCCAGAGCACATAACCAGATTGCAAGCCAGGTCTCCAGCCAGGCCCATAGCTGGAGGCAGGTGAAAAAGGCAACCATACATTGATATCTCTCTCCCTCTCTGCCTTCCTCTCTCTCTAAAAATAATTTTAAAAAATAAAAAATAAAGTAGCTGTTTTCAAGTCTTTGTCCACTAAGGACAACATCTGGGCTTCTTCTTTAAGTAGTTTCTATTGATTCCTTTTTTCTGGGTATAGGCTGTACTTTGTTGTTTCTTTGCATATCTAGTATATTTTTGTTGAAAATAACATTTAATGTGGCAACTCTGGAAATCAGATTCTGCCGCCTCCCAACGTTGGCTGTGGTTGCTCGTTTTAGCTGCTGTTTATTTAGGACTTTAATTCTGTAAAGTCTGTATTATTTATGTGTGGCCACTGAAGTCTCTACTCTGCTTAATCATCAGCTAATGAAGGGACAGACTTACTTAAACATCTGTAACCAATTAATGTCTCAGTATTTACAAGGGGTTCTGTATACATGTGAAGACACACCTTCTATAGCAATTTAGGCTCCGCCTTATCTTTATTCTTGCTTATACAGAGCTTGAAGATTGACTAGAGGTAAAGCTTAGGGCCTTCTCAGGTTTCTTATTTTTTTGAGCATCTGCTTGGCCTTACATGTGTACATGGCTTGCTAGGTCTCCTATGAATATGTTGGAGATTTTCAAAGCCATAATGTGCATCTTATTCCTCAGCTTTTCCTTTTAAAAAAGCTTTTTGTTTAGCCTACTGTTTTTCCAACTGTTACTTATCACCTCAGGCAGCTGTGATGAAAATATCTGGCAGTAAATGTTTTTGACAAATGACACCACAGATAGGCTTTTAGCACTAGGTAAGCTGTAGTTAGGTCAAATAAAGATAAGCCTTGAATGGGGTCTTCCAGGGAACTACCAGAGAGATCAAATAGTTACGTTTCTTTCAGAATAAAGCTCTGAAAAAGCTCCAGCTCCACTCTGTTCCCTCTGGTACCAAGAACGTGGGCTGTAATTTTTCAAGGCTACTACTGAGTTAGGGAGCAAGGAATGATAAGTTACTATGCCACAAAGTTAGCTTTTGGTGAGATTCAGCTGTTTTACTTGAATATACATTTTCTGGATTGCTGCAAACCTTTGGTTAGTCTCCAGCTCAAGAAAAGTAAAAATTCTGGTAAGTGCTGTCAACTTTTTCATTGTTTTTATGGAGAGGTGGAATTTCCAGAGCTCCTTTCCGTTTGCCAGGCCTGAATATTTAAGGGCAGATGTTATTATTGATATTTTTTGGCCAAAAAAAAAAAAAAAGCTGTATAGCTAGGCATCCTGATGACAGTGTAATCTATAACTTGTGCTGTACACTAACTTATGAATTAATTTAAGGATCTTTTACCAAAGAATGCCACTAATGGAAGTGATAATGATTTTTAAAAAATAGCTAACTGGTCAGCATTTCAAAATTTTTAAGGCCACTCATTAACTTATGATAGTCAAATTCTATTATAACTATCAAAATGGATGCTAGTCTTCCTATAAAATATATGATGGGGATATACTTCTCTTTACAATAACTTTCATTATTTAGGAATTTTGTGAAGAGGGTGAGGAGCTAAGGATGTCATCCCTGTTTAACTTTTTAATTCTCCCCCCAGCCTGAGAGATGTAACATATAACATTGCATAAGTTTAAGGTATACAACAATGAGTACCTTAATGTGTTGATTTGATAATATATATTGTAAAACAATTACTACCATAGCATTTAGCTACTTTTTAATTCTTAAAAGAGGTAGAGAGACCATCTGACTATTAGAATGGCTGTAGCAGAAGAAAGGGTTACTCAGTCTAGAATTTGGATTTCAGCAATCTCTGATTCAAATCATGCTACCTAAACTTTCCAAAGACTTAGGTATAAACCAAAATGCTATTTTATTAATCATAAAGAGATACTCTGCAATAGAAACTGGTATGTATTTGTAATAGTTTATGTCCCTTTAATCACTGCATTATCTTCTAAAAGGCAAATCCAGGCAAGAAATAAGAAATCAAAATTAAAAAGCTGCTAGATAAGCATGGAGATAGTTCAAGGAAAACAGATGAGATAACCTTAACAAAAATTCCCCCAAACTACCCTGATGGGTAGCCAATAGCCGAAGCTCTCTGACATAACCTGGAAACACAGTTCCTTTCCTCAGAACAGTAGCAGAAACATGATGACCAAATCTTATTTCTTGGCTCACTGTGGACCTAAAGGCCTCTGGTAACATCAGTAACACACAATTAATTTTAAGTTTTTTGTTTCTCCCCCCATCCCCCCCCCAAAATTAAAGGACATTCTAGTCATTCTTGAGATTATATACTGGTAGCTTGCTTTTTTATTTTTTAAGCTTGGGTGCTGTTAAAGCTGTTCAACTGAGGGATCCCTGCCATAATACATAGTTTTAATGTTTCCTTAACACTTCACTACCTGATACTGTCTCATTTACTTATATATTAGCATCTCCATCTGAAGAGACTTTCTCCTGATAAACACCTTGAGAATAAGCACTCTCGTATATTCACTGTTTTTTATAACCGCCTGAACCATTAATTTATTGTTTTAGGTCTGCTTATTTTATGAGTTTTCCTAATTTCATCAGAGACATAAAATATTAGCATTAACTCTGGAGATTCACTGCTAGTTACTCCATATTGACTATTTCTGAGATTAGAATTTGAAAGATTAAAAAGGTATTTCTATCTTGTAGTAGAATAGTACAAACTTTAAAGGAGCTTGGGAAGGGGCTAGTTAAAAGACAGAACCTTTCAGTTACAGGATGAGTAAGTTCTTGGGATCAAATATCCACCATGGTGATTTTAGTTAATTACACTGTATTGTATATTTAAAATTTGTTAGTGAATAATCTTAGGTCTTTTCAACCAAAAAAATAAATAAATAAAGTAGCCATATGAGGTGTTAGATTTGTTAATTAGCTTGATTATGGTAATCATTTCACACTGTATACATATAACAAGCTATCATATTGAATATCTTAAGTATGGATAGGGCTGGCCAAAAAGTCTCTATGGATTTCCCTATCGAATAATACCCATTTTCCCATTTTCACCATTTGAGTTTGTTTGTCTTCTATGTGATACAGTGTGGATTGTTCTCAACCTCTCAATTTGATTACTATCAACTTCAACTGGTCTACCCAACCAATGGAACACTGAGCATCATTCAGCAAGAAATTCCCAACACAAAACTTTGCAAACCACTTTTGACATGTTTGATCAGTCCCAACACCTTCTCCGTACACAGCACAAACCTATTTTCACATTTTCACCTTTCCTGGAATAATAAAGCATAATGTGCCAAAAATGTTGCTTCATTTCTTCCATCTTCAATATTAAAATGGCTACACAAAAATTCACCAACTTTGATGTTTTTTTAATGCATGCTGATATGATACCTGTCACAATACAATCTAACAAAATTGTTGTGAATATAGTTGAAGACAACTAAGTGCTACTAGAGCCATCTTACGGAAAACAACCTTTTTGACCAGCCGGATAATAATTTTTATTTATCAGGTATGACACAATAAAGTTGGGGAAAAAATAAATATATGCTTATTTTGAAATTGAATAACAGGACTATGATTGGCTGAAATCTGTGGCCATTTTATACGGCTGCAGAGCCAAAAAGTGGGCAGAGCAATAAATGCTGTAGGGTATCTTCAATTTCTCTTAAGTATGTATTAGAAAAGTAGAGCAAAACACTGACTGATTGTTCTTATTACCTGCTTGTTCCTCATAGCACATATTGAGAGAATATAGGATTTACGAATTTGAGTTGTTTCAATGGCAGACCAGTGGGTCAGAAATAATAAAAACAAGTTGCTCCTTCTGGTAACATGGTCAGTGGGCGGTTCTCAACCACACCGTTATCACTCATTAGTTTGCACAATCAGTTGTTGGAGGCAAATTAAAAGTTCACACCAAAGCTTGCAAAACCTGTCAAAAATTTTTTCAAATATCTGTTTAAATTTTTCTGTTTCTCTTAAAAAATTAGAAGGAAGCATATTCCCAATGACGTGAAGAAAAACCTTCAATGAGGTGTCACCGCAGCAGGCTTTTCATTTCTGCCAGAGGGAAACAGGCACAGAGCCTTGACATTATTCTCCTCAGGACTTTAGTGCAAGTCCTGTGCCTGTGTGAGCTGAGGACAACCCCTCTGTTGCTCATTCCCAGGTTGCAAGCCAGGTCTCCAACCAAGTCTGTAGCTGGAGGCAGGTTAAAGGCAACCACACACTGATGTCTCTCTCCCTTTCTGCCTGTCTCCTTACCCCTCTCTCTGGAAATAATAAATAAAATCTTTAAAAAAAAAAAAAAAGGAGACTTACACTTATGAGAAATAGTTAAAAGTCGTTAAAAAATCAATTCATCACTAGCATCCAGAGGTCTCTCACTCTGTAGTAAAACAAACGAACAAACGGAAGAGTAGGGACGGAGGAAAATTAAGAAATCCAGTGAAAATCAGTACACTTCAACCCTCAGGTGTACACACTGTTTAACCCCCATCAACTCCCTGAACATGGGCAGAACATGATGGAACATCACCATCGGAGAATCACCACGGGAATATCTTACTCATTTTCTATAGCTGCACAATAACTTACCGCAAACTTAGTGGTTTAAAGCAACCCATTTATTATGTTACAGTCCTGTATGTCAGAAGTTCAGGCACAGCTCAGCTAGATTCACTACTGAAGGTCTCACAAGGCCAAAATTAAGGTGTCAGCTGGGGCTATGGTATCATTTGAAGTCTGGAGTACTCTTCTAAGTTAATTGAGGCTGTTGGAAGAATTCAGTTTCTTGTGGTTATACTTCCAAGGTTCCAGTTTTTCTTGCTGGCTGACAGCCAAAAGGTAGCTCTCACCTTTGTGGGGGCCAGTCTTAGGCGTTAGCCAATGTGGCCTCTCATAACAGGGTATCTTCCTTCATTCAGTCCCACAGACAGATCTCTCAGACATCTGGTAGGAGCTCACCTTATTAGGTCGGGCCCATCCAGGATTTTAAATATCCCTGTTGATACTTAAAATCAACTGATTAGGAATTTTAACTGCATCTGAATGATTCCATCAACTTTGTCATGTAACATAATCTAATTGTAGCCATATCATGGGAGTATCATCTGGGTATATTTAGCTTGTGGGTAATTGCTTAGAAAAGCATACCGTGAACATATTATAAATAAATGACTGTCATAAAATTTTATAATCATCTATATCACTTTATAAGGTACAAAGTACTTGTAAACATTCCGTATCCTTTGCTTTTCATGGCTACCTGCCAGAGAGGCACAGTAGGTATTAGTCCAATGTTAGAGGTGAGAAAACCAAGACTCAAAGCAGCTATGAGGGTGCCTGCAGCTTTACAGAAAATTAGTAGTGGAGTTGGGTTTCAGCCAAGGGTCTTTTCATTTTATAGTCCAGTCTTCTTTCTTCCTAATTTTGTAGTTTTCAAATTGTGTTTGATGAGGTTCCAAGACGATGTCTCAGGGTTTACTGCAAGAACTAAGAAGATACGGCTAAGCATCGCTATGGCAGCTCTGCTTTGGTTTGTTCTGTATTGTTGGGGTTCTACATAAGCGTTAATAACCACTGCACTGCACCATGCTGCCTTGTTAAAGGTAATGATGAATGCTTACCAAAAAAAATGTAGCCTAAAAAATGGTTTTGATAGCTGTGTATCAAAAGCCACATGTCTATACTAGTGAAGTTTTAAGAAGCTGTCATTTCTTGAAGCAGCTGTTGGACCTTTCATAAAGAGAGAGAAAATAGAAGGACCAAATTAAATGGTTGGTTTGAAATGTATACTTAGAAAAAAAAGACAAACACCACCTCCTTCACTGTTTAAGTAAGTATAAAAAAATGAATACCTTCTTAATGTCTGGTCTCTTATTTTTCTTTTCATGCAGACATTGGCTGGCAACAGAGTACATCATTTCAATGGCAGTGGAATCAATGTCATTTATCTTCTTATCAATATAATCTTCAATTGTCTTTTCTTCATCTTCAATTTCTTCTTTAATATCTAGCTTTAAAACAAGTGTTAAAACTTAAAGAATTTCAAATGAAAGTAAAAAAATCAGGACATAAACTTTAAATATTTAATCTACTTTTTAATAACATGTACTCTTATTTTACTGTCTATTTTTATAACATTACTCAGAATTGAAGATATACAGATACATACATAAATACATACCTCCTAGGTACTTTTCATTTGCCTTCTAATTTTTTTTAATCATCACCCAAGGGTATATTTTTTATTATTATTGATTCAGGTATATATTGTCTGAATTTGTCACACTGGTTTGTCCATTTAGAACATAAAAATTAGAATAAAGTCATCTATGTTAACCAATTTTAAGAAAACCTTATGTAAATATGATAGATATTTCTGTAAATCTTCAGTTTTATTAAAAAGGCCCTCTAAGTTCTTAAAATTTACTACATAGGAAGAAAGGGGGCATGGCATAATTTTCTTATAGCTTTAGCATTCAGTTAGTCTACTTGTGTAATTATCAATGAATGTCTAATATAACACATAGGTGATATTTTATATGATAACTTTATAAATAAAGTACTCCATAATGGAAATGGACAAAGAATTTTGATAGGAGTTCCATTCTGATACAAATTTGAAAAGAAGCCATGTTGTTTTTTCTATCTGAACTAAAAAAGGCAGTAATTACTCTGTAAGTAATAAAAATATAATGGAGATGACATCAGAAATCATATAGTTCTATACTGATTTACCCATAAAAAAACTAGAATATAAAATTTATAAATGACTTTTCCATGCTTCACAAATACTTCATGGAAAATCAGAGATTAGAAATATTGGGGGGAGGGGGCAGAGGGGAGCAAAAAGGGGATGGATGTAATACAACAACAATAAAATTTTTTAAAAATGAAAAAAATAAAAAAGAAATATTTGGTGCTCTTTCCATATGCCACTGTGTAATTGCCAATAAAAAAAATACCATTTCTGGTTGCCAAATTTACCCGTATAGATTTAGATTATAAATGCAAAGAGAAAAGAACTAGCAAAAATGAATATTTCAATTACCAATAATTGAGGTTCCCGGTGCTCATCCACAGCTGGAAGTCCAGTTATTATTTCTAGTAAAACCTGTGAAGAAACAACAAATCCATTAATGTAACACTTAAGGCAATATAGAAACTAGAATGAAAAGGAATCTTGATTAAGAAATCTTGATTAATCATTTCCATGCGGTGCATTGTCTTTCAGGCATTAAAGCAAAAAGAACATGCGCTGTGGTCTTTCTCACCTCCCTTCCTTCAGAGACACCTAGGCTCCCACTCACCCCTGCCAGTGGTTCTTTTCTGTTGACAATTTACTAAACAATCAGCTCCACTCAACATGTGTTCCGGACATTCCTTGTCCTGTCTTGCAGGGAATTCTTCACAAGAATAATTTTCTCTGGCTCTCAGAAGAATGTTATTTTCTAAACTAGGACTATCCTACAACCAACCCTGTGCCTTAAGTTCACAATATCATGAAGCTGAATTTTCATATATAAAACACATGTGAAAAAATAGGATGAAGAAGCACCAATTTCTCCAACCATCCCTCCTCACTCCTTGCTCCATCTTAGAAGTTATCAGGAATAGACTAGTAGACCAGACAATGCCAAAGTATATTTCCTTTCAAAAATATTTTTAAAAATATGACATTAAGTTTATCCTGTATGACATGATTTATTTTATACACTGATTTATAGTTCATACTAATTCCTAGGATAGTGTGGCCAAAAAATCATTTCTTGAAATAATTTCAGAAATCAGTATAAGAGCTTTATAAAGTTGGAGAACTTTTTATAACTTTCTCATTTAACTAGAGGTTGAACTATTTACAGAGAGCTATGCAAGACATGTGAAGTCAAAATATTCTACTTCAATTTCATAATTATTACCAGAATGATTATTGGTACCAATTCTATATATGAAACTTACAACCCCAAAGCTGTAGATGTCAGATTTGGGTGTTATTTCTCCTCTCAAAGCTTCAGGTGCCATATAGGCTGTTGTTCCCACAATTCTGCTAGTCATGACTGTCTGAGAAAACTTCTCGGAAGCCCGTGCAAGCCCAAAGTCAGATATTTTGGCTGTAAAGTCTTCATCTAGTAAGATATTGGCACTGAAAAAAAAAATGTAAAGTTTAGAGAAAAAAATTTTTTTCAGACAAGTCAAATAGTTCCTTAAATAGGTGAATGAGCATACACGTATATGACTGTGTATCTACATAATATATATATATTTAAAGAGTATTCCATGTTCTAATATTGGGTTGGCCAAAAAGTCCATTTAGTTTTTTTCTGTAAAATAAAAGATACATTTTTCATTTTTACCAAATTGATTTGGATATCGTATGTCAGCTATTTCCTGCGTAGTATGGTGCTGATTGTTTTCAATTTATGTCTCTATTTGATTGCTATCAACTTCAACTGTTCTTCCCAACCTTGGAGGAGCATCCAGTGAGAAATGTTCATCATGAAACTTCACACATCACCTTTGGCACATTCAATCAGTCATAGCATCTTCTCCATGCACTGCCCATAATCTGTTTTTTTTTGCATTTCAATTGCTTTTTTTTATTTTGAAGATTTTATTTATTATTTTTAGAGAGAAGGGTAGGGAGACAGGCAGACAGGGAGAGAGACACCAGTGTATGGTTGCCTTTCACCTGCCTCCAGCTACAGATGTGGCTGGATAACTGACTTGCAACCTGGTTGTGTGCCCTGGCTGGGAATCAAACCAGCAACCTTTGGGTTCACAGGCCGGCACCTTATCCATTATGCCACCAGCCAGGGTTTCAGTTGCTTTTTAACCTTTCTTAAAATAATAAAGCACAATATGCCAAAAATGTTGCTTATTGTCTTCCATCTTCAATATTAAAATGGCTACACAAAAATTCACCAATTTTGATTATTATTTTTTTTTAATGCATGCTGATACAACACCTATCACAATACAATCTAACAAAGCTGTTTTGAATGAAGTTAAAGACAACTAAGCACTACCAGAGCCATCTCATGAAAAAATAAAACAAACTTTTTGGCCAACCTAATATACATCATTAAAGCCTGAAATGAAAATAAATAAACCTAGATTTCAGATTAAAGCTCAAGAAAAATGACTGTCTTCTTTTCTTTTTTTGTTTCTTGAGAAAAAATTTTAGGAGAATAAAAATAATTTTTATTATTGTGAGAGATATTTTCATTATTTCACCGATAATTTATTACAGGGTCATTTCTCTCAGAGTCTCCTAAGGCATCATTCTTAATTCCTTTCCTCACATTTCTAAGTTCATTTAGAAAAAAATTTCCAACCCAAGTCTCTGAATTATTCCTTCCTTGATTTTTTTGTGTTATATGAAATCTTTTGAAGTGGAAATAATGTAGCTAAAAGATCTTCCTTCACTATATGCATTCACTCATATACTCATACTTTCATTACACAAAACGTATTGAGAACTTCCCCTATGGAGTATAGTATTTAAGTTCAGTGCTAGGCATGGAGAAATCTTCAAATCTTGCCTATTACTGAACTGCAAGTATAATTTTTAAAAATCCAGTAAGTATTCCAGAATGGTGATATTAGGTACAAAGTGCAGATAGAACAACTACATGGCTGAAAGAAATGGATAAAATCCCAAGGAAAAGCACAGTTCGTCTTGAGTAATTATTAGAGGTTGATGGTTAGAGAAAGAAAGGTGTAGCAGGCAAATAGAGTAACATGTAATAGTGATTAAAACATAAAATCATAGGACCAATTTCAAGAAACTGGTATCCAGGCTTGATTTTTAGGGCCATAACCCAGTAATGTAGCAGTGAACAGGTAAGTACTGGCGCAGACAGGTTAAAGGATGAGCAAGAAAGTTTGTGATAAAATTGATGACAGACAGTATTTTAAATTTATTTATTTAAAAATAAAGGCACAGAGCAACTGGGAGAAAAAAAGACACCTACAAGTTTGCAGTGCTTTAGATTAAGACATGCACGTGCATAGTGAATAGAAAGAGGGAGAGTAAATTTTTCTTTAAACATGGTTTTCCAAATGCAGCACTTACCTTTTAATATCTCTATGAATTTGATGGTTTTCATGTAAAAAGCTGATACCATTAGCTGCACCCTGAGCAATTCTGCATCTCATGTGCCAAGAAAGTGGAGGAGTCTCATCCTTATGAAGAAATAAAGCAATAAGAAAACTGGAGGATAAAACTATTTATAGAAAATATATAATAGAAAATTTTTCTAAATAACTTTTAAATGGGGGTTAGCACTTTGCATTTGACAATAAAACTATGCAAGTGCATCTTCAAAGTCTAGCCTTGACTAATCTTTTACATTTTCGATTATCACCTAATAGCATAGCAACCCCAGTTTTTTTACATATCAACTGTATAATTTTTATTTATTTTTTATTTTAAAAAAGTTTGAAAGATTTTATTTATTATTTTTAGAATAAAGGGAAGAGAGAGGGGCAGAGAGGAAGAGAAACATCAATGTATGGTAGCACCTGCCTCCAGCTATGGACCTGGCTGGAGACTTGGCTTGCAACCTGGTTATGTACCCTGACTGGGAATTGAACCAGTGACCTTTGGGTTCACAGGCCGGAGCCTATCCACTGAGCCACCAGCTAGGGCTCAACTGTATAATTTTTATAGAGCAGGAAAAATATTCAGGTTAATGCAGTTTAAATGATCCTGTCACAAAGTGAATATTAGTATCCAACAAAGAAACAGAAAGCCAAAAATCTGATGAACAAATATCTTACCAAACAAGACAGTCTGTCTAGCAATGAACCATTAGGCATGTAAACATATACTAGGCAGAGGTCATCTCCATCACTTGAGAAACCAAGTAGTTCTACTAAATTTTCATGTTGACACCTGTGACAAAATTTTCCACTCAAAATTATTATGATATACACATGTATTCAGCTGTAGCTTGGAAGTTATTCAGTTTAGAGCTTTAATAGAAAGAAAAGAGCAAGAAAATTATATGCTATATGTCATTTTAATAATGTTTATATATTTTATTTTAAACGTTTATAATTTTCTGCAAACAGTTCCCCTTTTAGTCATTATTTATCAACTTAGAAGCAAAACCTCTCTATAAAATACAAAAACTCAGTAATTCAAACCACTGGAACTTGTGATAGTTTGCTTTCAGGCTAGGCTGATATCTACCGTTGTCTAGCATAATTTTCAATTAGCACAAACACGATTACAAGAAGTCTATTGAAGCTTGTATGACAACCCTTTCAAGAACACTAATACATCAAAAGCACTGATTTACAGACATCTGGTCTTTAACCCCATCTAATTTACACATTTCTGATATTTACTCATATCTGATTATTTATAACCTAACTTGAGTTTTTTAAAATATACTTAAGAGTAAAATAAAACTAAAGACAGCTTAAGTTTAACAAAAGACATCTGTGATACAGTAGAAAGAAAATTCAGCTAAGAGTTCACAAATCTAAGTTGGAAATCCAGACCTGCTGCCTCCTGGATATGTGAAATAAAGCAAATGAACGGCTCAACGAGCCTTAGCAAATTTATCTGCTAACTACGGAGAATAACACCTATATGTAACATGGATGCTGTGAGAATCGTGTGCAAATACACAAGAGCCTAGAAATGACCTAGAACATAGTACGTATTCCATCCAAGTGCTTACTCATTTTTGTTCATTTAAAATGATCTATAATTCTAGCATTTCATTATTTCAAATCAGATTTTGATTTGATTTTTTAATAGAAATCAGTCTATCCTCAAAAATATGTTATAAAGTGCAAATTAAAATGATAAGTGCTCCATGTTTCAGCAAATTGGCACATTTTAGAAATGAGCGGTTAATACTTGGCGAGTTTATACTATACATAAGGCAATGTTAAAAATAATATACCTGTTTCATTTACTTATTCCTCACAATAACATAATGAAGTAAGAACTATGATTACCCCATTTTATAGATGAGAAAACTAATGGACGGAGAGTTAAGAAATGTGATTACGGTTATTCTGCTAGTAAGGTCCCCGTATTGGTACCTATTTAAAAACAGTAATAATATTCAATGGTGGTGAGGTAGCAGTGAAGTTTAAAATTGTAATACATTGCTGGTAGAAGTATTCATCATCATAACTTTTCTATAAGGCCATTTGGACATATACTTGGAAAGTCTTTAAAAAGCCCATGCATTCTGAACCAGTAATTCTTCCAGGACTCTATCCTGACGACACAAGCAAAATTGCATTTAAAGATTTATATGTAATATTGAATACAAAGAAATTAAAGAAGCTTTTATTTGTAATACTGAAAATCAGAAACAAACCTAGTGGGGAAATGGTTAAACACAATATAATCCACATCTATACTAGAATTTTATACAATAAGTTAAAAAATTTTACATAATTTTTAATGACATGGGGAAAAGGCTATGTACATATCATCAAGAAAGTATATCAAATATTAGCAGTGATTATCTCTGGGTAATAAAATTGAGATAATTTTTATTATTTAAAAAATATTTTCCTGTATTTCCCAGATTACCTACTTTGAACAAGTTACTTTCAGGATTAGAGAGTGGGAGTAGAGGTAGGGAGAACAAATTGTGGCAGAGTTTGACTTTTTCTTATCAGTATGCATTATTTTTACTGTGAATGAATTAATTCCAGTCTATTATTTTTTTCTTGAGGTTAAACAACTGGAATTAGTGACTTATTCATATATAAAGCTCTAGCTCTGGAATCAGACACATCTGAATTTAAAATCCAGCTCTAATATTTATCAGCTACGTGGCTTTGAGCCAGGTACTTAACCTTTCTAAATCCCAGTGGGGGAAAAATTTGTTGGGCTGGTGTGAGGGAGTTTATAACAATTATAGTGAGGATTAAATGAGACAATGTACATAAAATATATGGTACAGTGTCTGGCAAGTTGTACACATTCAAGTATCAATTATTATAATTATTATAATAAATTTCCTAAATTGTTTCTGTGACTTTTCCTGATAAAGCCCAACTATTTTTAAGTATATTGGGTCAATGCCTTCTATGCACTCTTGCATTTAACACTTTCCTGGTTTATGTGTGTTAACTTGTATCTAAGGGCCTATTATTCTATACCTCTCTCTCTTTTTTTTTTTTTTGGTATCTTTACAATTGATCTCTCATAAGTTCTGGGAACAGAAAACAAGATAGTGGAAGACAGTTGAAATTCCATGTCTCTTCGCTATGATTTAAAATAATGACTGCTGTTTAATCTACAGGCATCTGGGTATGTGTGCAGTCACAGAATTGTAGTCAAAGTTCTTTCAATTCCTCTATCTAAACCCTTCACTTCATTTGTATATATTTGAGAACACCACTAGTTCACAGGTCCCTCACTCCTTGTGGTGCTCTTTCCCATTGTACTCCACTGCCAAATTAACTTACTTTGCCATTACTTTTATTTCTTGATCAAATTGTTGTCTCAGTTCTTCAGTACTAATGTCAACCATCTGAAAAAATAAAATATATGCAATATAACACAATAACCCTAAGGTTCCAACACAAGAATGTGGCTCAAGAGATTAATTGGGTGACACTGTTTTCCTTAAAATAGTAAGGTATTATTCTTCCCATTTTATGAAACAACTGAGAACTAGAAATATTATTGATTTGTTCAAGGTCCCATAGCTGGTTGGTAGAAGAAAAAAAACCTTATATACCATATATCCATATACAACTCACTTGTATATGGTATATTGAGTTATGGTGGGAACAAGAAAAATAATATGAGACCTCACTGTATAAACAGTTTGAAAAAAAATCTGTATAGCAGAAAACATGCTAATTTCAAAGCAAAAAAGAAAAATAAAACTTGTCAAAGCATTTTAGTATAAGTAACAGGTGACTATCATATAAATATGTATTACATTGATATTTTTAGAATAGAACAACAAATGTAGAATATAACAAATCAAGTAAAAGGTGAATACCCTAATAGGAATGGGAACAGAAGATATACATAGGCAAGAAAATTTTCAGTAATTTTTCTGAACCTGTATTTTATCAACTTTATTTTTAAATGAGAGTGTAATATAAGAAAGTTATTTTTATAAAAAATTATTTTAATCTTGATTATGCATGAAGCCTTGTGAAAAGCAAGGGTTCTCAACTTTATTTTGTGAAATCTCTCAAAATGGTACATAGAATTGCGTGTATGTATGCATGCACAACTACATTTTTGTAGGGGTAGGACCCATACAGATTTTTAAATGTTAAAAACCTCAGCTCAGGATGATATTTACCAAGCGATAATATGCACTGAAATAATATATTTCCTAAAGATTAATGTAAAACATGTTATAGAGCACACTAGGAAGTAATTTTCTTTAAAACTTTTGATTCCTGAAAGCATAGCTTACTGCTGCAAGCCTCTTCACTGCCACAGTCTTGTTGTTCACGCAGCCTTTGTAAACAACTCCAAATCCGCCTTCTCCCATTTTGTTTCCACCAATAGAAATGGGTCGTTCATCGAAGTTATTGGTGACATTTTTCAATTCATAAAATGAAAAACTGTGAAAACCTATAATGTCAATAAAGGAAAGAAGTTCTTCAGTAAAAATTAAATTGGTTTTAATAATACCAGTGTTTTCTCCATTTCAATATTTTATATTGAAATATTGATTCCTTAGGAGTAGGTGCAATGAGAGATGGCAAAACCATTGTTAAATAAAAATTTTAGTCACTTATTTTCTTTATAAAGTAATGCTTTTAAGTTATGTAAATATTTACTTATTGCCTCTATTCAATGACATAATAATGATGATGGTGTCTAATAAATCAGGAGGAAAACATACTTGTGCTTTGCTGGTGTGCACAAGTGGAGAAATCTGGTTTTGGCTATAATGGTATCAATGACAAACACTAGTGAGTCTCAACCTTTTCCATTTCATCTAATTACTAAAATTTTGCACACACCAAAAAATAAATTTTTTTGCTAATTTGATAAAAAAAAAAAGTAGATATAACTGCGATTCATTCACACCAGACAGCTATTGTTGTGTTGGCTA
The DNA here is from genome assembly GCA_004026585.1 of Noctilio leporinus. NCBI lineage: Eukaryota > Metazoa > Chordata > Mammalia > Chiroptera > Noctilionidae > Noctilio > Noctilio leporinus. The sequence continues at coordinate 65,823 of PVIW01001805.1, read as the reverse complement.
CTGTCATTTTTTAATTTGACAACCTAAGGGGAAAGAAGCCAGTGACCCTAACTAAATAGTCAGGTATTGCCTGTTTTAAAAATTCTTGTGGCGCACCAGCTGAAAAATCTCTGTCCCAATGGAATGTGCTGCAAACGTTACTTACGTGTATCGCTAACTTCCAAACTTTCTGGACTTGAGGAGTCAGGTGGCATATAACTTTGTTCAGGAGTCCACACAGGTATCACAGATGTCCTCTCTTTGTCATAGAGAGGCCTCTGACTCTGCTCAACTGTTACAGCTTCTTTACAAGGCAGTGTATTAACAGTTTTGGGAACAGCATCTGCCAAATGAAGATACAAGTTGTCTATCCACAGAAAAAGTGTTTGTGAAAAAGTTAAACTAGGAACTTGGTTCATTTAACATGATTCCATTTTTCATGTTAGCCCCATGTTCTCACAGCACACACAAGAAGCTGCCTAGTAAGAATTCTGTTTTGTTGAAGATTGGCGAAGGCAGTGTTTTCAGAAAGTGGTCCATGAGCCACCTGCATCAGAAGCACTGCACCCAGTTCCAGAGTTGTGATGATGATGCCTATATAGAGCTCAGGAAGCTCCCTGTTTACAAAACCCCCAGATGATTCTTATGTATACTAAAGGGTGAGAACTTCAGGTGTAACTGACATCAAAGGGAAAAGTACTGTTATAAAGAGGGTACTAAGAAACTAACCTACCAGAATACAGTATAGGGAAATCATGACTACAGAGTCCCCCTGGGGTGAAAGTTGAGGGTGAAAAAAAGCAAGAGTTCAAAAAAAAAATCCCCCCCAATAAAAACAAATTTCCATTCTTCTAAACTTCCTAATGGCACAAAACTACCCATTTTAATGGTGGGGTCAAACCCAAACATGAAGCCTCCATCTCCTTAGCAGCAAGTGCCACTAGTATTTCCATCCCCTTTGCTGTGCCCTAGTCATACTGAGTTTACCTGGTAGCAAAAGGCTCGCGGGGGCATAAAACCCATTTTGGATCAGAAGGTCCACAAGATCACCAACTGTGCAGTTTGTGGTGCCCCAGTCAAACAGCAATTCACCAGTGGGACTTTTTCCAGTTTGAATTAATGCTTCAAATCTCCTTAAAAGCAAGTAACAAAGAAACAAAATTAGTATGTAAATAGAATTACCATGAAAGTAGGAATTATTCCCCATCCCTTTTTCCCACAGCACCTCCTGTAAAATTAAAGAAATGGGGCAATAAGAAAACCAGCAAGAATTACAGAGACCAGGAAAGAGGTCTCTGTAATAGGCAGGAGGAAAAAAGATGCTGAAGATGATGATAATAGAAACTAACACATACTTCTGAGTATGGACTCAGTGTATTACAGGATGTACACATAGGGACCATTTTTATCCTTTAAGATACTATGAATAACATACTAATTTAATAATGAGAAATCAAGGCATGGAGAAGTAAAGTAACCAGCCCAGAGCCACATAACCAATAAGCTGTACCTAAATTGAGATCCAAATCCAGATTTCATTTGAACTAGAATGTGTTCTCATCCAACTAAGCTATATTACTTCCCTACATGATGTATTAATGCTGCTAGCCATATAATTTTTAATAAACCATACTGCTTAAAATAAGAGAATATATATAAATTTGGATAATTATTCCTTTGATTTTTAACTATATTTCAATTAAATTGAAAGAAAAACATAGATCAGTTTTCATGTCCACTTCTTTAAAAATCAGTTTTAGAAGAGCATTTGAGATCTTGCTTCCCAGCATCTGTCATCAGTTTGGCTTAAATAAACTCATAGAAAATACTAAAAATAAATGAATGAATGAATAAATATTAATTCTGAAAAATAAAATTAAAAAACTTAACAGTTTTTCCTTTTTCTTAAATTTTTATTTTAAAAATTTCCAATCTATGTAGAAGTTGAAAAAATAATACTATGAACAACCATTCACCCTTCACAGATTCATCAACTTACCAACTGATAACATTTTGCCATGTTTGTGCTCTCTCACTCTCTATCTCATCTGTATGTGTGTATCACAGCTGGAGGCACATAATGGCAGTTTGCACCACTACTGGTGACACAAGGCTTGATTACTTTGTTAAGAAGATGTGTTTGAGATATTCTCTCTTTTTATAAAGTTTTCTGGTCCTCCTTCATAATTCATAACTAACTTGTGGGTAATACTTACAAATCTTGTGCTATCTGTTTCATCAGTCACCTTTTACTTAGTAATTTCTAAGCACTCACTGATGAGCCTTGCATGAATTAATTATTCACTGGTGGTTGTAAATTGGTAACTTCCTAATTCTATCATTCTTTCTTTTTTTAAAAAAAGTATTTCATTCATTTATTTTTAGAGTTGGGGGAAGGAAGGGTGAAAGAGAGGGAGAGAAGCATCAGTGTAAGAGTGAAACATCAGTTGCTTCCTGTACACCTCCAGATCCAGGACGGAGTCCATAATCCAGGCATGTGCCCTGACCAGGAATTGAACTGGCAACCCTTCACTTTGTCGGATGACACCCAACCAACTGAGCCACACTGGTCAGGGCTCTATCATTCTTTCAATAATTATTTGATGCCATTATTCTGCTAAGAAGAGCCTTTTCTTCCTACCATCACTGCTTCAACTTCCCTCCAAAAGTTTTTAGTAGTAATATCAATAACCTATCTTTAAAATAGGCTTTCAAACTTTAAGATGAAGCTTCTTCTAAGTAATTTAAGGTGTTCATCTTCCATTTGAGGAAATTGCCTTGAAGGGAGCTGTGGTTTTAGGTTATCAGGTTAATGCTGAAAGTCACAAATAAGTTTCTTCTCTTGCATCTAAAGACAGATTTTGACATTGGTTTGAGCTGAAATAATTGACAAAAATAAAATGTGTACTCATACTTTACACTAACTCAAACAAGGCTAAATAGAGAAAAAATGGAAATTATTTTCCTAGCTAACATGGCTCAGTTGTTTGGGCATCATTCTACAAGCTGAAAGGTTGCTGATTCGACTCCCAGTCAGGGCATATGCCTGCGTTGCAGGCTAAAGCAGCCAATCTAGTTTCTCTCTTATACTGATGTTTCTCTCTCCCTCTCTAAAACCAAAAAAACTAAAATAAAAAATATTTTAAAAGATAGAAATTATTTGAAGACAGTGTTGAAAAATCCTGGCTAAGAATTCAAGATTTTGTTCACAGATGTATACATTCATAAGCAACTTGAGGTGTCCATTGGAATTACCAAAATACACTGTTAAAGTGAATTATGGATTCACACACAGAGAAGTTTAGGGTCCAGGATTTTGTAAGTGATTTTTATAATACTCTTATGTTACTTCAAACTGGAAATGACAGGTGTGAAGCAAAGTGAACTATACTCCTCAGCCTGCCAAACAAAGAATTAAAATAAAAGTGGGAATCTTCACTCTAACCAAAAAACATTTGCAAGATTAGTCCCCCTGAATGAAGCAAACATTGCAAAGACCGGGGTGGGGGTGTATTTATTACCATTATCTCCACTGGAGAAAGGTTTATTTTCTGAAATGCAATATTTAGAGCACACACCTATGAATCATTCTAGATTGTTATGTAAGAATTTAAAAGAAAAACAATTTTGTTACCTTATGTGAAACTGATTATACCTATCATCACCAGATGGTTTTTTAATAGCTACTGCTAACTTCTTCCATCCTTCTTGAGGATCAATAAAATCTGACAGCTTCCTAATTAGTCCAACATTGAGGCAACGCACATATGTTGATGGTGTTATGGGTTTGTTCATCTTCTATTCCTATAATATAAAAAAATTGTCATCAAAAGTTTACAGTTTTAGGGATGACATCTGTAAGCTTATATATCACTCTTTGCTAATAACATATGAAATATTGGCAAATGATTACACCATAACAAAGGAACAGTCCAGAGTCAACCATAGCTGACTCTTTAACAACATGGTTTTAACTGTGCAGGTTCAATTATATGCAGATTCTTTTTGAATAAACACTATAAATGTATTTTTTCTCCCTTATGATGTCCTTAATAGCATTTTCTTTCTTTCGAGCTTTTTGTTATAGGACTACACTATATAATACAAAAATGTAACATACAAAATATGTGTTAATCAACAGTTCATGTTATCAGTAAGGCTTCCTCTGGACAACAGTAGGTTATTAGTAGTTAAGTTTGGGAGATGTCAAAAATTATATGTGGATTTTTCAACTGCATGGGTGTCAGTGCCCTTAAGCCCTGCACTGTTCAAGAGGCAATTGTAGTTGATATCCTAAGAAAAAATTAAAATTGTGGTTTACTTGTCTCTCTGCTGGGCTTGCTTTTTTCCCCATCCGTGATGTGCAGGTCACCAAGTTCTTAGGCAACCTTGTGCAACAGCAAACAAACAAAAAAGTCAGAAGCAATGAAAACAGAGTGGAGAGTACATACTCAGGCTCTGTCTCACATTCTAACAGTAGAGGTGTGACTTGTAACCAGGTGGCTCAATGATAAGAATGACAAGATTCTAGCAGTGGGAAGGTACTCCCATCCCACAGCCAGAGGACAGCATCAAGGTCTGCCTTGCAGCTCACTCCACACTCTCAGTCCCTCTGGCAGCCCTGGTGGTGCAAGCCTTTCAGTGTGCAGGTTCCTTCTCACCATCACTGGACTTACACTGGAAGAGCTCATCCTCCCTCCCAGGAGGTCCAAGGTGGCATTCATGTAGGCATTGATCTTGTAAATGCCATCCCAGATGGTCTTCAGAGTGGCTCTCCAGTTGGTAAGCTAGGCTTGTTCCTGGCACCTGAGCATGGTGGTGAGGATGAGGAGGAGAAGTGCAGGCCACAGAAGCAGGGCCATCTGTGCAACGACCAGCAGCATCGGGGACCCACTAGTTCCTAGAGCCCCATGCCTCCCGCCCTCACAGAGCCTGGGGACCGGGGCACCCTAGGCAGTGGAATTTGTTCTGCCTTCCATGGTCAAGGATAGTCCTAAGCCTACTTGTGGTTATCTTTTGAAGATAATTTTTATTTTCATTTGCTTTTCTTCATCACCAATAATGAAAACAAATTATTTGTGCAGGAAAAAAAAGAAAGTATCACTTCTTCCAAAGTGTTCAAGATTTGACTTTAGAGCAATGGAAGTGGAATGGCATATATTGCTTACAAATAAGTAAATAAATACTTCCATGACTATTTTCTCATCCCATCAATTCTTATGGTAAGGAAACATCACTCATATTTTCAAACAAGACAACTCAGACAAGGATACAAGGGAAAGTGATCATTGAGAAATGTACTAAAAAACCAGTGTCAGCTGTGGATCCCAAAACCTTGCACTCATATGCTCATTCTCAAGCTACTGTGGCCAAAGTAGGATTCAAAAAATTCTTGCCAAGTGAATTAATAAAGTTTTAAGACTGCTCTGATCAGAGGAAGAGCCTGTAGAGGGAGGAGGGAAGGTGGGCTTTGAGGTTGCATGGGCGTAGGTTTCTGCATAGCTTTTGCACAAACCAACAGTGACTAGGGCAGTAACTTAATTCATTGGACCTTGGTTTCCTCACCTGAAAAACCGAGATGGTAATACCTAACAGCTGCCTAAGATTTAAAATCAACAAATGAGAAGGGCCTAATCCTGTCAATAACAGGTGATCAAAAAAATGTATTGATGATTATTTTATGGCAGAGGTTACTCTTCTACCAAATATTTTAAAAAGAAATGTGCAGAGTTGTATTTAAGCTCAACCCAGAATAGCGGTGAAGATCCACTGAAAGCGCAGAAATAAGAGGGCGGAGGCCAGGAGGTCTGTCCCGAAAGTATCGAGCCAATGACACTACCATTAAAATAGTAAAAACTTAAAATATAATTACAATAGTTAGCGCCGCCGATACTTTTGGGGCAGATCCCGAATAGCTAAGCTTTTCACATGGTGTCAGCCTAACTTTGCTAAGCAAAGCTGCCAGGCTGTCAGGTACTTCTCCTATCTGATGTGATAGCGCACGTCTGTATCTGATCCTTACACCCCCTGTCGACTTTCTAATTAACTGGACGCTTGGAAGCTGGAGAAAAAAGCTTACGAGACTCCTGTGGAGGAGCAACGCTTTCCCCAGGTCCCGAGCATCTCGGCCCCTCTGCCTTACTTCCTGGTTTTCGGGCAAAGAGATTTCGTAAACGGGGTCTCGGAACACAGCGCCTGCGAGCTGAGGAGCTGGGCGCGAGGTCCCGCTCAGCCTCGGAACGGCTGGGGGCGCCTTTCTACGTCCCGGGCTCCTCCACGGGGCCACCTCACTTTTTGATTCCTAGGGACCCACCCAAGTGTTCATTCTGCAGCAAGTTCTGCCCGTGCAACCTACTTCCTCTGTACTTTTCCTCCTTGGAACAGAAAGCCACCGAAGCCGGAGCGGGGACCTCCGACAGCCTAGCGGGAGGGAGGCGCCCGCAGTCGGAATCCCTTACCTGCCCGCACGCTGGAACCCGTGGCCCGACCGGACCGGGTTCGGCTGAGTCGGCTACAGAGGAACCTGGGCATTGCGAAGGGGCGGGCCCGGACTCGGGCCCAACCCCAACCCTTCGGGCTCCGCCCCGGGCCCTGTCGCGGCCCGCGCTCCCCTGCCTTTTAGAGCCGAAGGGCTGCTCCGCACCCGGGAGAAATTCCAGGTCTCGCGTGAGACGCTACTTGAAGTGGGAGTCTGTCCCTTTAAATACACTTCTGTCGGCCGTTAAATATTTTCTCTTCCGGCACTGCGCACTGCGTCGTGCTGATGGGTGTCTTCCCTGGACCCGAGGTAGACTGGGTCGAGCTTCTTGCGCGATCCCGGGCTAGTTAAGCGACGTAGTCTTAGCAGGCTTTGGGGCCCCGACTCTTTACCCATAAGAGGAGGCGGCGCGGGCTAATACCGCGCCTTGCGACAGGCAGGTGCGGGGAAGGTAGAAGAAAGTGGAGGTGCTGGCAGTGTCTGGGGTGCTTTTGGACGCCGCCACACACTAGTTCTGTGACCTTGTGAAACAAGCATAAAATAGGAGTGAGCTTCGCGAACCTTTGCTGATTAGTGAAGTAAGAGCATGAGGGAAAAGGCGATGCCTTCCTCCATTTTTAACATTTTGCTGGGCTCTGCCCTCAATCCCCGATTCCCCCACCCTGCGTCGGTCAGGCTACGCCCCGGCCCCGCACCTTCATCAGCATCTCCGTTGGGGAGGATCGGTGCTCGTGGGCTCCGCGGCTCTCCTCCAGCGTGGATCAGTATTTAACTCAGATGGTTTGTTGTAATTCCCTCCTCCGAACATTCTCCCCAAAGAATGTTTCTAGTTTATCATGCCTTCCTCTCTTCTTCCTTTTACTGGGCAAAGTATAATAATACTCTTTTCAAGGCCAGTTCTGCCACTGGGCTCTTGATTACATTGCTTTTCAACTCCTCTCCGCATCATTTATCTTGCTCAATGCCATCAGTCATCTTACTAAAACATCTCTTTGGCTTGTACCATTTTCCCACCCAAACATTCCAGTGGCCATTCATTGACCAGTCAGTGGAGTCTTACGTCCTTGACAGGACATTAAATGTCTTCCACAGTTTGTCATTAATCCAGCTGTGTTTTCCAGAACTGCACTAAAAAATGTTTTCTCCCGCTGCTCGGTATCTGGGCTATTTAGTTTTCTCTAACACGCAACATATTTTGTTTGTACGCTACTAATGAGGTGACTTGGCCCCGTTTCTGTGGCTGAACGGTTTTGAGGACTTAGATGGCTACTTCTTGCATTATACCTTGACTGATTTATCCTAGGCAGTAGGGACCTCTTCTTTCTCCCTCTTCACTCTTAGAGCTCTTATTTTGTACTGGTTTCATTTATTCAACGATCACTATTGACTGCTTGCCTACCATGTGCTTGACAGGGTTCCAAGTATGAAGTAATCAGTGAATAAGGCAGACAAGTTTCTTGCTGTCGGGGACTGAAAGGAAGGAAGAGAAATTCTGCAAACATTTTGGGTGGGGGTTATCCATAGCATTTTGGTAACGGACTGCCTTTTTGTTTCTTTTATAGGCATTGTTATTTAAGAATGGAAGAGGATACAGTTTTTAGAATAAGGTTTAGTTCTTTGTGTTTCATTACTGATCATGTTGGATTTCAGGGCACTATAAAAAGTTCACCAAGTGACTTTGTTGTTATTGAGATTGATGAACAGGGACAGTTAGTTAATAAGGCCACTGATGAACCTATTTGCAAGATTAGTAAAGTACCACCTGAGTCAAATAATTTTGCCAAAAAACCAAAAATAGGTTCTCAAAATTTATTCTTTGAAGAGGGAAGCAACAAGAAAGTCAGTGCTTTGGTCCAGTGCTCTGATGATAACCAAAATCATCATTCTGGCCCAGATAAGGAAGATACTATCAGTGACGGGACTTCCAAAGATGAAGAAGAAAAAGTTGATGCATTAGGCTCTTTGTTACATGAAAAAACTAAGGAATTACTGGATCAGTTTGCCTGTGATATAAAAGAGAAATGGAAATCTAAAAGTGAGCTAACTGGACCATCTCCTGAATTCTCACTAGGCAAAATCCTTGACAAAAACCAGAGGGCTATTTTGCATAGTGCTATTAGGCAGAAATTTCCTTTTTTGATAACTGTAGGAAGAAACACTGAAATTGTTGTAAAACCAAATTTTGAGTATAAAGAACTCTGTCACTTGGTATCCGAAGAAGAAGCATTTGACTTTTTTAAATACTTAGATGCAAAGAAAGAAAATTCCAAATTTACCTTTAAACCTGATACAAACAAAGACCACAGAAAAGCTGTCCACCATTTTGTCAACAAAAAGTTTGGAAATCTTGTGGAAACGAAATCTTTTCCTGAAGCTAATTACAATGCTGGTAATCCAAATATAGTGATAACAGTACGATTTCGTGAAAAAGCACACAAACACAGGAAAAGGTCCGTTGAATGCCAGGAAAGAAAAGTTATATATACAGGTAATTTCATAAATCATTACCATTTTCTTTGATAAACTTAGTTAAAATTGTGACTCAGTGAAAAATCAGTGAAAGCTTAATTCAAATGAACAGACTTGTCCAGAGGGATATTGGAATATATATATATATATGATGATAAAGACTTTTAAATTTCACTAATTGTAAAAATTAACCTTATTGGTGACAGTGTGGTTAAAAGACTTATAGTTAAGAGAAATATATAAGGTTGAAGCAGTTACTTTGTGTTTAAATTTTTTGGAGGTGAATCTTGATACTGTGTTTTGAAAGTTATCTTAATTAAAGTTAAGTATTTGGAGATAAGCAGAATCTGTTTGTTACACTGGAGAAAGTGAAGAGAATACCTTATATTCTAAAACAGTTGGCCCTCACTATCCTGAAAACTTACAGGGAGTTCCTTCCCTTGGTTCTGTCAGTCTTTTAGAGGAGAGGTTCTCAAATGTTAACATGCATTATAATTACCAAAGAACTTCTTAAAACAGATTTCTGTTTCTTAGAATTTGGTCCTTGGATCTATGTAGGTTTTATTTTACTTTATAACTTTAATTCATAAAAAGATTTATGAACTTTTTAATATCTTTATGAGTTTCTATGAATGTAAAAAAAGTGGAGAGAATAATACATTGGACAAGTTACTTACAAGTTACAAGTTAATTACTTAACAATTAATATTTCTGTTTGTAATTTAAAAGTGGGGTAATAGTAAAGTGTAATTCATAATGACATTCTGAGGATGAGAAGAAATAATGAAAATTGTGCATCATAGTTACTTAAATGTTGGTGTCTTCTCTCCTGGAAATTTCTATCTGGTTGTGTGACTTGTCTTTTTCATGAGCAAGCTGTTAGTATAGGACTTGGCACATGATGCATGCAATAAATGTTAACAGATACACTTATTCATTTATTCAAGATTTTTATTCATTTAATTTTTTTAAAGAGAAGGGCAGGGAGGGAGGAAGAAAAGGAGAGAAACATCAATGTATGGTTGCCTTTTACCTGCCTCCAGCTGGGGACCTGACTGGAGACCTGGCTTGCAACCTGGTTATGTGTCCTGACTGGGAATTGAACCAGTGACCTTTGGGTTCACAGGCTGGCACCATTGAGCCACCAGCCAGGGCTGGTGTCTTCTTTCAAAGAATGTTGAACTTCGCTTTAGCAGATAGGAAAGTAGTTTGCAAAAAACATCTGAGGATACATTATTAAAGCAGGAATAGTATAAGCTTTACTCTAAACCGACCATATAGCTCTACTATTATAGCATGACCCTTCTATGGTTTCTGCTGAATGCCCTTGGTTTTCAACTGGATTTCTTCTCTCTGGCTGGGCTCCAGCCTTGTGTAATCTCTAGCATGTTACAAGTATGTAGTACTTCATTGTCCAACTAGGTGGAGTATGGTGGCCAGCATCCACATGGCCCCCACTGGTCCTTAACTACTGCTCTTCATGCTCTTCTGTATTCCCCACCAACACTGAACCTGGGTCATTCTGTTTGGCCAATAGCATATGGCAGAAATGACAGTGAGTAATTTTTGAGTTTAGGTTATAAAAGACATTCTGTATTACTCACTCTGAGAGAAGCTAACAGTCACACCTTGAAAATGCTCAAAGAATCCCTGCGGAGAGAAACTGAGACCTCCCACCAAGAGTCAACACAAAGTTACTACTGATATGAGTGAAGCACTTTGGAAGCTGATCCTCCAGACTCAGTTGATGTTTCACATCTTTACAAGTAAATTCCAAGCTAGAACTGCCTAACTCCTGAATTTCTGACCCACAGAAACTGTGCAGGATAGTGTATTTAATCTGCTCAGGCTGCCATAACAAAATGCCATAGATAAGGTGACAACAGAAATTTATTTTCTCACAATTCTGGAGACTGGAAGTCCAAAATCAAGATGGCAGCAGGGCTGGTTTCTGGTAGCCCTTTGGGCTGCAGATAGGTACCTTCTCCCTGTGGGCTCACATAACCCTCTTTGTGTGGGTGCATGGAGAGAGAGCTCTCTGGTGTCTTATAAGGACACTAATCCTATCAAATGAGGGCCCCACTCTTATGACCTTGATTAACCTTAATTAATTTCCATAGAGGCCCCATCTCCAAATACAGGATGGTTAGCACTTTATCATATGCATTTGGGTTGGGGGTTACAGATATTTAGTCCCTAACAGATAGTAAATGATTTTTGTTTTATGATGCTAAGATTTGGGTTGTACAGCATTCAACTACTAGAGAATTGGGTACCAGAAATGGGTTGCTGTTGTAACAGAAGCGTAAAACCTGTGATAACCATGCTTTTAGAATCTGTTGGAAGGCAGAAATTTGAAGGTACTTAAGGAAAGCTGTTAATGAGAGTTTAAAGAAAAGTAAGGAAGATATTATTAGAACCTTAAAGAAAGGGATCCTTGTTATATAGTGGCAGAAAATTTAGCAATGCTGTTGTCTGCAGTAAAATGGAAAGTAGAAAATGTATCTAAAGAAGGGATGCTCTAACTAAAGAGATTTGCAGGCAAAATGTCAAAGGTGACACTTGGCTTCTTTTTACTTCTTATAGTAAAATTCTAAAGGAAAAACTGTTGGATATAAAAGAGGCAGAAGCACCGGATTAAAAGATAATTTTCAAAAGTTATGAGTATCTCCAGATGCCACATGATGTTTAAATTAAAAACAAAAAACTTCCAGGTAAATAAAAAAAAATCATGGCAGGTCATGACATGCTCTGACGAGGGAATTGAAAGTGTGACTGTAAAATCCTTTGTTAATATTTTGGAAAGATGTATAGCCGCATCTGAAAGAATGGTTCAGACAGACAAAATTCCCTTTAGGGACTTTAAGAGCATGTCTCATGGATTCCCTGAGTTAAACAATGATTCTTTTAGGAATTTAGGGACATATTCCCACAGCAGCTTCAGCAGAAGCCCTAAATAGAAAAGATCTTAACCTTGACAAAATATGAGTGTATTTTAGTTTAACAGAGTGAACACAAAGAAGACCCACCCAGTTTTCAAAGGGTCAAGGATAGTACGAAATAAAGTCTTTGGACTCTCAAATGTTTAAAGGCATGGATTAGGCTGAGAAAACTACTCTGCTATATATGGGCTATCTTTTATGGAAGAGAATGGTTCGTTCAGAAAGCAAAACTAAGACCCAGAGGTGGAACCTAGAGGCAGACCAGTCATTCCCAGGTATTGGTAGGACTGAATTCTAACAAGGGAATCATCAACATGTACCTGGCTGGATTCATCACTGCTGCATACCAGTAACTTCTAGATATTTACAGTTTTCCCCCAGTTTGAACAAAGTCTATGGTGCTTGTTCTGTGTGTGTTCCCAGCCTTGGGAACCAGGAAAGAATTTGAGGGAAGACTGCTGCTGCTGTAGACTGTGAAGAATGAACAGAGGTATGGCAACTAAAATGGAAGGAACACGTATTTTAGACAGTGAGTGACTCCAGTGTGCAAAAGTGCAAAGCTCTGGAAGTCTCCAGTCCATCCAAGGATTGTGGGAAGTTCTCTGTATCAAGATTATAGGACAGACAAATGAGTGGAAGTGGCACATAGGGGGCTAAAAAGGGAGATACAAATGCCAGATTATGGAATTCGGATATCTTCTGTAAACCTTTAATGTGCCAATTAACATTTTAAAAATGATAGCTGAAATCTATGCTTTTGTATCTTGATTCAAAAATACTCATTTAAATTAATGCTTTGATTTACTATGTTAATCTGTTAGTCTGCTAAGAATGTATTTGATGTATGGTAGCTGCTTTTTTGTGTGTGTGTGTGTGTGTTTTGTTTTTTGTTAACCTAGGATTGTTTTTGTTTCAGCCTTCACCCTTCGAAAAGAAAATCTAGAAATGTTTGAAGCAATTGGTTTTTTAGCTGTCAAACTTGGCCTGATTCCTTCGGATTTTAGTTATGCTGGTCTTAAAGACAAGAAAGCTATCACCTATCAAGCAATGGTTGTTAGGAAAGTGACTCCAGAGAGGTAATAAGACATTACTTGATAAGAGAGAACCTTTCTCTAATCTCGTCAGATAAGTAAATGTAAGATTAAGCTCAGAATAGTACTAAGAGCATATTAACCTCACTAATATTAATTTATTGAGTACAGACTTACTGAGCCGTACATTCTGCATCGAAAATATAATTATCTTCTATATATTGTCTTAAATTCACATTGCAAATATAGGTAGTTTTAGCATGGGAACTTTGAGAAGTAGTGATTTAAATGATAAAAATTGGCCCTGGCTGGTGGCACAGTGGATAAGGCACTGGCCTGGGAACCCAAAGGTCACTGGTTCAATTCCTAGCCAGGGCACATAACCAGGTTGCAAGCCAGGTCTCCAGCCAGGTCCGTGGCTGGAGGCAGGTGAAAGGCAACCACACATTGATCTCTCTCCCTCTCTGCCTCTCTCCCTACCCCTCTCTCTGAAAAAAAAAAAGAAAAATTGTAATACATAAATGATAAAAATTGTTTCCAAACATCCTATTTTATATTTGATTATGCACTTATATTCAGGACAGTGTCTTACACATTTTTTCTAATTACTATAATACTTTAATACTTTTATTGTTGTATTTCCTTACATTTAAAGTAAATCTTTTTTAAATAGAAAATACAGTATCCAATTTTAGCCTCACTTTAGCTTAATCAATGTTCAAAAGTATTTTTGTAATTGTAAAAGAAATATATATTCATTGTATATTTAGAAAATAGAAAAAAGTACTGTGTAAAAAGAAATTAAAAGTCACTAATAATCCACTACTCAGAAAGATCCACAATAATATTTTGATCTATTTCCTTACATACTTTCTTTTAGAAACTATAGTACATGTGTACATTTTACAAAGACTTTTTTATATATATGAAAATCATACTGTATATGTACCTTGTATTTTACTTATAAAATAAGATTATTTTCAGAAAGTTTATATCATGAAATATTTCAAAATTATTTCCATTATTTAGGTTAATTTGTTTAATATCCCCTAGTCTGGATACATTACTTTGTTTCAATATTTCACTGTAAATAATAACTGTGATTAATATTTTTGTACTAAAATCTGTGTCTTGTAGATAGTTTTCAAAAAGTTGAATCATTGGGGCAAAATTGAGCCTAATTTGATGTAATATCAACATTAATTTTAGTCATAAGACATTTACGTGACCACTATTTGCAGATAAATGCTTCTAAGCTCTAATGTGAGGGTGATAAATATATATATATATAATTTTGGCTTTATGGGCAAAAGTATAGTATAGGTAAAAGAGAAGGACTTTAAGTGTTAAAAGGTATTTAGAGGATAAAAGCTAGTTTTTAACTACCAAAAATTATTGGTTCCTAGGAGGCTGATCTTTGGTTTGTGGGTATGGGATTTTAATTACCCATCAAGTAATAGTAAGATTTTAGCCTGTGCAGAAAATCTGAAGATATAGTTGAAGGGGCAGTAAGTCAAATGGTCAGGAAGGGTGACTAAGGAGGAAAGGAACAAAATTTAAGGATAGGAAGAACAAAAGAACAATTAAGAAATTGTACCTCTTGAGCTAAGAAGTCAAAAAGCCTACAGAGATTGAGTAATAATAACATTAGGGATATATGTTCTAGTTCTTAAAGTAACTGGTTCATGTAATCCTATAATACTAGGTTTTATGCACATTTGTTGAAATAACATTAACTTTGGAAGATGAAAAAAATTTTAGTTTTGTGGAATTTGATTATGTGGCATCTATCATTTAAAACATAACTTTTGAAATACAAGATTTAACTGATTCCATACGATCTATCATTTACAGGTTGAAAAATATAGAAAAAGAAATTGAAAAGAAACGAATGAATGTGTTTAATATTCGGTCTGGAAGCGATCCCCTTAGACTCGGTCAGCTCAAAGGAAACCACTTTGATATTGTCATCAGGAATTTAAAAAACCAAATAAATGATTCTGCAGACCTGAAAGCGAGAATTTTGGAGGCAATAGAAAGTGTTAAGGTAAGAAAACTCAGTTTTAGGAGTATTACAGGAAAATATTCCTGTAATATACCAGGTATAGTCCCTCTATTTCATTGAGACAAATAGAAACTTTTTCTTTATTATCTTCTTTTTATTTTCAAGTGTTATTTTTTAAAAAATGATAACTAGGGCCATTTAGCCTATTTAAAAGTTTTCTTCATAATACATTTTTGTATTGAAAAAATCCCCCACAACTTTAATGTACTTTTATAAAATGAAATGCATGGAGTTCTCCAGAGATGGGAAAAAAATAAAATTATCTGTATAAGAAGAATGTTTTTTAGCATCTGCATCTAGAACAATTTAAGGAAAGGGATTCATTCTTTACAAACTTTATTGAGTAATTCCAAAAATCATTAGTTATTTGGTAAATTACTTTCTAGAATTATACACAATATTTTTTCTTTTCAGTCTAATTTTGAATTTTGTTTTAATGTATACAAATGACAAATTGTATATATTTTACAGTAAAAAATTACCAACTTATATTTTTAAATGACATTTGCTAGGCATTTAAATATAATATACAACCATAACATTCAGCCGATCAGCTAGACTATGGATCAGCAAATTTTTTTCTATAAAAGACCAGATAATAAATAGTTTTGGCTTTATAGGTATATGGTCTCTGTTGCAACTACTCCATTGCTATTGTGTGGAGGCAGCCACAGACAATACATAATGAATGAATGTGGTCTTATTCCAATAAAACTTTATTTACAAAAAATAGGCATTGGACCAGATGTGCCTTGTGAATAATTTGCCAAATCCTGATCTAGACCAGTAATTTTTCAACCTGAAGGGCTATAAAAATTCTCTGCAGTCAATCTCTCCTCCCAAACCAATTAAATCAGAACTCTTGGGGATGTATATAGGCATTCGTATTTTGAAAAAAACTCTTCAGTGATTCTCCTTTGTAGCTAACATGGAGAAGCACTGATCTGACCACAAAGACCCTTTCATACAATTTTATGCCCCCCATCTCCAGAAAAACAAACAAAAGCTGGTTTTTAATCAACATTATGCCGTATAGTCCCAAAAATACCTTCCAATTAAAGATTTTAAATCCAGCACTTTCACATGTGTATAAGAGTTCTGTGATTATATACTCTATGAAGTTTTTCACCCTGGCCAGCAGCACTGTGGATTGGTGCTGGCCTGTGAATCCAAAGGTTGCTGGTTCGATTCCCAGCCAGGGCACATAACCAGGTTGCAAGCCAGGTCTCCAGCCAGGTCGTTAGCTGGAGGCAGGTGAAAGGCAACCATACATTGAGGCCTCTCTCCCTCTCTGCCTCTCTTCTTTCCCCTCTCTCTAAAAATAATAAAAATCTTAAAACACTTAAAAAAAAAGTTTTTCCTTTTTTCTAAGGCTACTTAAAAATCTTTTTTTCCTCTGAAGAACTGTTTTTAGAATATTCCTTACAAAAGGGAGGGGTGTAATATTGTGATATATAAGAAATATTTGGTCATTCATATGTCCAAAATATATTTTTCATACGTATTTGGTTTTCATCTATAGTTCTGGCTCACAGTTCCATAAACCCTCAGAATTTCCTGTGTTGAGAGTGATATAGTTGCCTTTTGTTGTGTTAATGAGATGACTTTTGGAAAGTACCGAAGGATAGGGACTGGTTATTTGGAGCCAACCTTGTGATTACAGGGCTGTAACTTTTAACACCATCCCCTGAACTAGGAGTGAGGAGAAAGGAGGAGGGGTGGAAGGTTGACTCAATTGCCAGTGGCCAATGATTTAATCAATTATACTTCTGTAACGAAACCGACATAAAACCCCAAAAGGCCAGGGTTTGTTCGGAGAGCTTATGGATTGGTGAACTCTGGGCTGGAGATGCAGGAAGGTGGGTGTACCTAGAGAGGGTGTAGTAACTGGACCCCTTCCCACCACTTTATATATGCATGTCTGCCATGTGGTTGTTCCTGAGTTACAGACTCTGAGTTTATAATAAAATGGTGATCTGGTAAGTAAAATGTTTCCCTGAGTTCTTGAAGCCTTTCTAGCAAATTAATCAAACCCAAGGAAGGGGTCCTGGGATCCTTTCGTTTAAAGCAAGTTGGTCAGAAAAATAGGTAACAGCCTGAACCTTCTGCTGGTGCCTGAAGTCTGAGGAGGGTTCATGGTAACCTTCAGTCTGGTGCAGGTCATCAAACATATTTGCAGCCTGGGGTTGTGACTGACCTGGCCTCTGCAGGTTGGTGTGAGGCACACTGTATGGTTAAGGCCTAGCCTGTGGAATCTTGTGTCACCTCTCTGCAGATAGTCAGAATTGAGCTGAATTGTAGGACATGCAGCTGATGTCAGAAAATTGCTTTGTTGATGAGGGAATCCCCTCTCCACATTGAAATTGGGTGCTCAGAACACCAAAAGAGGATGCTGTCTGAACTGTGATCGCATTTATTGCCTATCTTTCATTGGGTAGTTACCCATATGCATATTCCACTGCTCGTTATAAAATCCCCATCTGGAATAATCTTAGCATTAGTTGTTTCCTTTTAGTTCTCATGATAAGGGAAGGAATTTGAGAAACCCTGAAAATAAGGAGTCTTTGAAGTTTTATGTGGCTGATTGCTATAAACCTTGTTATTTGCAATCCTAAGTGATTAGAAGGAGTAATTAAAATTCTTCTGGCTGCTCTAGTATATTATTTGATGCTATCTTTTTCAATTTGAAAAAAAATAAAATACTGTGAGATTTAATGCAGGGAGTAGTTATTTTATCTACAGTAGTTTTTTGTGAATGGTTTTTTGTACCATGCCAATAACAAATTATCTTAGTATCTTTTAATAAATAGTTCTGGATTTGGTGCTCAGTAATAATTGTTGCATGAATAAATAGATACTTCCTTCATAAAGTGAGAGTAGAAGACTGTTATCTTTCAAGAAACTATCTAGGCCCAATGTTTTCTTTGTGAGAACATATTTAACTACTGACGAATGTAGTTAAATGGTCACAGTAGTAGATTACAATTTCCTAATCTTGGTGAAGTGATGCCATGCCATTGTCTTGGCTCAGGCTTTCAGGAACTGAGATAACTGAAAGATGAACTCTTATTACAAACAAGCCAGGTCTTGCTGGGTTTGAAACAAAATCTGTTTCTTATTCCAAGCATGTCCAGACAGCAGAAGAGTCTCAAGTTCAGAAAGAGCTTCAGGGCAAAGATCAGACCCAATACCAGGTAACCAGTTCATCCCAGTTTTCCCAGAACTTCCCTTGTTTTAGCACCAAAACTTCCATGTACCCAGAAACCCTTCAAGAATGTGGATTAAATCTTCACATTTTTAAAGCTTTTTCACTCATCTTATTTTCTAACTTTAAATCAATCATTCTTCTCCTTTCTATTCTTTAACTGGATAGCATGTCTCAGACCATTTGGTCCCCATATTTATATTGCTGAACACAGGATTCTTTTATTAAAGTAAATGGGAAGAAAAAGACTTGATTACATATTCTGAGGCAATAATTGTGTTTATTTGTCTCAGTTCAGGGCTAAACAAAGAACCATGAACTGGGTGATTTTGAAACAACAGAAAATTATTTCTCTAAATTCTGAATGGTGGAAGCCTGAGATTAGGCTGCCAACATGATTTTCTTATTGTATTCTACATGGCAGAAAGAAGAGTAACCTGGCTTCATGGTATTTTCTTATAATGGCACTAATCCTATTCATGAAGGTTCTATCCTCATGACCTAGTATCTCCCCAAATTCCCACCTTCACACATCATCACATTGGAAGGTAGGATTTCAGCATAGGAATTTTGAGGAGACACAGGTGTATAGTCCATAATAATATACTTTAATTTTTTTTCTATTCATAGAATAAAGGGTTTGTGAATTACTATGGACCTCAGAGATTCGGGATGGGAAGGAAAGTTCACACAGATCAAATTGGATTGGCTTTGTTGAAGAGTGAAATGGTATGTGTTTTTTAAAAATATAATCTTTTCTGTTTCATCAGTTTTACTTACACATAAGCCAGCTACTTGCTTTCTTAACCCAGCATGTATATAAATATATACACACACATATATATATACCATATACTATATTGCTGAACATATATTGAGCAGCTACTATATTCATGGCATCACATTATAAGAAAGTATACTGTATGCAATATCCAGTACTGCTTGAGATTTAACAAGGAATTGCCCAATACTCACCAAATTCTTAGTGAACTGAATAGGAGATTTGGAGGAATCTCTTAACCTACAATTTTAGAAATCTGGTCTCAGATTATATAAAAGATAGGAATTTACCCAAAGCTAGAGACTACAAAAGGGAACAACAAATTTGAAAACTTTTATGACTAGTTTCAACTGAAACTAGAAATTAATGTCACAAATAAGCCACATATGCCTAATTATTAAAATGAGATATATATATTTAAAATGTATGTTATACATAATTACATATATACATACACACGTTTTTGTACTGAAGGAAGTATGTATAATGGCAAAAACCTACAAAACTATAAAATTTATATACTTGAGCAAATGTAAAATTATTTATATGTGAGTGTCATATTCAATCATTTGTGTTGAGGGAAAGAAAAAGGAACAGTAAAAGCAGTTATGAGAAGCATTGTGCATGTGAATATTATCTTACACATGGAAATAGTGTTGAGAGCTGATGCTGTAGATCACATCAGTGAATGTGTAGTCAGTATTACTACTCAAAAGACAGAGAGTACGCTCAGAAATGAGTCACAGAGCTAGAGGCCATGATAAAATACGGAGACTAGTATCTTTTCATCTGTGTAGGTTTTCAAAGAAGACAGGTTAAAGTTGACTATTTGCTCTGGTTGCTGTGGCTCAGTGGATTGAATTCTGGCCTTTGAACCAAAAGGTTGCCAGTTCCATCCCCAGTCAGGGCACATGCCTAGATTGGGGGCCAGGTTCCCAGCTGGGGACAGGCGAGAGATTACTGATCGATGTTTCTCTCATTGGTCAATGTCTCTCTTCCTCTCCTTGTCCCTCTCCCTGCCCCCCCCCCGCCCCTGTTGCCTCTAAAAATAAATAAGTAAAATCTTAAACTACAGTATATACATAAAAAAGTTGATAACTTTTGAAAAGATACTGGGAATTATATTTAAGACCAAATAATTCTGGGGCTTGGGAATATGAATCAAATTAGTGGCTTGCCATTTCCTTATGTTTGTTTCCTTCCCTGTTTTTGTTGTGTATGTTGGTGAGTCTGAGTTTTATGTCATTACTTTACACTTGTACTAATATCTCTGTGATAGAGGTAAGAATGACTGAAGAACTATGGAAGGTATTGGAGAGAACTTTTTCTAGCCCATAATATTTTAAACCTGTATATAAGCTTACTTTGTACAGAAGTTTATTTCTAAATTTAACATCAATTATTTAATTTTTGGAAGCTTAAAAATAAAGTTGCAAAATGAATACAGCAGGAAAGGTGAATAAGGAAAAAAAAATAAAGTTGCAGCATCAAATATCATTTGTTAAATGCCTATTCCTTAAGATGCATTTTAAAAAAGTAATCTGTAATTTTTATTTAACATGTGTTTGCTTGCTTGATTTTTAAAGGTGGAGGCTGTGAAATTGTTTTTCACACCAGAAGATTTGGATGATCCTGTAAATAGAGCAAAGAAATATTTTCTTCAAACAGGTATTTAAAAGTTTCGTTGTCTTATGTCATGAAGATACATAATATCAGCAGGAGGGCATTCATTACAACATAAATATGATAAATAGATTGTAATATATTGTACATTTAATCATTTTATTACACATCTTACGTACTTCACTTTTGGCTCCATCTTAAGGATTTTTTGTCTGTTCTAAATCTTGTTTGGGGGGAGGTTGAAGGGGAGTGTTGGCATCTTAGTTTTTCTTGATCTGAATCCTCTAAAGAGATAGGAATTCCCAATTCTAAATTGGTACTGGTGGAAATATAATTCACTGCAACTAAAGGGGAGATAAAAATAAACTAAATAAAAGAACATTTGTTATATCTGATACTTGTGCATGGTCTAGTTGCCATTCAGAACCTGACTGCTAATTTTGAAAACTCTAGCTCAATACCATACATGTACTTTACTCCTTCCCAACTGTATGGGGTTGTGCAAATGATTTAGCCTCATTGTTTTAGTTTCTTCATCTGTAAACCAAAGCTAATCATGATACTGAAAAGACTGTTAAGAGATTTAAATAAGATAACAGCTGTCACAATCTTAAAATAGTGCCTGGCACATACTGAATACTGCATAAATATTACTTGTTTTTAAATAATAATAACAGCAACCATACCATTCTAGATTTCATTCATATATATGATCTACATATATGTGCATACTGAATTCACTTACATTGAAACAGATAACAGTTTTCAAAAATCTCCATTATTTTAAATTATATACACATTACATGTGTGTATATGTATGTGTGTATATATGTATATGTGTGTGTGTATATATATATATTTCATAGAGAAGTATTCTTGTGCCACACCACAATCTATAAGTAATGTGGGCATTCAAATTGTCATGAGCAATCTAAGTGATCTATTGTAGAGTCCCAAGAAGATAATTTCCTTATGGCAATGATTTTTTAAATTTAATGTTTATAAGAAACCTGATATAGTTATTAAAATGTGCATTCCAAGGTCATACCTGAATCAGCATTTTTACAGAGTCCTAATTTTCAAAAGCATCCCACCAGCAAGGCCTGGAGGGATCCAGGTATCAATCCTTTCTTATTCAAAAAATTCTGTGTAAATGTTCCTAATAGGTCTTTTAAAATTCTAGGCTCAGAGGTTTATTTAATGCCTTTTTTTGAACTTCTCTAAATAACTGTAAATTAATCTTCACTCTGAAGTAGTAATTACTTCAGAAGTAATTCAGAAAAATAATATGCTTTTGTTATTTTGTTTTTTAAAACAAGGTAAGTGAATGGATCATATAATTAATGATCTTTATTTAAAAACAAAACAAAACAAAACAAAAACCCGTTGTCCTGACCAGAGTGGCTCAGTTAGTTGGAGTGTTGTCCTATAACTGAAAGGTTGCAAGTTCGAGCCCCCAAACAAGTGTGTAGAGGAGGCAACCAATCAATGCTTTTCATTGGCATTTATGTTTCTCTCTCTCCCTTCCTCTCTCTATAAAAAACAACAACAAAAACAAACAAAAATGTCATCTGGTGAGGATAACAAAAATACACATATTCAAGTGTAGATAACTTTATAGTTGGTGCTGACCATCTTCATATTCAGGTGTAGAAGATAGTACGGTTCATTGATTATCTTCATTTAGAGAGGATAATAAAAGTCTTTATAGCTGGCCTTTAAATAGAAGTGGTTGACTAACTGATTTTCTCTTTACTGCAGAGGATGCTAAAGGCACACTTTCACTGATGCCTGAATTTAAAGTTCGAGAGAGAGCGTTGCTGGAGTCCTTGCATCGCTTTGGCATGAACAAGGAGGGTTGTACTCAGGCATGGTTCTCTTTTCCCCACTCTATGCGCATTTTCTACATTCATGCATATAGCAGCAAAATTTGGAATGAGGCAGCATCTTACAGACTTGCCACCTATGGATCAAGAGTGGTGGAGGGCGACTTGGTCTGTTTGGATGAAGATGGTGATGATGAGCATTTCTCAAATAGTAAAGTAAGTACCATTTCATCAGTAATCACTATTTCCCAAGAGTAGTTACTACAGCAGGAACTAATTTTCAGAAGCTTTTATTGCAGAAATAATTTTAAAATAAACATGGATTTTCTTTCCTTTTTACATATATTTACTCACCTCCTGTTTCCACTCTGCTGTCAGATGAGGTTTAGTACATGTCAATAAATGGAAAAATGAAATAGTCATTGATATGAGGTGAAAGGTAAAAAGATAGTAAACCTTCCTTTGAGGAACACATTCTTTAAAAAATTACACAAGTAATGCACACAACAGCTTCCTTAGAAATAAAATCCAAAACATTGCACCACTCTACTATGATTCCCTCCCCCGCCTCCAGAGCATCAGCCTCTGTTTTACGGCCTGTTTCCTTCTGGATCTTTTTCTATGCTTTCACATAAATATGCATAGAAAAGGATATTTTTTATTCTATTAACACCAAGAAAAGGCAGGGCTTTGAGGCTCAAAGCTTAACATAGGAAAAAAAGAGTAAGATTTTTATAATGGTGTAAGGACATGTAATGTCTGTTTCTTTTATGTAAGTGCAATTTCACAACTTGCTTTTTTCTTCTTAACAATATCTTAGAGACATTTATGTTCATTTGAAATAATTGGACCTTATCTCAAACTAACTTAGGGAGAAGCAGACAGGAATTTATTGGCACTCATAACTGAAAGTCTGTAATTGATTCAGGCCCAGCTGTTCCCAGGGTCTTATGCAGTGTCCTACGTGATTCTTCCTTTTCTTCATCTTTCAGCTCTGTTGATCTGTGTTGGATCCATTCCTTCTGACTTTGGTGGCAAGATGGTCACGAGCAACTCTAGGCTTATTTTTCACAATTTCTCCTGAAAAGAGGGCTTTTCTTTCTTAATAGTACGAATAAAAGCCATGGAATTGAAAATGAGTGGTAGGAGAGGCTTGGCTTGGGTCACATGTCTCAAAACCAATCACTGTGGACTAGCGAACATGATTTATAAGCCTGCGTTTCCAGGTCGTCCTGGAACCAGCCCACCCAAACTGCATTTGAGACCTGGGAGGGGAGCTCCCTGGAAAAGGCGCTCCCAGAAGAGAGGTAGTAAAGGCTGAGAAGTCAGAACAACAGGGGTCTGCTTTACCATTTCATTAAATGGATAGTGTTTGAGTATTTAGATAAGAAGTAATTATTAGGCACTGGCTGGTGACTCAGTGGAAGATGCCAGCCTGTGAACACAAAGGCCACTGGTTCGATTCTCAGCCAGGGCACATAACCAGGTTGCAAGCCAGGTCTCCAGCCAGGTGTGCAACTGGAGGCAGGTGAAAGGCAACCATACATTGATGCTTCTCTCCCTTTCTTCCTCCCTCCCTGCTCTTCTCTCTAAAAATAATGAATAAAAAAATCTTTAAAAAAATGTTTAAAAAATGAACTAATCACTAGAAGCATAAATTACTAAAAATGGTTATTTAACTAAGACACAGACTCCGAAGCTGTGTAAGAAGAAATCTAGCAGCATTGTAGGTTTTATTTTACCGTAGGTGAGTGGGAGAAAAGAAATGTGAGTGATCCTCTTTTGATAAATAATGAAAAAGTTTCAGTTTTTTTAAAAACATGTTCCAGAAAACATATCCATTTAAGTGTTACCCTGGCAATATATTATTTAGTAAGTCAGCCATTTCTAATTCAGATTTGCTGAAGTTAAAGGGTACTTTGATAAGATGTAGCAATGCTCTTTGGAATATATGTATCTTATAAACTTCTTTGTTCAACAACATTTGCAGGGAGTTTTGTGATTATAATTTTATCAGCTTTTGGGAGCTGTAGGAGAACAGAGGACATTGTTTACTTCATATCATGCAGGGTTTCCCTTTATTAGCAGCAAAAAAATTGTTTTTATATGTTTAAAGACAAATTATTTGTGCTTTATTAATTAGCACTGAGAAAAGAGTAGGCAGGACTTAGAGGTTCAAGTTAAATTATGAAAAGGTAAAATGCAGAATAAGATTTTTAATAAATAGTATATAGGGCATGTAATGCACATTTATCATTAAATATGGTAGGAAACTGATTCCATTTTTTGATAGGATTACTAGGCTGATAGGTTTATCTTTACTTCATTACATTTGGTAGATTCTCTTATAATTGTTTTTTTTTGTGAGGAAGAATGAAAAATGTGAGTTAGACAATTACATAAGTTACGTGTATTTATATTTGGGGAGCAGCCATATAGCAACACCACGTTTGTTGATTGATATTAACCTAGAGAGAGTTTTCTTAAGGCAAAGCACGGTCTTTTTTACTTGACCCTGTTTGTTAAGTATTTTCATAAATTTCTTCAATTACAGTATTGTAGATATACTTACAGATTTGTGAAAGACAAAAAGCTGGAAGTGATGCAAGAGAGATCGTAGTCCCGTGTACAAGTATTTTAGTTAGATCACACCTGGAGTTTTATATCCATTTCTGTGTGCAACAGTTAAAACCAGGTTAGTTATCTATAAATAAACTTGAGTGAAAGAAAAGAAAGGACTTTATTGGTAAGGTTAGAGAATTGAGGGGCAAGGAAGCAGATTTAGAAGAGATAGACACTGTATTCTATGATGAATGCTCAAGGAAGGCGGGAATGCTGTCAATCTTTGTGCAATGATCACAGCTGCTTTTACACTTGAGCTCTCACTAGCAGGAGAACTCAGAAGAATTTTGTGATGTCCTATAGCAACATTTCTCAGGCTTAATATATCATGTACCTCCTATAGGTGATACCTATAACGATTCTATGAAGCACATTTTGAGAAACATCACTTCTCCTAGAGTATTCCCATAAAGTAGGATATTTGTTGGAAACAAAGGAGGGAGTAGTTTCATAGAAGCAGATTATTGATTCAGCATAATAAAGAACAACTTTGTAATTTAGAAAAGATTGTTGGTAACTGAGGTAAAAATGTTGCCTTAAAGTGTTAAGCTGCCCACCATAATCTGTGTTCCAGCATTAGTTATCAGTTGTAAAAGCATGAAGACTCATGCTTTAAATGTTTATATAGTCTGCTGCTCCAGAAACAAATTATGAAAAGATCATGCTTGGATATATATATATATTCAGCATAGGAATTAAATTATACATAACAAAATTAGGGACACTTGAAGGAGCATTTGAAAATCATCTGTATTTTCCATCATGTTTTTTAAAAATAGGTTCATCTAGTAACCAAAGAAGAGGAATCAGCTAACACATATGCAATACATCAGGTAATTTTACTTAAAAATTATTAGTATCTCTTAGATCTAAATACAGACATTGTCCCCAAAGGAAAAATTTTACTTTCTCTTGTTTGCTTTTGTGATTTAAAATAAGTAAAATCATCCACTAAAATACCAGTTATGTGATTATTTATAGGGGTTATTTGTGTTACAGAAAGAATATGCTTTTAGGACTGTATGACTACAGAGAGATTAAGTTGTTGTTGGTTAATTAAATGTACCCAAACTTCTTGTTCCATCCCATGTACTGTAGCAGTAGTTTGTCTAATATCTGACCTGATGATTACCTTGGTTAGTATGAGCCCTTCTTGATTTTAGTTAGCTCTTTTCTTAGCGTGTTTTAGGCTGATTGTATGTTTATATTCTGTGATGGTTTTTACAGATCTAGGTCCCAGTTATAAAATAATTTAAAGTATAATCATACATTGTTCTCAAGGCTGTGTCATGTATCTTTTTTTCCCTTTCCCATGCCCAGGTGGTTCTTCCAGTGCTTGGGTACAATATTCAGTACCCAAAGAACAAAGTAGGGCTGTGGTACCAGGAAGTACTTGGCAGAGATGGACTACAGACATGTAGGTTTAAAGTACCCACTCTGAAACTGAATGTTCCAGGATGCTACAGGAAGATTTTGAAACAACCCCATAATATCTCCTACCAACTAAGAGAAGAACATGATACTGATGTCAAAGCAGAAGATTCCCACATCAATGAAGCAACTTTATCTCTTCTGATTTCTTTTGATCTCGATGCTTCGTGTTATGCTACAGTTTGTCTGAGGGAGATAATGAAGCATGACTTTTAGAACTGGTATCCTTGATATAGCATATATATGTTGCTCTTTAAAGGAAAGGGAGCTGAAATTGCTTGAGCTTCTGCTATGTGCTAGGAGCTTTATAATTATGTCCCTTAGTTATATGATATCCTGATGAAATAGGAATTTGATGGTAACATTTTGGAAGACATATAACTTGTAAGCAGCAGTATCTGAGTCTAAGACTCCAAAGCCTGTGTTTTTCCTATTATCTAACATTTCAGTGACTTCTATTCTGTTATAAAAGTTACAACCTTTCTGGACTATCAGGAGCATATAATACTGCAAGATAACATTTAAGAATGAAAGTTTGGAGGCAATGTTTATATCCTTTAGCTCCTTGCTTGGAATATAAATGAAACTAGATTGTAATGAAAGCATATAGTTGAAGATAAAGATAGGTGCAGCATTTTGTTAAGTATTGTCATTCTTTCCTATTTTTGCAATTATTGATAAGGAAAATAAACCAGGGAAATGTAATCCCTCTATTTATGATAGCTACCTCAGGGTAGTTTACCCCTTTATGAGATAATAATCTTCAATGAAGATTGAAATAAAACTGTATAATTTCTTTATTTTGTCATACATTGACCCTCAACTTTTTTTTTTTTTTTTTTGTTTACTCCTCATTATCTAAAACACAGATTTCAGATTTAGACATTTAGACAGGCCTGGGCTCAGACTTCAGCTCTGACAGTAGTGGCTTTGGGTTTGTTATTCTTTATGAGGCTCAAAGAATCACTATATCACCAATCTTATAAGCAACAAATAAGATTATCTCCACTTTTCTTGCCCAAGGAAGAAAATACTTGGCTCATACTAAAAATGTAAATGTATTTGTTAGTTTAACTATTTCACATCATAAATCATCCTTCACCACTTTATATTAGTTAAATTTGAGGGGAAATGGGAAAAACTGAGCATTCTTTTATTGCTGGTAACATTATATAACGAAATTTTAAAAGCAGTATACATTATATATTAGTAATATGGCATATTTATGCACTTGAAGTCAACGCATTTTGGGAATATTAGCATAAAGAAATAAAATTCAAAAGAAGGAAAAGTGCTATATGCAATGCAAAATTTGCTTATGTAGCATTTTATACATAATGAAAGAAATTGGAAATAGTTTGAAAGCCCAGCATTAGATTATAAAAATAAGTAAAACAACATGTATCAACTTTATGGCTAACATGTTAATTATTAAAAACGATGATGATGGTTCTAGGTCTGAGAAGTTACCCCTGTAAAGCAGAACATATATATTATGAATGCTGTGTGTACACTGAATGCAGCTTTTTAAAATGAGAGGCACTTTAGCATAGTGACTAAAAAGCACAGATACTGGAGACAAACTCCCCCAGTTTGAACCTTGGCTCCACCACGCCTAGCAGCATGGCCATGAACAAGTTATTTAAGCTTCTTGTGCTTCCATTTCAATATCTACAGTATAAGGATGGTAATATTCCTGCCTCGTCAGGTTATTGTGATGATTTGCTGAGCATGTATAGCAGCTTAGAAAAGTGCATTTTGTGAATATTAGCATAAATAAGTGTAGACAGATGCAACCTTAAGGGGAAAAAATGAATGAATGAATGAATGAAAAAGTGAGAGACAGAAAGTGCCATTCTGTTAAGAGGACAGGGTGTTTGGATATTATTTAATACCAAAAGTTTTGTTTTTGGTCATTATATATTTTACTAATAAATAAATTTAGGACACAGAAAATGGAGATTGCAATTCCATGCATTTTAGAAATTACCTTTATTTTAATGTTATTGAGAACCAAATATTTTATATGATAAAGTACATCCTGTAAATATAATCAGAAAGTAAATTATGTAGATTATTAAATCCTAGTGTTCTTTTAAACATTGAATAGCAGTTAGCAAATGTGAGAGCGTTAAACTCTGTTTTTGTTGATATTTTCTTTGCCTATAGATGGCACTATAATTTTAGATATCTTTCTTATTACTTGGGCCCTGTGTAAAGGAAGAATCACTAAACTTGTTTGAAGCCATCATAAAATGCATTCAGATAATGTACATGTGGAGAATTATTTTATTTTATTTTATTTTATTTATTTATTTTTTAAGATTTTATTTCCTTACTTTTAGAAAGAGGGGACAGGAGAGAGGCAGAGAGGGAGAGAGACATCAATGTATGGTTGCGTTTCACCTGCCTCCAGCCACAGACTTGACTGGAGACCTGGTTTGCAACCTGGTTATGTGCCCTGGCTGGGGAATCGAACCTGTGACCTTTGGGTTCGCAGGCCGGCGCCTTAACCACTGTGCTACCAGCCAGGTGGAGAATTATTTTATATACCAAAAACATTTTCCGTGTTCACTTAAAAAATTTTTTTTTTCCAGATTAAGGACTTTAAGATACTTTGGACCAAATGATGACCAGGTTTTGCAGTTTTCTTGGGGGCATTTCAGGTTTTCAGGATGATACTCTTTGGATGACATTTAATTTTCAAAGTTGCATTTGAAACTGAGCTATAGTCCCTCAGGATTACTAAGGTCAAACAAATGGAAATATTTTTAATAAGATAAAAACACTTGGATTTTCCTGAGTTATAATAAGCTGAAAGTCATATGTAACTTCTGACCCAAGTAGCATTTGTTGAGTATCTGTTGTGCAAGGCATTTCTCTCATTTTAACTCATATACCCACCCTTCAGATAGGTAAAGTTTTCCTGTTTCTGCAGATGAGAAAATACTGAGTAGTTTATGGACCTATCCAAGGTCAAACAAGATAGTGTGTGGTTAACTTGACTATGCTTCCCAAATAGGTACTGTTTTCATGTAATATTTGCCTTCTAAAAATAATTTTTTGGTAAATAACTCCCATTCCTACCAACTTGATATTACTGCTATTTATTAATAGGTATATTGGAGCAGAGAGAAACAAGATTACTTTTGAGAATCTGAAACCAAAATAAAAGTAAAGGAGATTGATCCTTCAGGAAATTCCCAAATCATTTTGTCATAGTTTCCAGAATATTTTGGACCCTGGGAACTGTATCACAATCACGGGCAAAATCATTATAGGTAATAAGCAGTTATTTGAAATTGTACCTGGCACTTTATTAGAAGTTATTGGAAAAACAGTGAGAAAAAGAATAGTGAGAGAGTTGCTTCTTTTTCAATTCTCTTTCAGTCCTTTAACCAACCCTGTTTAAGACAAGGAAAACTCTGATGCTAGTTTACATGTATTATATTACTAAAACTTGTTGATTTACCTTTTGAACAGAGACAATGCAGGTCTCAGCCTCAGTGATACCAATAGGCAACAGTATCTAACTAGAATTTACAAAGATTGCTTTGTTGCATTGAATTTATTTTTCCAGTAACCTTTTTTTATCTATGGCTGATAATCTACTTATATGATGTTCCTTTACAAAATAAAGTTAATTTTACGGATGAGTTTATGATACATGAATTATATCTCAATAAAACTTTAGAAATAAACTTAACTTTAAAAAGAGGGGATTAATTCAAAGATATTAAGGAAGTACTGTGGACAATAGCAGCAGCAATACAAGAATGAATGGCTAATGCTGGCATAGCTGGGAGTACCTGAACTCAGAGAGGAGCTGTACCACTGCGTTGGTACGTGGCTCCACTCACCCACTAAGTTCTCTGTGGTGGTGAGCTCAGGTTTGAAGTAATGTTAGTCCTCATTTTTCAGCCCAAGACAGTATTATATCAAACAAAAAAAATTTAAAATACACAAAGTCAAGATATGAGTACAAGTACTGATGATCACATGCTATAGCTTAAGAGTTCACCAATAGGGACTTTATTTTAGAAAATCTTGTGAAACACTAAGAAAGAGGATAGCATCTCATGAATTCTCAATAAATGTTGGCTAGTGTTATTATCATCAATATTGGATTGGCCAAGGAGCCCATTTGGTTTTTTACATAAAGTAAAAAAACACATTGCCCTGGCTGGTAGCACAGTGGGTAAGGT
Organism: Noctilio leporinus; assembly: GCA_004026585.1. NCBI lineage: Eukaryota > Metazoa > Chordata > Mammalia > Chiroptera > Noctilionidae > Noctilio > Noctilio leporinus. Next base: position 35,166 of record PVIW01001805.1, on the reverse strand, counting down.
GCTGGCCTGTGAACCCAAAGGTCGCAGGTTCGATTCCCCAGCCAGGGCACATAACCAGGTTGCAAACCAGGTCTCCAGTCAGGTCTGTGGCTGGAGGCAGGTGAAAGGCAACCATACATTGATGTCTCTCTCCCTCTCTGCCTCTCTCCCTTCCCCTCTTTCTAAAAATAATGAAATAAAATCTTAAAAACAAAAAACAAAAAAAAAAAAACCCCACATTTACATTTTCACCAATCACTTGACTGGTTTGGACATTTTCCATATGTCGGCTGTCTCCATCATGATACAGTGTGGATTGTTCTCAAGGTCTCATTTGATCGCTACCAATTTCAAGCGGTCCACCCAACCTTTGGAGCATAGCTGAGTGAGAAATCTCCAGCACCAAACTTCTCAAACCACTTTTGACACATTAGATCAATCACAGCACCTCCATACACACTGCACAAAACTTTTTTTACATTTCAGTTGCACTTTTATCTTTCTTGAAATAATAAAACACCATATGCTGAAAATGGTGCTTATTTTCCCCATCTCAATATTAAAATGGCTACACAAAAATTCTTCAATGTTGATACGTTTTTCTAATGCATGCTGATATGACAGCTGTCACAAACAATCTAACGAAATTGTTTTGAAAGAAGTTGAACACAACTAAGTGCTACTAAAGCCATCTTATGGAATAAAACACATTTTTTGGCCAACCCCATATTACATCACTGTGCTCTCTGATAAAGTTTTGCAATTAAATGGTTAATGACTTTCCCTTGAGATCTGATTTTACTTTGTCTTAAAGTAATTACAAGTCAGCACACATTTAGATTTTTTTTTTTTTTTGTAAGAAATAACATTTCTAAACTTGGGTATTCAGCAGTTCAAATTAAGATCTTTATGAAGGATCTAGGTCAGTATTCCTCAGTATGCTCCACCTGGGACCTACCAGTAAGAGACCAAAATGAAATGAAGCCATCTAACAGTGCAGCTTTCTTGCGTTAATGTAAAAATAGTAAAAGAGGTTGAAGGAAAATATGGGGATTAAGGAAAAGAGGACTTGCCATTTTTCTCTACTTAAGAACATTTTTAAACAAGAATACAGTTGTGTTAATTTTGCAGTTAAAATCCCTGATGAATACTTAAGGCTCAGACAGAGTAAGGTAAAGTAACTGGTGAATGACAGTTGCATTTTTTTTTCCAGAATGGCTCTTTGGGTTCATGACGACATATTGCCAGAGAGAGAAGTCTATGCTTTGTACATTTTAATAGCACTAATGGCAGAGTAAGTAGTTTAAATTTTAGTGCCTTTGCTATGGACTTTGCTTTCAGATTTAGGAAGATGCTTAGAGACAGGTTGATATCTTATGGCATTGTTTTAATCTCTTTTTCTAAGCCCTCTGCTTTATAGATTTTTGATAAACCACAAAACTATGTCAAATATATAACATAATAATCAGCAAATATTTGAGTGCCCTTAAATTAAAGGTTCTCTATAAAATGTTGGAAGAAAAGACAAAAATAAATCAGGCAACATTCCTGCCTTTAAGGGATTACATTTTATATCATTTACGCTATCATTTGGTTTGAAGTACCATCTGCGTTAAAAGGAAATGTAGACTAAAGGTTAAAGAGAAAAGAGAAAACAGCCAACATTTTTCCATTTCCCTATGGCTCACTATGTGACCAATTTTACTTGACTGCTCAGAATCTTTCTCTGAATCCTTAATTGAAACTTATATTAGCATTTCTAAGCATTGAGATCTCCTCTTAAAGTATGCTTTGAACTGCTCAGTCTAAATGCTGCTTTCTAGAAAGCTACTAGTTTAAAGAATGAAAATGGTGTTAATGGAGTTAATCTTGTGTAATTTCAGTGTGGGTTGTCAGGAATACCTTTAAGTAAAGAAAATGACTCTAATCTTCTTAAGCAATTCATTTTCTTAGCAACTGTGAGGCAGGAGCTAATTTACTCTGCCTGTGTGTACATAAACCCTGTCTTATTAAAGAAAAATTTTACTCTTGGAAAGAAGTTAGGATATCCATGAAATTATTTAAATTTAGACATATTGAAAAATATTACAGAATTGAAGACATTAAATTGTCTTTTGTTATCAGTTTCTTCAATAAATAGCAATCACCATTATAGAAATTAATCCTTGTTACAAGGAAGAAGTTTTATCATGGAGTCAAAACAAGAGCTATTTGGTTGGATTTTTTGTTTATTTGTTTGAAGATTTTATTTATTATTTTTAGAGGGGGGGGAAGGGAGAGGGACAGAGAGGGAGAGAGACATCAATGTAGGGTTGCCTTTCACCTGCCTCCGGCAATGGACCTGGCTGGAGACCTACTGGAAACCTGGCTTGAAACCTCATTATGTGCCATGGCTGGGGAATCGAACCAGCGACCTTTGGGTTCATAGGCCAGCACCTTATCCATTGAGCCACCAGCCAGGGTTATTTGGTTGTTTTTAAAGGGAAGAGATCAAAGGTGTTTACTCCTTAACTGAGGGCATTTGAGCAGTAGAATGGGGTAGGGAGAGGGTTTGGGACTCTGTTACCCTCTTCTGTTAAGTTTTATAGGCATTTTCTTAGACTGGTTAAGTCAGGATTCTGCAGTTTTCATTACAATGAAGTTTTACTCATAGCTGATTATTGTTCCCCATCCCACCACTCTTGGCCATAAGGGACTAGTGCTCTTTTCTAAAATGAGAAAATGAAAACTCTGTCTGTAAATAATCTTTATGATTTATTTAGATTTTAATAAAAGGGATTTATTTTTGCATATGCTTTTCAAAAGGAACTAATTTGATTACATTTTCCCATGAAATGTATTAAGGGACATTTATTAATTTTTTGAGTGTGTAAATATTAAAATGTACTTTTCATATTTAGGAACAGGTAGAAAATCTGGGAAGCAGTTATTCTGAATTCAGATAACATTCTCTCAGAGGCATAGAAAGAGAAAACTTTAATTTCACAGTGAAGCATTTGATAATTGTGTAATTTATGTGCATATTCTTTCCCATTTTGATTATTGTAGTAATTTTCTAACTGGCTGCCTCCCATTCTTCACTCTATCCAGTCCTTGTATATTATGTCAGTTACTCTCCTAAGAATAGGAGTTTGATCATCATTGTGTTTCTGGCATATAGCATTTCAGTGGCTTCCTAGTTATGGAATGAAAGTCCAAATCCCTAAACGTAGCATATGTAGACCTGCCCAGTATGGCTTCAACTTATTTTTTAAGATTTTGGGTCTAACATTTAAGTCTTTAATCCATTTTGAATTTATTCTTGTGTGTGGTATAAGAAGGTTGTCTAGTTTCCTTTTCCTGTACATATCTGTCCAATTTTCCCAGCACCATTTATTGAATAAACTATCTTTGGCCCATTGTACATGCTTGCTTCCTCTGTTGACTATTAATTGACTATAAAGGTATACATTTATTTCTGGGCTCTCTATTCTGTTCCATTAATATATGTGTCTGTTTTTATGCTAGTACCATGCTATTTTGATTACTAAAGCCTTACAGTATAGTTGGATATTAGGTAGTATGATTCCTCCAACTTTGTTCTTTCTCAGGATTGCTGTTGCTATGCAGAGCATTTTGTGATTTCATATAAATTTTTGAAATAGTTGTTCTAGTTCAGTGAAATACATCATTGGAATTTTGATAGAAACTACATTGAATCTGTAAATTGCTTTGGGTAATATGGACATTTTAATGATGTTAATTCTTTCTATCCATGAACAGGGTATGTGCTTCCACTTATTTTGTATCTTCAGTGTCTTATAATTTTCTTAGTATAGGTCTTTTACATCCCTTATTAGGTTTTTATCTAGGTATTTTATTCTTTTTGGAACAATTATGAATGGCATTTTTTCTTAATTTTCCTTTCTGTTAGTTTGTTATTGGCATATAAAAGTGCAACTGATTTCTGAACATTAATTTTGTGTCCTGCTACTTTACTGAATTCCTTTATCTGTTCTCATAGTTTCTTGCGGGAATCTTTAGGGTTCTCTATGTACAGTATCATGTCATCTACAAGTAAAGACAGTTTTACTTATTCCATTCCAACTTTGATGCTTTTATTTCTTCTTCTAGTATGATTGCTGTGGCTAGGACTTCCAGTACTGTGTTGAATAAGAGGTGAAAGCAGGCACCCCTGTCTTGTTCCCAATCTTAAAGGGAACACTTGTAGTGTTTGCCTGTTGAATATAATCCTGGCAGTGGGTTTGTCATATATGGCCTTCATTATGTTAGGTATGTTCTCTAATCCCACTTTGCTGAGAGTTTTTATCATAAATGGGTGCTGGATTTTAGGAAATGCTTTTTTGCATCTGTTAATACAATTGTATGATTTTTATCCTTTAATTTGTTTATGTGGTGAGTCACATTTATTGGTTTGCAAATGTTACACCAACTATTTATTGTAAAAATTTCATATAAATTTTATATTTAATACCATCCCTAGTAGTTCTATTTTATTTTTCTATAGTTATATAAGAGCAATATGTTTTTCACTAATTCATACTCCCTAAATCCTCTGCAGTCTACTTTAGTATGATACAAATATTATTTTCTTCATGTGAGGGAAAAAGGTTGGAGAACCAAATAAAGGCAGGGGAAGAGTATGAAGAAAAAAGTCTTCATGACCTTTAATCATTCAGCACTGTAAGGCTATATTAAGAAACAAAGTATTAGAAAATATTATATGTTTATAAATACTGCCTATATTTCCTAAATATATTTCCTAAATACCTTTAATCATTCAGCACTGTAAGGCTATATTAAGAAACAAAGCATTAGAAAATATTATATGTTTATAAATACTGCCTATATTTCCTAAATATAGGTAGTATATATAGTAACTATATTTATTTCCTTGTGTCTTTATTCTTTACTTTTTTTTTTTTCTCTCTCTCTGGTTCATGCCCCCATGCTCTCAGTTCTACTTTTGACAACTGACTTGATCAGTTCCATAGCCTCAGAAAGTCATACATGGTTGGCTTCATAAGATACTTCTGTGACCTTTGTACTGATGGTTACTTAGTGTTCCCAAAAGAAAACTCACTGGGAGCCAGGCTTCAACTTCAATGCCTACTCTAGTTTCACAGTGAAATATATCCCTGTACTTATAACCCCCTCCTAGCTCATCTAACTCTACTAGGTATTCTTCATGTCTTAACACTCCAAGAAAAGCTGGGGGCTATCCTGTAATTTTCTCTTCACTTCTGCAGTGTTCAGATGCTTATTTTATCATGCAGTCCTTTTCCAGATGACAACTCAAGTAAAGTATTTTGAAAATCAGCTGAATTTCTCTAGTGATTTCAGAAGAATAGAACTTCGACTAAGAGCTATTGGGAAATATTTGACATGTGTTTAAGAAGACAAATTAACGCCCTTAACATTTTAAGTTCCTGGATACTCTTTTGTAATTTTTAAAATATATATATATATTATTTTATTGTTGTTTAATTCCAATTGTCTCAATTTTTTAGTTTAATGTCATCTAAGAGAGTAAACTGAACAAGCCTTATAAGATGTAAGTTAAAACTTAGGTCTCTGCCAAAACACCTTCAGGTTACTTGATAGGAATGTGGTTGGGCAAGTGGGCTTTCTTTCCTCTTCTCCTGGAAACCATACAAAAGCAATAAGGAAAACACACATCTTTAAAATGTGCAAACAGTACATAACAAGCGAACTTACATGTGAGAGCTACCAAGAGCAGCCAAGACCTGAATAAACTTGCATGGTAGGAAATAGAAAAGTGGGAAACCAGTTTAGTAACAACAAGATCTCAAAAGCAAGGGAAAAAGTGCTTTTGAGAAAATGAGGGGTCTACCCTAAAAGTTCTATCTCTTGTTTGGAAGAGTCTGAGAATGGAGTAAGCAAGGCTGGTGGCAGAAACTTGCTGAACCTGGTTTGGGACTAAATGAAGCATTGCAGCCAGTGATGTGTTATATTTGTGGGAAGCAGAAGAGAGATTTTTTGAGTTATAAATCATGAAAGATTATCCCAGTCTCTCCTCACCAAGAACTTTCTGCAAATATCTGGTCTAGAAAAATTCAACTCATACAATAATGAATAATAAAAGAAACTGATGCAGCCTCAACACTGATACTATAAGATAAACATGAAAGAGAGCAGCAAAGTTTGTTAACAGACTATGAAAAGGTAGCCATAAAGAAGCTTGTGATGCACCTTTTATTATATTTTATTTTGGGTAAAGCCATCAATTCTATGAAGGAAGACTACAGAATACAAACAGGAGAAAGAAAGGAACATAGGAAATACAAGATGATAGAAGTAGAAGAGGAAACAAGACAGATTTCAGAGACACAGAAAGGTGCAGAAGACAACAGCAAAACCATCAGAGAAATAAAGGTGAAATTTAAACACACAAAGAACTATAAACAATGAGAAAAATACAATAAAGGACAAAAAATGAGAACAAAATTTAATTCACCCAACTATTTGAAGGTTTAAACAGACACTGTGGGAAGAATAAAATGTTAATGGTTAGGATGTAAAAGGATACAAACAACCATGTTTATGGTAAGAAAATCTGGGACAAAATACAAAGAGTGCTTTTCTATGGGATTCTGAAAGAGTCTTGGATGCAAGGAAGGTTTCATGAGATTCGGGTGCAATGAGGGTAGGTGAACTCAGCCTAGTTAAAGCTGTGGCCTGGTGTCAGTGCAAATCAAACCCTAGAAAGAGTCAGAATAAACAACCCAGCCTTTCCTTCCAATAGCCAACTAAGGATGGAACTTGTACTGTTTGAGAAATAAGTAAAACAACACTGGCCCTTTATACTTAATGTTGAAAGTCAAATGAAAAATAGTAAGACCTCAATAAAGCAAGAAAATATGATTTATAATGAAGAGAAAACTTAATGGTGAAATATTGAAGTTTTTCCTGAGATCAAAAAGATTTTTTAATGGCAATGATGTCTTCTCTCACCACTTTGATTACACTCCAGGTCTTAAGTGCAATAAAGCAAGAAAAATTGCATTAATCAAGTTGGAAAGGAAAAAGATTAAATTTTTATCTTTGGAAGACAAATAGAAATACAAAGATATTTACAAAGAGAACAACTAACAGGACTGATACATGATTTTAGCTAGTTCACAGACTACAAGATGAGTACACAAAAGTCAACTTTATTTCTATATAATAGCAATGAATAGTTAAAAAACAAAAATGTTAAAGCAATAGCCTAAAAACATGAAATATTTAGGAATATATTTAACAAAGGCTTATAGTTCCTTTACACCATTAAGAACAAAACATTTATAAAAGATAGAAAAACTCTAAGGAAATGGGGAGCAATATGGTGGTCATTGGAAAACTCAATAATGTTAAGATGTCAGTTCACCCCAAATTGGTATATAAATTCAGCTGTTGAATAATTACCAGTCAAAACAGCCAGGTGTTTGTGTGAAATGATATAAAGGATTTGGAAAACTGGTATTTTTTATAAATGTAAACATACCCTACTCTACTGTATGACTCAGCAATCCCATTTCTAAGTAGTTATCAAAGATTAATGAAAACATCCACAAAAAATGCACAAAATGTTGAACTAAAGTGTTCATAATAACTTTATGTATAATAGCCAATGATTGGAAACAACCCACATCTCTATAAAAGGTAAATAGATAAAGAAATGGTGTATATTCATACCATAGAATAAACATTTTAAGATACACATGATAGTATGTATGAATAAAAAGATCGTATTGCATGAGAGAAGCCAGAAATAAAAGAACATGTGCTATCATTCCATTTAATATGAAGTTCAAAGTAGGCCAAGTAAACTATGGCAATAAAAATCAGAATAGTGGCTGCCTCGGTGTGTGTGGGGTGGGGTGGGGTTGGAGGGATGCTGAAGGTGACTATAAGCGGCAGAGGAAAGAGCTATTGGATCCAATGGCCCAAGGGAACTTTTTTCTGTGAAGGAAATATTCTTTATCTTGTTTGAGATAGAGTAAATGGATTTCTAAGTTTGCCAAAGCTTGTTAGGTTGCATACACGTAAGATCTGCATTCTTCACTGTGCACAAGTTATACATCAATAAAATATTATAATATGTGTTTGGCAGCCATGTAGCACTTTTACTCATATTTCTTTAAAAGTGACCCTGGTGTGAGGTCTGCAGTTAGCATATAGCCTCAGCTGTAGCCCCTTTGAAATGTGCCACAGCAGTGGAGCTGACATTCTCCCTCTTGCACCTCCAGCTGGTACTTAGCATGGGCATTAGAGCCTGGCGTATCTGCTCAATGAGATAAGCTAAGGGAAGTCTTTGTTCTCGAGCTCCCCTTTAGGACTGGTCGCCATGGTTTACAGAGCTGTACTATTCTGAGACTGTTCTTTTTTTTTTTTTTTATTGTTGTTGTATTACATCCATCACCTTTTTGCTCCCCTCCGTCCCCCTCCCCACCCACCCATCCCCCCCAAAGTCAATCCCACCTGTTGTCCATGTCCATGTGCATGGTTCCTTTATACTAGGTTCTTGTCTAAACTGCTCCCCTTCTTTGCCTCTTCCTCCCCTCTTCCCCCAACCCCCTTCCACCTGACCACTGAAGGCCTATTCACTGTATTCATATATTTGGTTCTGTTTTGCTTGTTAGTTTTGTTCTTTATTGTCCTGTAATGGGTGAGATCATATGATATTTGTCCTTCACTGACTGGCTAATGGAATTCTATATAGCAGAAAGAAAGAAGGAACTCGTACCCTTTGCAACAACATGGATGAGACTGTTCTTAACCAACTGGCCTTGCTTCATCCTCTTTTCTCAAGCTGCAGACAGACCAGCACTGTGGGCTAAAGGCGTTCTGGACCACTGCTGCTCTATCTGGCCGTTGCCTTTCACAGGCATTACCCTTATATTGTATGTCTAACTTCATCTTGCCTTTCAACACAAACTGTCAAAGTAAAAAAATCTCATAGAAACAAGACCAAATGTATGTCATATCAATATATTTAAATTGGCTTAATTCCAATTTTTTTTTCTCTTTTTAGAAAGAAATCACACTATACTTTTATGCCATAGGCAAAAAGGCCCATCTAAAACAAATATATTAATAGTTGAATATAAAGTTGCAAACAAAGGCAAATGCAAACAGAAAGCAGGAGTTATGATTTTAATATCAGATTAAAAGGAAGTCAAGCCAAAACACATTAAGAAGAGGAAATTTTCATTTTAACAGCATGGAAAGACATGTAAAATATAGGTGACTTTAAAGGCAACTTCAAGATGAAGACAGAGGATATTTCCCCTTGAAAACAGATATCTGAACATGTGAACCATTCTGTAGTTAATTTAATTTAGTAAACCTATGTGGATGAGCCAAAAATATGAATTTATTTAGTATAGTCCTGGATCCAACTCTCTTCAAAAAGTTATTTTCTTTAATAACCAAATATATATGTCCTGTCTGAGAAACTTTATAACATCTGGTTTATATAGTTACACATAATAATTTCCAAAGTAATTCAAACCTATTCCCTACCATTTATCTCAGTTGAAACTTTATAATTTTTTTTGTGATTATTTGTTTAATGTCTCTTTTAGCATACAATGGGATTCATGAGGGCAGGAACATTATTTGTTGGTGGATTGGCTGGTTTACTTGTATTTGTCATTGTATTCTCCATGCTATAAACAGTGTAGGTAGTCAAAAATTCTTATGAATAAATAACTTAAGACTAGAACACAATAATATTGATGTAATCCCTTAGGAAGGACTACAGCTACATTTATTATTTCTAAATGGAAGTCTTTCTGGAGGCAGAGAGTTGCTTTGCTCATTCATCAATTCATCCACTCATTTAGCACCTATTTACATGGCAGACACTATGCTAACAATGGAATAACAGAAGGTAGCAGGATAGGTATAGTAACTGCTCTTGAGGAGCTCACAACCTGGTAGGTTACTGCTTAGGCACTTAGCAAATCTATTTCTAATATTTAATGTACAACTAATTACACATTTGTAAGATACTATATCAGGAAATTTTATCTTATTTAATCCCCACAGCATTTATAATATGTCTTCATTTTATAGATGAACAGATATAAAAAGTTATGCTTTGCATAGATTTGTTTATTCATTTAAGAAATATTTATTTATTGAGTGCCTACAGTGTTTGGGAACTTCTTTAGGCACTGGAAACAGCAATGGACAAGACAAAAAAGGACCCGTCTAGTGGGAGGTGGCAAACAAACAGGTAAAAAAAGATAAATTTTAATAGTAGTAAATGTTACAGAAGAAATCAATTGTATGATGCAATAAAGGTGACTATAGAGGGAAAGGAAGCTCAGGGAAGGACTCTCTGAGGAGGTGACACTGAAACCAGAAAGTGAAGAGTTAGATAGACCAGCCACTTAAAGTGTCTTGGGAAAGCCTTCCAAGGAAGCAGGAAGTCCAAGGCAATGAGCAGGACATGAGCTTGGCATACTTAAGGGAAAAGGGAAAAAGAAGGCGACTGTTACTGGTGCAATGGGTTACATCACATAAAATTGAGAATGATAAGAGCCCGATCATGTAGGGCCTTTCAGGTCAGGGATTCTGTTCTTCATGCATTGAGAAGTCAATGGAGAATCCATACAACTTGCTTAGCATCAGTACTCACAGATGAGGATTACCTGGCATCCATTATGAAAATAAGTGACTTGTGCCTAAAATTGATTTTAAGGAAACTGTGAACTCAATAGAGAAGTCAAAAGTGATTATCTTACACTCAACTGGGGAATTTCCCTTAGCCCGTTGGATCACCTTGGAAACACTAACGGCAGTCAGTCCTGTTCAGACGTGTGTGTGCGCTCACTTCAGCAGCACATATACTAAAATTGGAACAATACAGAGGTGTGTGTGTTTGGGAAGTGTGGTAATGTCTGGAAGACATGACATGTCCAGTAGCATCTTTTTTGATCTATCCATAGCATTTCTTTTTAACACTGTTGCCCTTATTGGGTACATCATTTATATTAGGTTTTGGTTTCTGGTTTGTATATTCTATGTTCAGTCATTTTCACAGTTGCTGTAACTGAGTTGTTTTAACAGCTTGTGCCCTTATGCGTGTTGACCAAAAATGCATTTGCAGCAGTTTTTTCTTTCTGGGGCACTGCCTTTGAACATCCAGGGCTGCTTCACCTGGGGACCCTCTGTAAAGACTCTCTGTTGTAGCCATCAGTGATATTTGATTTTTTTTTGTTTGTTTGTCAAGACTATTCTACTTTCCTAATGGCACTCAGATTTACCCTTTTCAAATTAACTCCCCCTTATTGTGTGCAGTATAGGCATGAGGGAAATCCAAGTGCTTGGTTTGCTCCTACAGAAGAAACCAGAGAATTACTTGGTTCTTCTTCCTAAACACCCTCTCCAACCTTCCTCAGGATTGTCAGTAAGAGTGAGCTAAGAGATGTAAATATGGCTAATCGGTTGCTCTCCAGGGACATTGACACTTGAGTGAAGTAATGCAGAGAAGACACTGTTGTTCATCTCTTAGCAGTCATGGCCATAGAGGACTGGAAAGACCTGGAGTTGTCTGTTGCCACTTTTTCCAACCTTTTCAGCTCTCCCTTAGGACCCATGAGCTACTCATATCATTATAGTCTTTTTTTCTTACGTGGTTTCTGTTGCTTGTTACTAAATAATTCTAAATAATGCACAAATCATACCAGGGGCTTCCCTAACTTTCCATTCCCACAAATAAATCCTCTAGGGAAGTAAGTCCTGCTAGGAAAAGAGATAGCTAAGCTGGTGATAAATGTTAACTATAGTCTTAATAGTAGAATATATTATACTTGCCAAGTACTGTGCATTTTAATAAGCAATGCTTTAATGAAAGAAATGTTCTGGTAATGATGTGGTAGGGTCTTATCCAAAAGTTGCCTGAGGCCATTCTGAACGATATTTCTTTCACTTCTAGCACAACACACAGAGGGTTGGCAGCTGACACTTCTGGCAAGTGCCAAAAGAACAAAGCGGAAGGGTCCAGGGCAATGAAGAGAGCAGGAATTTATTCTAGGTCTATGTTCCCTAAATGCACCTCAAAGCTTTTGTAAACTTAATTTTAACTTAAGCACATCTTCCTCTTTTACATATTTTATATTTTAGTTTCTTTTCTGAGTTTCATCTTGGTGGGATTTTCTTTAATTATTATTTTTTAAGATTTTATTTATTATTTTTCAGAGAGAGGGGAAGGAAGAGAGGCAGAGAGGGAGAGACATCAATGTATGGTTGCCTTTCACCTGCCTCCAGCTACGGACCTGGCTGGAGACCTGCCTTGCAACCTGGTTATGTGCCCTGGCTGGGAATCAAACCAGCGACCTTTGGGTTTGCAGTCCAGCACCTTATCCACTGTGCCACCAGCCAGGGCACTTTGATGTTTTTAAAATTCCCAAAATAAGTAGAGATGATACAATCCAGTTTTTACACTTTGTGTGATAAGGTTTAACAGTTTTTTAAATAGTATAAAGAAGTCTTAAAATTGAATTTTCCTTTTCCCTCTTTAAGGCTAAAAAAAACTAGCATTATTGAAACTGAACATAACTTTATTAAACCTAAAATCCTAAGTAAGCATTAAAATCAGGAAATAAAATTTAAACTAAGGTTATTTTCTAATAGTATTACTTCGTCTAAAGATAAAATACTTTCTTTGTAAAGATTAATGTGGTGTTTACTTTGGCCTACATTTTCTTTTACTAATTTTTGGTCTCTGGTTAGTGTAACTCATAACCATTTATTTCAAATTATCCCTCAAGTAGTAAATAATAAATTGTTTTAAGACTTATAGTCAGTATGTTGGAAATGAATCATTACTTGCAGCTGTTTTCCCCTGTTTCAATGAAATATAAGCAGCATTTAAAATTTTTATAATATTACACTTTAATTCTTGGCTTTCTCTAACATAAATGGACTAGGTAATCTTAATATTTTTAGCCTCATTGTACTGGGTTCTTTTTAAAATCTCTATTCCTCATGTGGATTAACTTGTTCCAATTATCCTGATAAGCATAACTCAACTCTTTGCTCACCCAGTAGGTCTTCTAAGAACAAGTTAAGCCTCCTTGTCTCTAAAATTCATCTAAAACAGGATCAAGGGTTCCTTTGTGATGTAGGGAGTGAGGCAGTATAACTAGGTATTTAGAATCACAGATTCTTTGACTGGATTGCCTTGGGTGAATCCTACTCTGTTGCTATTTCCCTGTGGGCATGTAACTCAACTTCTCCAAGTAATTTCCTCTTCTGGATAAAAATTCTCTACAATAAATGCCTGCTGTTATTTTTTTAAATAATGGTATCACTTGTATAGTACATTAGCATAATTTATTGGATTTAATCCTGATAATCTTCTTTAAATATATGTTATTATCCTTACTTTATAAATTAAGACCCTGCCGCTTAAGAAACTAAGTAAGAGCTTGCTGTGAGGTGAATTAGTAAGAGAGAAGGTTTAACCCTAAGGCCATTCGCCCATACATACCACAGTACTTTGCACACAGACAGCACTAAATTAAGCTGATCGGTGAGTTGGCTCTTTATAGAAATTTTTTCCTACTGGGGATTTTGGACTTGAAGATAGCTATTCATTTCTTTGCGTTTGTCTCTGCTCATTTCTCTTCAAACTTCCCCTCTTCTCACCTCAAGAACTGGAAGAACTAGAGAGGGTTAATTATGTATTAGCTACCATTTCACTAAGTCTAATCTAACCTTGAAATTTCCTGCTTGACTTGCAAAGTCAGTCTCTATTTTTTGTACTTTCCAACCTCATCTTCCCTTGATCACCTTTCTGTGACTGCATAGCTGAGTCACTCTTTCATGTTCACTGCTCCATCGCTCACTTCCTTTCTTCCCCTCAAGCCATTACATCTGCCCTTCCTTACAAAATATGTTTCTTGTTGGTTGAATCTGTTTTTAATTCAAGTCTTCAATCATCCTTCATTGCTTGGAGTACTTACAGCTTGTCCAAAAGCCCATTTGTAATTTTATCCCTTTACTTTAGATTTCTTCTTCTTTTTTTCCTTTTAGGAATCTTGTTCTCTTGATCTTCTCATGGTATTATTTCTTTATCTATTGTTTGTTCAAACTTTATTATTTTTCTATGCTTACCATAGCAGAATGAGTTGAAATGTATCTGTTAAGGATCACCTTTACTGTTAGAATTCATTCTATAATTTTTACTATATGGATTGAATTTTAAAAACTTACCTCTGCCTCTTTTTATAAATCTAAATAAAAACCTAGGATTTCGATCTATTGTGAAGATGATGGAATTTCAGGAGTAGGTGAAATTTGGGTGAGGTAAAAATTTCTATGAAAAGTTGGGTAGACTAAAATATTACAAGATAAAAATGTTACAAGATAAATAAGCAGATTTTATACTACTTAGTATAAGCACAGGGTCTGTGAAAGAGCTGAGTTTATTTTTCTCCTTGTTGAGTAGAGACCTTATGACTTCCCATCTCTGTATCCTAATGGCTTTTTTCTCATAGTAACATTCAGGTGGTTGTTATGATCCAAAGTTATCCAACCTCAGGTTAAAGGATTTTTCCCTCTCAGGATTTGTCTATAAAGACTAGAGCCTAAAGAGCAAAAACTCCATATTCTCACATTTTAAAGTGAATGCCTTATTTCAGATTCCCAGTAATAATACAGATTATGAATTATCCTTGGGAGACCAAATACTAGAAAGCAATATTTAATTCTGCCAAAGTAAGAATGTAGTATCAGAGCCTCCATGAATTGGCCTACCTCTTGATTTTAAGGACTCCTAATTTGACAACTGTTATTGTCTTACACTTGATAAAACTGTCATGCTCATAAATTAGCTCAAGAAAGTCTAACATATCTGGAGCTTAGCTCCTTATATCAAGATTTACCTTATTTTTCACCATTTCACTCCTTCCTTCCAGTCAAGAGTATCTTGAAGTTTCAGGCCAGTCTTTTGCTGTGAGACCTTTTAGCTCTGAGTGAAACAATATAGGAGGCCCAACACTCACAGACTCCTCAGCTCAATAATAAATCCCATTTTTACTGTTGATCACTCATGCCTATTGCAAGACAGTGTGTGGGAACCTGAGCTGTTACTGCTAAGCTCTTTGCCTTGAGTTTTTGATCTTGTGTTTCCCAGAATCTCTAATCTTCGATCTTAGTCTTCCAGCATGGGTTCAAGTCCTCCCAGGAGCCACATCTACCTGATTTGTAGTCAGGGTCCAAAGTATTTGCCAACTCTGGCCTGCTTTTAATATTTTTCCTCCACTTAGCTCTTTACCTGGTTAGATCTTCATTAGTTACAACCTTAACATTTACTTTCTTATACCTACATTCCTAGTTCTGCTCCTGTAGCTTCTGTTCTTTTTTTGTTTCAAACTAAGTCTGGTTTAATACCCTAATTAATCATTCTGCAACTTGCACAATATGTTTGAGGAAAAGAATATTGTTTTTCTTAATATGCTGTCTTTGCAATTTAATCAAATATAGCACCAAGTAGTCAATCAAAAAAAAAAAAAAGATGACTGCTGACATGTTAACATTCTTATTATGAACTAATACATTAAATTATGTACAATTATGAAATGGTAACTATTCAAATTTTCATCCAATAAATGAATCAGAATGATTTAAATATTCTCACTATACTATTAACTCAGGCTTTAAGCAAATCTTGCTAAAGTTGATTTACTTATAGTCATAAATTAAAAAGGGCAAGTGATAATAATTTCCAGTAAACAATGAAGCAATTGCTTCTTTTTATTTATTTATTTATTTATTTTTATTTTTATTTTTTTATTTTTTTAAATTTTATTGTTGTTGTATTACATCCATCCCCTTTTTGCTCCCCTCTGTCCCCCCACCCACCCACCCATTCCCCCCAACGTCAATCCCATCAATTGCTTCTTTTTAAATATAAAAATGCAATGTCCTGACAAAGATTTATTTATATGTATATGAATAAATTAGCATAGGAAATAAAAAAGGTTGATAAATGCTCATTCAATAAATGGTTCAACTAACCATGCTATGTATTTTCATGATACATTTCTGGATCAGATTATTTTATTTATTTGTATATATCTGGTTTCTTTCCTCAAAGTTATTTATGATGGAGCTGAACTATTGGCCAATTGATAACAAAAATTATTTTAAAGATTCATACCTGACTAGAATTAATCTGTAGAGTTTTATTTCTCAGAACAAGTCGAAGGAACTTTTTTCATTGTATATGTTTGCTGTGTTTGGCAATAGTAAATTCAGGTATGTGTTATTCAATATCAGATATAACTATCAATTCATTGTCATTATAAACCTTGTAAATAATGCACAAAAATGTTTATTTACACCAAGACTTTTAATAGGACATAGATGTAAGACAGCAATCTTAGTATTTGGTACCAATGTCCAAGAAAAGTAGCTGGTGCAATAATAACGTATCAGATATGGTAATATTCAGTTGCCAGCAATAGAAATCCAAAATAACAGTGGTTTAAATAAGGAGGCAATTTATTTCTGAAATAAAATTCTAAAGTAAGTAATGCAAAGGTTGCTGATTTGATTCCCCAGCCAGGACACATAACCAGGTTTCAAGCCAGGTTTCCAGCCATGTCTGTGCCTGGAGGCAGGTGAAAGACAACCATACATTGATGTTTCTCTCCCTCTCTGCCTCTTTCCCTTACTCTCTCTCTGGAAATAATAAAAATAATCTTTTTTAAAAATAAAGTAAGTAATGCAATGTTATAGAGGGAATATGTTTCACTAAGTCTTCCAGACCCAGATTCCTCCCATCTTGCTCTGCCATTCATAGATAGATTTCCAGTCCCAGTGTATATGATGATTCTAATTGGCAACCCCATGCATACTCTAAAAGGCAAGAGGGGAATAATGGACCAAGAAAGGAGCAAAAGGTATGGGCCAGCTATTTTTAAAGAAATGTTTTGCTTACATGTTATTACCTAGAATTCAGTCGTATGCCAGATAAACCAGGAAATGTATTTCATATTCTAGGCATCCATGAGTTTAAATAAAATGTCAAAAGTTCTTTAATTATGTAAGAAGGGGAGAAGGCCTCTTGAGAGGCAATGATTCTCTACCATTGTATGTGAGTTACTTTAGGTTAAGAATGCTCTGAAAATGAAGATTAAAAGATTTAATTATTTTGATTAGTCAATGGAGAATATTGTAAGGTAGTCACTAAAATCTCAATATAAAAATAGCAATGTGTTTGCATACTATAACCTACTATGTGTATCTTGTCAACTTTACAATTAAAATATATTTGAAATAAGGCATAGAGTGAATAAGTAAGTAGTAAAAGTTAAACATTAGTCATTGTTTCTAATTGTCTGTTTACCAAACCAGGTCAAGTAAAAAGAACATGAATTGCTCAAAAATGATCTGAAATTAAAATAAATCTCATTAGTCAAGTAGCATTTTGGTAATTTATAAATAAATTTATAAATATAAAATTTATAAATATAAAATATAAATAATTTTATATTTCCTACATTATTGCTTTGAGAGTATGAGAGAGAGGGAGCGAGAATACAAAACAAATTAGATGAATCAGAAATCTTGATGAGCATCATTTATCAGAAGGTTGGGGTTAGTTGGAGATTTAGGAAGATGTAAACATGTTGCAGAACAAACCTTTGCACTACTGAGCGTAACAGTACTAGATCTTACATTTCTTTGATATTTGCATATTATGAATATATAAATTTTTAAATGAGGAAGAAATGTCCAGAAATTTATATCCTATGTATGTTTAAAGTAAATTTTAATCCAAGAATATTTCAACTTTAGTGATCTCTCATTTCATTTTTTTGTATCATTTGTTCTGCCTAGTTTTTCTTTTTGCACTTGCATTTACAAGATATGAAAAATGTAGTACACCCACCCCACCACCCAAAGTACCCTACTCAGTTTCTACTTTGTGAAGAGATGCTTAGAGTGGTTTCTGTTATTTTAGTACTTTTACATTTGAAAAGATTGAATTCTTTAAGGTTACTTTCAAACAGGTGTCATTTATTAAATAGTTATGTTTCTTCACTAATCTTATCATTTTTCTCATCTGTCTTGCTATAAAAGTGTAACCAAAATAAAACTCTGGGACAGTTTGAGGCATCTACTGACCAACTCCTTCCTTTCTTTGTCTCCTGAAGAAACTGTGATTTAGAACAAGGGGGAATGATGGTATAAAGACAGTTTTCTTGTTCTCTTCCTGTTATACCAAGGAATTTATAATGTTGATAACATGTTTTATAGTACACAAATATTATCTATTGGTCATTAATATTTTGTACAATAAACTAGGCTTCTCCTTAGACCATTCTTTCCTCTTTTAAATTAGAAGTTGAGCCCTGTCTGGTGACACAGTGGATAGGGCGTCAGCCTGCGAACCCGGGGTGGGTAGGGTCACTGGTTGGATCCCCCAGTCGGAGTATGTGGCCTGGTTGCTGGCCTGGTCTCCTGTGGGGTCCATGCTGGAGGCCAGGGCAGGGGTGGGGGGTGGGGGTGGGGGTGGAGTGCAACCATATATTGGCATTTCTCTCCCTCTCTCCCTTCCTCTCTCTTTGAAGATAATAAATAAAATCTTAAAAAAAAATTAGAAGTTGAAATGAATTGGAAGTTATTCATCCTTCTCTTTCCTTTTGCTTACCAAGGTGATGGGATACAGACAACCAGGAGTGATGAGGTGCTGGCAGAGCCAAGAGTGTGCAGTACCTTTACATTCAGTGAGGAAGTTTCCAAAAATATATAAATAAGTAAAAAAGATATTTAGAAGAGTGAAGACCAGCAGTAGATTTAGGTTTTGTGGGGCCTGAGGTTTATTTGACGTGGGAGGGAGGGGCTTCTTTTCTAAGAATTAGAATACAAAATATAAGCTAAAACCAAATGACTATGTGAGACCACATTGATAAAGTGCCATCTGGAATCTTGGAGGTGGCCTGTGTGAGAGGCCCTGAAGTGTATTCAGCTTCATGGCAGGTTGGCCTTTGGTCACTCCACAGTGTTGTTATAGATGCCCTTTGTGAGGTTTTTGTCACTCATTTGTATATACTTCACTTGGTCCCTCATTTTTACTGAACGGGCTTTCCTGGGTTAAGCATTGGATTTGTTAGGTCACAGAATAGAAACTGGGCTGTGTTCCAGGCTTTGGACTACTCCTGCCCAGCCTGTTTCACTCTATGGGCTGCCCTTTGGTGTTTTCTCTTTAACAAGAGATCATAAGGTCTTTTTCTGGAAGGGGAATGATTAATGAACTTTCTTCTTGTAAAGGATCATGTTAAATTGCGTCCAGTCCTTTGTATTGATTATCTAGGGTAAATAAACTATTTCAAGTTTATAAATCCAAATGCTATAAAATACTCTAACACACATAATAACTCTTGTGAGCTCCTTATAAACTAGATTAGGAATTATAAAATTAAACGTGTCTGTGAATTTATATAACAGCCCATTTAGCAGAAAAGTATTTTTACTTAAAAAAAAAAACCAAAAACAAACAAAACAAAGCCTTGATTTCTTGGTACTTTTTATTTATAGGTTCTTGACATACACAGTTTAATTATAAAGCAATGATCTTTGTATACATTTTAGAAACAGCTGTCCATGTATTCAATACAGCCAGTTGGGATTTTTCTAGAATTGTACTAAATCTGTAGTTCAACTTGAGGAGTACTGCATATTAAAAATATTATGTCTTCTAATCCATGGACAAAAGATATCTTCCTATATTTAGACCTTTAATTTGTCTCAATGATGTTTTATAGTTTTCAGTACACAAGTGTTGCACTCCTTTTGTTAAATTTATTTCCAAGCATTTTATTATTTTTTTATATTGTTGTAATTGGAATGGTTTCTGTTTTCTTAGTATGTAAGTTTTTAATTATTTGATGAGAGTTTTGATAGGTTGAGTTGATATGTTTACAATCTCTTATATTGATTTTAGCTGTTATCATTCTATGAAAAAAGATGATGTAACAACTTCAAAAAAGACAATTTTATGTGAAGAGCTAACTAGAATATTTTGGCATTATTCTGTTGCTACTTGCATGCTAAATTCATACTCTAACCTAGTGAGTTTCACCCTTTTTCATCTCATGACGCATATAAATAATTACTAAAATTCTGTGGCACACTAAAAAGTATGTTATCAAAATGTTCTTTCATGTAGCACCTAATATTATTTTAGGTAATCATAAGTTAACTACTTTTTGGGATCCTCTGCTATAATCAGCATTATTTACTGATGAAAAAGAAATTTTCCTAAAACTTATTTTTTGATGGCTATGCTGTCTCTTAGTGACATGAAACAGAGATTTAGTCTTTATCAGAACATTTAGGCAAAAGACAAGATTCATTCTTCCAGTTTTTGATTTTCCTTTTCTTGGGAATATCTGAAGGATACGTATCAAATTAGTGATACTACAATGAATAAAATTTGCTCTCATTCAATGCTCCGTGCATTACATCATGCTGCTATCTTATAAGTATGAACAATTTCTCCCTAGAGTGTGGAGGCTGTGCCTATTTAACTTGCCTCATACAGCATGCAGCCTAACATTATGTTCATTTGGGCACTTAATAAATGCAAGTTGATGATATAATGCATTTGTTAATCACCAATCATCCTGAAAAATAATGATGTACCCAGACCAGAGCTGGTGGGTCTACCCTGAAGTTTTCTCATTGAGGGCTGAACATTATTGAGAGGCCTCTACTTAAAAGGAAACACAGTAGAAAATGTTCAGCTTTTCAACAAAAAGAGGGAGATTTTTGTCCCTGATAATTAAATTCCTTTTCAAAGCTAAGAATCACCTGAATGCTTATGTTACTTGGAGAATAACAATATTTATTTAAATAACAATTTGAAGCATTTCATCTAGAAAAGAAAACACTTCATCTCTGGGTTTTTTAACAACCTTTCAATAAAAACCAGGCCACAGAATCTTTGGCATGAAGAATTACCTAAGGGTTAAGAGGTAGGGAAACCAAGACTTGGATTATCTCTCTTTTTTCCCCTTTATTTTTATTGTTGACACTATTGAAGATGTCCCCCATTTCCCCCGCTTTGACGCCTCCTCTCAGTCCTGGTGCTCCCTTCCCTCTGGCCATCACCACACTCTTGCCTGTGTTCATGGGTTAAGTTCTTTTGACACTTGAGTGTTGAAACATTTAGAGACACATCAAAATTGCTTCATTCTAACTGTCCTATCTACTTCCATGCCACTCCTGTTTCAAATCCCCAGTTCAGCTTTTATGGGGCTAGGCACACTTTCAAGAGGGGAAGGCCCATTCCTCTGGTTATTGCCCTGGTCTAGCAATGCAAGAGCTGAAAGAGCAGTTGTGTTTTAACTAGGGACTATTAGAGAGATATGATACATATAATTTGATTTTGGACATAAATTTCCTAGATGTAACACTTCAGTAAAAAAGTAGCATAACATTGCCTAGGTGAAGCCACAGAAGGGAAGGTGGGTATCGTTTAATAAACACAAAACTATTAAGCTTTATAATACAATATAGGTTGTGAATTAAGTTATAGACTGGCACCATATTGCTATAGGCCTGAAAAATATACCTGAAATAAATTTTAGGGTGGCTTTTCTTTTTTAATTTTGTCAAAGAAACAATGGAAGCCTTTAGTCTAAGAGCAAATAGTTAATAGTACTGTGTCGTGACCTGCATCTTTCCTGCCTATAAAATGTGTGTTCCTGTATTTCTTTTGATTTCATTGTAATCTTGATTGAAGAGTTGTTAGCTTGATTAAAAAGATGATAGGGCATCTATCTGACTGGTAATCTAAATAGAAATTCAAAAGTGACAGGAAACTCCTTGATCAAATGCCCAGATTAAAGGTAATGTAATTATTTGTCTTCCTGTTGAAAATGCCCTTCATAATTCAAGAGGTTTGGGTATTTGAATGGAGAGTTTAGGATTAATGAAACAGTTGGTGTTCCAAACATTTTAAGTTAAACATCTGTAAGGCTATATATTTGGTTTGGTTTGTTTTTTCTTTTAAAGACAGAGAGGTTTGGTTATAGTATCAAAATATAAAGCTGGGAGAATGAATTGTTTTTGCAAGAGAGAAACTAAAACTGTATCTACATTTATTTCCTTAGATTTTGTTTTAGAATAGGAAATACATCAAATAAGAAAAACAAGCAGAGAGATTTGTATCTTTAAGTAAAAGAAAATTAAAGCAAATGACTAAAACGTCTCAAGTCTATGGCCTCTTGGCACTAGGAAGATTTAGCCCCCTTGCCAGTACACATAGACTTTTGCTTTGATGTGCTCAAGATTGCTGGGTTAAATAACTTCCCTTTCCCAGTTTGTATCTTCTCAGTATTGGGAGCAACCAATCTGGCCTTCCTGTATATTTGTCACCCTCCTTTCCTGCTTCCCTCTCCTTCTCCTTTATTCTTGATTACCTGGGTTTGCATCTTCATTAAAATCATGACCTGTACTTCAGGCTCCTTGTTTGGTGACCCAAACGAAAACAAGCAACCTCTCACATTCATCTGTCATAAAAATGTGTATGTAAATAGGGATTTCATTTTTGGGGTCCTGTGAGATTATAAAGCTTTAAGTAACAAAAGTTTTTGAATTAAGTTAAAATTCCAATTATATATTATAAATAGAAAAATGATTTAAAAACATGAACTTATTATACATTTTCATACACGAGTGGTAAATAAACTTTTATTTATAATACATCTCTTAATGAGATGGAAATAGGCTATTTTCTCTAACTAGCTTAGGTATCCATGGATGACTATTTTTGCTGGGGTGTTTTCTGAGGCAGTATACCGTAGTAAGGTTTAGGATGGATGAGAATCCTGTCTTGCCTTGCAGGAAAATGACAACCATGAAACGGAGTGCGGCAAAGGAAAACCTGTGTCTTTATCAAAGGTACTTTCTCGGACAGAATCTTGGAACATTTTAGAATCCTTTCCAAAATGGATTACTTTAAGCATATATAGGAAAATTGGAGTGATGCAGCCACAAACTAAGGAATGACATTGATCATCAGAATAGATGATATAAAAAAAGGATAATAGTAAATATACAGCTCATTCCTTTGTGGCTGTCCGCTTAGCCCAAGCCATAGGTTCATTATGAGAGGCCAAAGACTTCCTATGATGTAGAACCCCCAAATGAAGTCAGTGTGGAATGCTAATTCTAAGATATCTAGAAACAACAGAGACCTAGAGTGTTCCAGTGAATCTAGTTTTTCTTCAAGGCATAACTGTATATACCGTTCTATTTATCAATTTTACTTCCCTCCATGGCACTTGTCTACACTTCACTTGCCCAGTTATTCATGATCTCCTTCCTACCACTATCATATAAATTCTATGAATTTGTTCATGTTTGTATCCTTAGCAGATAGAATAACATCTGGAATAAAGCAGATGCTCAACTGTGAGTGAACCAAATTCACATAAGAGAATGGCCATTTGCTTTGGTGATATTAGTCCATTTCAGAGGAGAATGGGATCTTTAAACCAGCTTTCTATAGTAACAATCTTAATTGAGAAATTTAATTCCAGAAGTAAACTGTCTAAATGCTCTAATTCTCCAGCAATTTCTCAGAGTAAAGCTCCTTTGCATTCTTCTTGTCCTGTTGCTCATTTATTTATTTTAAAGATTTTTATTTTATTATTTTTAGAGAGAGGAGAAGGGAGAGAGGGAGAGAGACATCAATGTATGGTTGCCTTTCACGTGCCTCCAGCCACGGACCTGGCTGGAGACCTGGCTTGCAACCTGGTTATGTGCCCTGGCTGGGGAATCAAACCAGCGACCTTTGGGTTCACAGGCCAGCATCTTATCTACTGTGCCACTAGCCAGGGCTTTGTCCTGTTAACACGGTGCTTTTCTTTTTATTATTTGAAAAATTCATTAAAGGCAGGAATTAATAATTACCCATATCCCATGACCTAGAAATAATAACTATTAACATTTGGCTTGTCTGGTTTTCATCTTTTCCTTTTGTGTATTCTTTAAAATTATTAAATTACACACAGTATTAGTTTCCCATAGCTGCTATAACAAATTGCTATAAATTGGGTGACTTAAAACAACAGCAATTTATTCTTTCACATTTCTGGAGGTCCTAAGTCTGTACCACATCTTATCTATTCTTCTATTTACGGATGTTTAAGGAGTTCCTAATTTTTTGGTATTATAAACAATATCCTGGTTCAGTCATCCTTCTGTACATGTGTGCTATTGAAAGAGTGAATGAAAGAACTTTTTCCACAACCTGACCTATACTTCATGCTCTTTAATATGTATTTTAACATTTGTTCTGATTATTTATCCACCTAGACTTTATTTGCACTATGTGAGATAGCTCTAATTTTTTCCATTGTTAGCCAATTTTTAAACATTATACATTGAACCTTTCATACTCTCCCCATTTATGTCATTTGTCATGCAGCAGGTTAGTTTATATGCATGACTGTTTATTACTGTGTATTTTGTATTATAAACTATTTTTATAAGTCATTCGATTTACCTTTCTCCATAGCAGTTGTCTACACTTAATTTGCTCATTTGGTCATGATCTCTTTCCTACCACTATAATAGAAACTCTATTGATTTGTTCATTTTTGTATCCCAGCATGTAGAATAACATCTGGCACATACTAGATGCTCAATAAATAGTTATTGAATTAATAAGATTTTAAATTGGTCAGCTTATACAATCATTTTAAATATTTTCTCTAATTATTACCCTTGTTTGTTTGTGTGTATATCACTAGATACAAATTTAGTTAAAATAATCTTTAACTGGAGCTGAAAACTACTTCATAATGTTGGAGACAGTTCCCTATAGGTCTCTCATATTCCTATGCATCTTGTAAAAAAAGACACTGAGCACCTTTGCTTCATATTTTATATATATATATTATATATATGCTATATATAGTATATATATATACTATATCTATAGTATTCTTTATTCTTTGAATCTGCAATGTTCAATATGGTAGCCATTTTTTAAATGTGGCTAATTCAAATTGAGATATGCTATAAAGTACAGACTTGATTTTGAAGAGTTAATACAAAAAACTTAAAATACGTCAACTAGCTTATATAACTATTATATGTTAAATGATAATATTTTAGGTATATTGTAGTAAGTTAAACATTTCTCTTTTTCATTTTTTTCTTTAAAACTTATGAGGTCTGTTCCGAAAGTATTGGCTGCACAAACTTAATTACATTGACATTGGCTTGATACTTTCAGGACAGACTTCATGTTTTACTCTGTAATGCTATTTTTGTAAACTATATCACAGAAATGGTATTGCAGGACTCACTTTTGTGAAAGAGACAATGCTAAACCCACAGTAAAAAATAAATTTGGTTTCTGAGTCAGATCCCACCCCCTCCAATAATATAACTCAAATTTATTTTAAGCTACTGGAACTACAACTTTTTCTTTTTGGAGTTTTCCATCTTAGATAGTAAACTGATCTTTTTCCCCCATGCACAGGTCCCATTTTCCTCAATACCCTCTGTTTCTCCTCTACACCTGTTTCATCAGCTGAAGCCTTCAGAAATAATGGCACCTGCAGTGCTCCACTGGACCCCACTTACTCCTCTGCCATCTTAGATCTCTCTCCTCCATTCCATATTTTTAAGGATGTTTTTATACGCGTGGGTCAATTTAGCTTACTGTCTGTTGTTGCAAATAAAGCTTTATTGGAACTTGACACATTTATTTGTTTACATATAGTCTATTTCTGCTTTCAAACAATAGCATACATTTGCAGCAGAGACCATTGGCCCACAAAGCCTCACATATTTACTGTCTGTCCCTGTACATCAATTTTGATGACCTCTGGTATAGCAAATATTCTTGGAAGATAGAAATAGTATCTCCTTCCAGAGCAAAGGCTTGTTTATTGTCCAGGATAATAAATGTCATTCTTTGGTACAAGGTCAGGCAGGCTTACTGCCCATTATGGAAGATTAAAGTGCCCTAAGTTCTGAATTCTACTCCTATAACGCAGCCTTCTACATGCATGTGCAGACATCACTGGACCTCTGTATATCACCATTT
Organism: Noctilio leporinus; assembly: GCA_004026585.1. Classification (NCBI taxonomy): domain Eukaryota; kingdom Metazoa; phylum Chordata; class Mammalia; order Chiroptera; family Noctilionidae; genus Noctilio; species Noctilio leporinus. The sequence goes on along the minus strand of PVIW01001805.1, from coordinate 9,089 downwards.
GGCAACTGGGACTCAAGGGAACGGTATAAATACTGACACTCAGACTGCTGCTTTTACTGTGACCTGTAAACTTCTTTTGTCTCTGACTCCAGATACTCATATCTTTTATAAACATACAGGAAACAGGCAGGCTAATTTGTTAGCTTGCAAAGAGGGTCCAGTTTCTGACATTTTACGATTCTTGACCACATATTTACCAGACTGGATTTCCAAGCCCTAAAACTACTGTAACTAGTGGCTGCAGAAAAATGTTGCATTAGCCCTCAAATTTAGATTATAAGACAAGTTTAGAGAGGGCACATTGTTTGTAAAAACATTAATTATATACTTATTTATTTTTGTATAATAAAATAAATTATATCTAGCTTTTAAAAACTATACTCTGAACACTTGACAGAGTATACATGTTATGAAAATCATATGGAAACTTTAAAGAAAACTTGGAAAAATAAACAGACACAAGTTACCCATAATATAATCATTGTGACATAGCAACTATTATTAAAATGCCTTTAGAAAGTTCTGCACCTGATCCACTGTGCCACATTTTCTTGACGGGTTTTAAGGTAAGGTCATACTTCAAATATGCTCGAGTTTCTTTAACAGCGTATGAGGGGGGACCTAAAAAACCTGGAATTCATTTATTAAAAATTGTGTATTGTGTCTTACAGATTTAAACTTCAATTACCTTCAAAGTACTCTCTATTTGATACAATACACCTAGAGATGTTTTTTCACTGCTCAAAACAGTTTTTGAACTTTTTGATTTTGATCCTTTTTAGGACTTTTGCTGATTTTTGTTTCACCTTTTCCACATCGGCAAAATGTCTCCTTTTGAGGATGTTTTACATCTGGAGAAACAAAAAATGTTGCTTATAGCGAGACCGAGTGAATAAAGAGGCTGGAAGGCACAGGGGTCATGCCACTTTTGGTCAAAAACTGCTGACCACTCAATGCTGTGTGCACAGGTTTACTATTAAATCACCCATCAGGAATGGGCAAATGGGTTGAAAGAATCTTTTTAAAAAATTCACTGAAGCAGAACATAGCCTCTCACAACAATGCCAGCTGGTACATTGATACAGATAGGTTCATAAAACAATCACCTACCAGGGGAAACCTGTACTACAAGAGGCCCACCCTCTAGAAGAAAAATATAGTTTTGGGTTCCTCCTCATGTAGTGTAATGTAATTTGTGATTTTTCATTTTCTTGGCCTTAGATTATTCTGGACCTCATAAGAGGACAAAAGATTTACTACCTGCTAATAGAGTTTTTATCTGGCCACATTTGTATTGCCCTAAAAGCCTGGGAATTCTTGAATAATACATAGTCACTGTATTTGGTATCATTATTGATTCTTGGTTCATAATCCTGTTACTATACCCAAAATCTCACATATATTCTATATTTTTCATCTCCCCAAGTCTGCTCCATTTTTTTCTTGAGACATCTTCAAATTTATTATAAGTTTTTAAGATTTAAAGAAATGTATTTATTACTTATTGGAAGAAAACTCACTCTTTTTGGTAAATCATTAGCTTGTTAATGGAATCATTAATGTAAAATCTATAGTTAAATAACATGACTACCTCCCATGATAAGTATGATGGTATTCATAACTCAAAAAGCAGAAATAAATGTCCAAGATCCTTGGGCATCAATTAAAAAAAGTTCTATCTGAAAGTAAAAGAAAATTAAACAAATAACACTTAACATGGAAGTTATTCAATAAAGATACCATAAAATAAAATTTATATTATTGAAGCAATATGGTCATTTTTATATAAAAGACTGTAAGAAACTCATTGACAAACATTTTTCATTAATTCAACCCTATACTTCATCTCCTTTTAAAATAATTGAACCCTGACTGGTGGCACAGTGGATAAGGCACTGGCCTGTGAACCCAAAGGTCACCAGTTTGATTCCCAGCCAGGGCACATAACCAGGTTGCAAGCCAGTTCTCCAGCCAGGTCCTTAGCTGGAGGCAGATGAAAGGGAACCATACATTGATCTCTCTCTCCCTCTCTGCCTCTCTCCTTTTCCCTTTCTCTAAAAATAATAGATAAAATCCTTTAAATTTAAAAAAAATCTTTAAAATAATTGAAATTATGCCCTATAGTCAATGTAATCTTGTCCGTGTATTATTCCATTTACAGCATGTTTTCTGAAAGATAATGATTTGCAGATGATATGAATCCTTGTGAACTATTTTATTATAAAAGAAAGTTCAGAACTCTTCAAGAGAAGTGATTTTATTATGAAAATAAATAATAAAAGTGATCCAATTTCAAAAATAAATTTTTATCTATTTTGACATTTGAATAAAATAACACTTTTCTGATAGAATTTATTTAAGACAGAAGCCAACAATCTTAAAAATAGCATTATTACAGATGTTTAAATTAATGTGAAGAATGTGCTCTCTATTCTGTTCCATTGATCTATGTGTCTGTTTTTATGCCAATACCATTGCTATTTTGATATTAGGTTGCCTTATAGTACATTTTGATATTAGGTAGCTTGATTCCTCCAATTTTGTTCTGAGGATCTCTGCTACCATGTGGGGCCTTTTGTGGTTCCACATAAATTTTTGAAATATTTGTTCTAGTTCTATGAAATACATTATTGGAATCTTAATAAGAATTGCATTGAATATATAGATTGCTTTGGGTAGTATGGACATTTTAATGATGGTAATTCCTCCCATCCATGAACACAGTATATGCTTCCACTTAATTAAATCTCCTTCAGTTTCTTTCTTCAGTGTCATAATATTCTGAGAATAGATCTTTTACATTCTTAGTTAGGTTTATTCTTAGGTATTTTATTCTTTTTGAAACAATTATGAATGGAATTGTTTTCTTAATTCCCTTTCTGTTAATTATTGGCATATAAAAAATGCAACTGATTGCTTGTAGCAGTATTTTATCAGATAAATCTCCTCAGGCAAGGGAAACAAAAAATAAACAAATGCTACTACATTAAACTAAAAATGTTTGCACAATGAAGGAAAACATCAACAAAATAAAAAGACAACTCACAGAATGGGAGAACACATTCACCAATACATCTGACAAGGAATTAATATCCAAAATTTATAAAGAAGTTATGAAACTGAACACCAAGAAAACAAACAATACAGTTTAAAAATGGGCAAAGGACCTAAACAGACACTTCTCCAATGAGAACATACAGATGGCCAATAGACACATGAAAGGGTGTTCAGTGTCACTAATCATCAGAGAAATGCAAATTAAACACAATAAGATATTATGTCACCCCTGTCAGAATGGTAATCATCAAAAAATTAACAAACAACAAGCACTGGTGAGGATGTGGAGAAAGGAGAACCTTTCTGCACCGCAGGTGAGAATGCAGTTTGGTGCAGCCATTGTGGGAAGCAACATGGAGATACCTCAAAAAAGTAAAACTGTTTCTGCCTTTTTACCCAGCAATCTCACTTCTGGGAATATATCTGAAGGAACCCAAAACACCAATTCAAAAGAACATATGTACCTGTATATTCTTACACTCACTGAGCTATGGAAAAAAACCAAGTGTCCATCAATAGATGAGTGGATAAAACAACTGTGGTGCATTTACACAATGGAATACTACTCAGCCATAAAAATTAAGAAAATTTTACTCTTTGAGACAGTATGGATGGACCTAGGGAACGTTATGCTAAGTGAAATAAGCCTGTCAGAGAAATACAAATGATTTTACTCATGTGGAATCTAATGAACAAACTGAACTAACCAGTAAAACACACAAACTCATAAATAGAGAGCAGGATAATAGCTAAGGGGGAGGGGAGGGAGGGAGGGGGTGGAGGGATTGAGCAAAAAGGAAAAAGGACTCATGGACATGGACAACAGTGTGGGGATTACAGGGGGAGGGAGGTGTAAGGGGATTAAATGGTAGTGGAAAAAATACAATAAAAACATAATAAAAAACAGTTGCAAAAAAATCCATTTTTAGGTTTTCCCAAGACTATATGACCTTGAGCTGGCCAGTCATTATACTTTCTTATTGCCAGAGACATTATTCAGATTAATAATCAATTAGGAAAGATTCTCGGAAGCCTTAAAGTGAAATGTGTAATTGTTGCTGGATAGGTCAGCCTGTGCCCATCATGTTAACAGCCACATGTCAAGATTAACCATGGGATGCTAATAAGACTACTTAGCGTTTGGTTGCTGTTTGTGATTTTACCTTTCCCCTTCATGACTTTCCAACTTTAATGTTAATCTACTCTTTTTAATAACTTTCCTGGAAATCTGGGAATCCATTCCACTTCTTCCTTGTTTCCTACAGCTATGCCAAAGGCTGCTATAAGTCTGCTGTTGAACCGTCAGAAAAATCAACCCTCTTCTCTTTACACAAGCCAAACTCAGCTTCAGTGATAACAGCTTGGCCACATGCCAATGTCTTACTTATAGTTATTTTTGCCTGGCTATTTATTATGAAGAATGAATCACATGTAGTTTGTTAGAAAACGTTGTTAATTATAAAGAGCTAAGGCCATAATAAATTGTAAAGCGTGGTAACAAAGAAGTTGGTTGCTTACTAATTAAAACTACAAACTAATCATGTCCGGTAAGTTAGAGTCAGATAATGGAACTGTTGGGGTTTGTAATTGGACTATTAGATAACAAAAGCAACATTTTTTATTTTTAAAATGCTTTCCAGGTTTATATGAAAGTCAACTGGATCTATACAACAACATTATGAGTTAGGTATTTTTATAAATTCCATTTATAATTGATGGGCCTATGGCTTAGGAAGATGAATGACTTGTCCTAGGAATATATACCTAGTGAGTTCCAGAGAGGGTCCCAAAGTCTGGTACTTGGCTTTGTCTATGACAGCAAGCTATGTTAGCAGTTAACAGAGAAGGTGTAAGTTATGCTTCTAAAGGAGAACAAGGGAGAAGATAATCAGGTTCCACCTAATCCAGTTTCTTTTTCCTTTTATTTGGCCAGAAAATGGCTTTTACTATTTCAACTTATTGCTAAAATGTATTTATTTGAGGGTGGGGAATGAAAGATATTTTCAGACTTTTCTATCCAACTTCATTAAAATGAATTTATTTATTACAGTTGTTACTTCAGGTTAGCCATTTGGGAAGTAGAGATTCTTTTTTTGCTGTTGAGAACTGAGAAAGTCAATTTTAATAAGAAACAGGAATCTTTGAAGGGGGTTGTGTTGCTGTGATGGGGAGGATGGGGAAAGAGGAGTGGGGGAGTTGAAAGGGTGGGGAAAGGAACCCCAGACAAATTTAGCCCATTCTCTTCAGGTGCTAAGGGCCAGACAAGAAACCTGGGATGGAAGTAAGGCAACACTAGGCAGGGTTAGGTAGGGTTAGCAAGGTGATACTCTGATTCAGTTTTCTTTCCTGCCTCATTCATCTTATTCTGGTTCTGCTAGATGTTCAGAAGGACACTGTCCAAAGATAAAGTTTCATGGTGTAGCACTTCTGCTTCTGTTGGTTGGGAGAACAGCCTGTTTCCGTTAAGATTGATGGGGTGACTGAGGTGGGTGGGGAGGCGGTAAGTAGTTGCCTCCTGTGCTTTGTTCTACATGAATCGTTAATGGAAAACAGCCCAAACATCTCCTATGAATGCTCGAATCTACTTCACTTAGATATTGTGAGCACTACTGCGGTATCTTTTTTTCCATCCTTAAACTGTGAGTGTGCTGACCTATTCAAAGAAGCATTGTTACATCATACTTCATCCTAGGAAGACTGACCTGAATTGAAATTGCTGAACTTCTTCTTATGATCCCTTATGTACCAATGTGCATACTTGCCTTTCACAGACCCATTCTTTAAGTGACCCAAAGGGTCACTTACTATAAAAAGAGAGACTTCTTTATAAGAATAACCTCATGTTTGGTAAAGAAATTTTTTCCTAAACTGAAATACAATGAATGAATTAGAGATTCTTTTTCAGTTTAATAACTATCATTTTAAACATGAGCATTTATGTAAAAGCCCATGTTGTACCTGTCCACATAAGTACTGCCTTGTTCATTGAAGTTGAGTTCTTTCCTACTTAGAAAATTTCCATTCCTTAATAATTTATATTGACTTGATGAGTGGATTATATAGGAACCAGAGATAAGGAATATTTTTAAAGAATAAAAGATAGAAATTTGTTAGATACTGTTTAAAAAATTTTTGGAAATATTTGGAAGTTTACAATAAATATTCTAAACTTAGGTGTTTGATAGTGTGATTTTGTGGTGGACTAGATCATTAATCAGTAGGATATAAATTATAAGATGAGTCAATGGCTGCCCATGTGGGATAATATTCTGTAGACATATAATTGAAATTATTTGTTTGGGTGAATCAAACACATGTTATACTCTTTATAAATTTCCACAGCTTGATAATAAATATTGCTTTCAGGAAATTGACCAGGAACTTATATATTAAGTTTGCAGATAGTTATTTGCATATAACTTTTGTTTCTTAATCTGAGGCCACATTTCATCTTCAAAAGGTGCTAGCAGTTTATAATGAGGTGAACAGCACTTACTCTTCTGATCCAAGATAAGTGTTTGGCAAATGCAAAAACTGCTTCTCAACATTTTTCCCCCAAAGGGAAAGTTAATTTAAATACTTTACTGGTACTTAGAAAATTCATAATTTTTCTAGTCAGGATTCTTATGGTCCAGACTCTCTACTCTTGTATGTATATTCTTGACTTGTATATTCATGTGTAGTCTAATTCAGGCCAGAGTGACCATTAGGGAAAGGCTTTGGGTTATTGGGCGGTGATTACAATTGTGTTCTTATTGTAGGTATAGAAAGGGCCAATTGTGAAGTGCTTCTAGGAAGAATCTATCCCAGTCTGTATTGTGGACGAGGTTTGCCTTGAAGGGTTTAAGAGAAAGTAGTATCTTTCCACTTATTTTCTAAGCTCTGAAGATTCTGATTGCAAGACTAAAAGGTGATCTTAGATTTTAAAAAAACAGCAAGGTAAATTTAAACTTATATGTAGTTTCTCTTTTTAGTATTATTTATTTTAATAATGGTAATATGAACTCATTATGATGCATTTAAAATCACTTAAAATGTTTTTATTCAATGAAAAAATAAGTTGGAAGCATTTCTAATTTATTCATTTTTCAGGCAAATTCATTGTTAGAATTTCTGATAATATACTACCATATATTAAATTTTTAGACTATATTTTTGGAAAAAACTCACATTTTTGGTAATAAGCAAATTTACAGCAAAATAATAAGTGATATTAAACCAACTTAAAAATGAAATATCTTCAAGTATTTAGCACAGCAATTATGGGTATGCTAGTTATTGTGATGAGTAAAATATTGCATAGATTAAAAGTTGAACAGAACTTCTATTTAGAAACATATTTAATCAGTGACACCTCATATATAAGCAGAACATTTTCATTCTTTTAAATAATTCTGAAAGGCTGTTTTGAAGCTGTACTTCTATACTGTTTGGACACCCTTTTTGTTCACAAAGGAAAGATATGAACTAATCAGAGGAGGAAGACTCTAAAGAGGCAAACACATGATTAGAAATCCAGAAGAGATTATTTTCCAGGTTGTCAAGGGAGCAAAGCTGCAACAAGCAGTGCATGTGAACAGTACAATGCAGCAGAAAGGTCCAATAAAAGAAAGACTGAGAAGACTGAATTGCATTTGGAAATTTGGAATTCATTGCTGACCTTACTAAGGGCAGAAACGTACAGTTGGAAATCAGATTGCTGTGGCTGATGACAAAATGGGATGCGAAAAATTAGAGACAGAGATTACGTTAATTTTTTCAAGTCTGAGTGGTTAAGGAAGGCAGGAGGGTGGCAGAGGAAATTACAGGGCTATGGGGGAGTTTGGATGAAAGGAAGCAAATGAGTGTGTGTACATACTTAGCAGGGGAAAGCGCAGGGTCAGGACAGAAGGTAAAGAGCAGGAAGAAGAGAGGTGACCAATTAAGTACTCATTGAATAAATGAATTCCTTTATCTTATTCGTACACATAGAGTTAGACCAGTAAATCCCTTCTTCTTTAAACACCAATTAAAATTCAAAATCAGGACCATGAAAAAAGAATTTCTAAAAGTTTCAAAGTTGTATTTATGTCTAAAATTTATTAATGATGCATACAGCCCCAAGTTACTTAAAAAATCTACTTTCATAGTTACTTTTCCTTATCAATTTCATCCAGTTAGGAAGTGTTTTCTACTTCCTATTTTGGGAAAGCATTTAAATAAGATTAATATTATTTTTTAAATGTTTAATAAAATTTACCAATAGCTACCTATGACTGGGTTTTTATTGGGGGAGGATTTTTCATTACTATTCAATCTATTTAATAGATTAAGAAATATACATTTCCTTCACCAGATTAGGGAAGTTTTTCAGTCATTATTTCTTCAAATAGGTTCTCAATCCCTTGCTCACTCTCTTCTCCTTCTTGTGTTCCCATGAAGTGTATGTTCATGTTGTCCAAAATGTTTCTTAAGCTCTCCTCATTTTTTTAAAATTATTTTTTCCTTTTGCTGCTCTTCTTGGGTGTTTTTATCTACCTTAACTTCCAAATCACTGATACAAACAACTGCTTCATCTAACCTGCTGTTTATTCCTTCCAGTGTATTATTTAGTTCAGATATTGCATTCTTTATTTCTGACTGGTCATTTTTTTAATGATTTTTATGTCATATGTTGAATATCCTTATGATCTTTAAACTCTCTATCTAATAAATTGCTTGCCTCAATTTTACCTAGTTCTTTTGGAGAATTCTCTTGTTCTTTCATTCAGGATCTGTTTCTTTGTCTTCCCATTTTGGCTGCTTCTTTTTTGTTTTTAAAATTTATTGTTGTTGTATTACATCCATCCCCTTTTTGCTCCCCTCTGTCCCCCTCCCCACCCACCCATTCCCCACAAAGTCAATCCTACCTGTTGTCCATGTCCATGGTTCCTTTATATTAGGTTCTGTCTAAGCTGCTCCCCTTTCTTGCCTCTGCCTCCCCCCTCCCCCCAACCCCTTTCCCCCTGACCACTGAAGGCTTATTCATTGTATTCATATATTTGGTTCTGTTT